>JAAOMT010000299.1:329132-402165 GCA_016748015.1 Geosiphon pyriformis | reverse complement strand
GTTTCTTTATACAATTAGCTTGTGAATAAGTTGAAAATATTTAAAATATTTTGCAAAGTAAAAAAAAGCTCCCTCATCTTTTCACAATTACTCCGAGATAATTAAAAACAAATAACCAAGAAATCGAATATTGGATGAAATTAAGTCACGTATCTTGATTCTGTAATTAAAATTGTTCATTTTGATATTCTCAGTTTTCTTTCGATTGTCCCAACATTTTTAAAACAAGTTGAAATAAAATTAATATCTAACCTTAATTCCTTAAAAATCTTTCATTAAAATAAAAAATTTGTATCAAACAATTACATATTTTCACAATAAAGGGATGAAACCCACTAATCTTGGTATCGAATTTTATATCGAAATTGTATTTATTGAATTACGATTTTTCTGTTTATTAATAAAGAATCAAAAGTTAATGTACATGGGAAAATCAGCAATTTTTTTTACAAAACTATCAGTTTGTTTAAATTATACATATTATAAAATATATATATATATATATATATATGAAAAGAATAGTTAAACTACTTGAAAAAAAATATCTCTGGATCACTACTGTGGCAGATTTTAATTTTTTTATCACAGATTTATTGGAAATTTAGCTTAAAATTATATGTCACATTCGAAAACTTTTCAAGTTTATCCTCACTTAACATGATTCAAAAATCTTTCAAAACGTGAAAAGTAAAAATTTGTATTTAATTGCTGGAATTATCAAATGTACACAATGAAACCAATTCTCGAATATTCCGATCTTGTTCATCATTAATGGGCTTTCTAAATGACAGGGTGGATATACAATCGATATTTTCATATCCAAAACATTAGATTTTCCGATATTCAAATATCATAACTAGATACGGTAATGAAATTTCAGATGATATCTCACCCGTAGATAACTCGGCAATTAATAAGTTCTTCGACAATCCCTGAAATAAAAAGATTTCTAATCATGCATCCTACATTGAGTATGCAAAAATTATTTATTAAAACATGATTTTTCATTGATTACTATTTGAAAATTCTCGATATCAAGGTTTTAAAACAAAATGCTAAAAGTTATATCATTCAAATTTGCAAATGGCCAATCTTAAACAAATTTATATCTGGTAAATGTTGCCGAAATTAACTTTGTCATAACCAAGATAGGCGATTGCAAAATATTGTTTCCAATAATTTTCCCTAATCTCAAAAGTTATACTCCTGAAATAAAGCTTTTTAAGAAGGCATATAGGTGTATTTCAGGAAAATTGAGTCTTTGAATAGTAAATCGACATTATTTTCAATTCACCAATATACATGGAAAAACAGTTGGATCAATATTTGAATTTTTTAAAGGTTTGTCAGGGAACTAGGGAGGTACCTTTTACAAATGATTTATTCTGTAAGAAAACATGAGAGAACGAGTGACTTGTTTAAAATTGCTCTCGTAGCCAATTTTTGAGTTTCCATTTTCTTGCTTAGAAATCATGAATCAAAGTTTTTGACTTTAGATTCATCGTTCACGGGCATGGCAGCAAAAGCACTTTTGGTCGCTTTAGTAATGATGGAGATCGAAATTGAACGTTTACTAAACCATTTAGAAGAAAAAAATTGCAGACATTTGTTATTGAGCCTCCTCATTGTTGGCTTCATTAATCAAGCAAATAGTATTGGCAACAATTTTCTACAATAAGACTGTTAAACACGAAAAAAATCGCAAAATCATAAACATTATTCACTTTGCCATAGCAATTATAGAAAGCCTTTTGTTGCCAATCTTTCTAATATTCAATTGATTTTATATACAGCATAAAACCTACATACCAAATGGATGAATCTAAATACAGAAGTGCTATCTTTAACTTTAGAGAAAATACTACCAAGGTTAATAACCAAAGATATTAAGAATTACACAAAACACACTTGCATGAAAGGAGCCAATTTGCCGACTTTATATTCTTCTTGGTCAACAATAATACAAAGCTGATCAAATATGTTCATCATCTTTGGCATTTTCAAGTCTCTTATTACAAAGTGGTGATTTTATTAAAATAAACTGACAGAGTTTCAGCTAAGAACTAGATAAAACAAAATTAAGATGTATAAAAATAAGGAGTAGTAACTTTAGAATGTTGCAATCAACAATGTAAATACTGTAATTTGCCATTAAAATGCTCAGTTTTATTGAAAGATATTTCTTTTTATCAAAGTGTTAATACTAATAAAAATGGCCAAATGCTGTTGCTGATATCTAAAAAATTTTGTGATGTTGGAATATTGAAATTTCCCAATAACTCAATTTCTGCTGTGATTTTCTATTTTTGGGGATATCCAGTTATAACTTGAGAATCCTCAAACTGTTCAAAACATTCAATTTTGATAATAGTTCAATTTTTAGTGTTAAAATCTTTAAAGCTATTCTAAATTTCAGCACTATTATTTTTACAAAAATATTTCTATGAATTTTTTCAAGATTTCGGCAAATTCTTTCAAACTGTTCAAATTTCAGTAAACTTTTAATTATTATAGAGTTTAAAAACATTTAATAATTGGATAATTAATAATAAATTTGAAATCATAGAGTTATAATGGGTTGAATAAACAAGTTAATAGATAGCAGATTTGAAAGAAACTAAAGACAATATAATTTTAATCAAGAAAAATTTTAAAAAAAAAGCAAATTAAATGTATAATTAATTCATTTAATGTAATTAGTTTCAAAATCTCAATTATTAGCTTTTTTAGGAGAAATTCAATTAGTTTTAAATTTCAATTAATAACACTAAGTATGTTATATTTTACAAATTAAAATTTGATTTGTATTTGGAATAGTTCATTATTCCCCAGGAGGTATTGTAAATTAAGAGATTTATGTTTGGTATGGAAAAAAATTAAGGATTTTGAAGGACAGTAAATGAGAATTACAAATCTTGTTTGTGAATTCGTTAGTAGCCATTGTGAAAGGATTTTGATACCCCAAGCCCAACTCAGAGCCGAATTGAAGAAAGTGGGTATAATTAGGATCAATGAACTAAACACATTGGGAAAAACAAACAATTTAAATAGAGGTTTCAATGAAGCAGTCAGGTTTTGCGGTTGCACTGTGTTTTAGAGGTTTGAGAAATTTCGCACATATTGTATCTGATATAGCATTCTCAGAGTTACAAAAACTAGGTGGCTTTGCTTTTGGCTGGCCCGAGTGACTGATTACACATAGAGAGCACGTGAGCTGCTTCTAACATGTAATAATTTTTTTTATTACGTATCGTTAGGTTGTGATTGAGTTACGCCTAGTTAATGCAATAATAATCATTATTATTATTATTATTATTATTATTATTATTATAATTACCATATTTTTGAATAATAGCTTATTTTGAAATTTGAATTAATTATAGTTTATTGATTTATTAAATGTTAAATTATATAAAATACCAAGTTGTTTAATTAAAAAGAATATTTTATTTGTTTTAATAGTATTGTATTTATAAAAACAATAAAAAAAGTTTCTAATTACAATTGATATGAGTTAATTACTGTTATTTTTGTTAACTGAAAGTTTTATTTATTTTCTAAAAACTGGTAATCAAAATATTTTGAAAATACATTTGGCTTTTTTGTTGTGTTTCAATTTATAATTTATTACAAAATCAAAGCTTATTAATAATAAATAATTTTTCTTCAAGTATAATTTGTGTAAATAAATGCCATTATGTAATAATCTATTAGTATGTTATTTGAGAAAGAATCACATCTAAAGTATAATCTGAAACATTTATTTTTAGATAAATCAAGATATAAATTTTTCTTAAAGTTTTTATCTGTTTTATTATTTTATTTGAATGATATTTGATAATTTTTATAATTTTAGAATGTTGTTCAAAAAAAAAATTTAATTAAAAAGTAATGAGAAAAATAATTTAAAATATATATACGTATTTTGGTTAACTTAAAATCATTTCAAAAGTAGTTTGTTTATTAATGAAATTTTAAATAAATTTGACTTTTATTATTTTTTGTGCATATTGTGTAAGGCTCAGGTTGATTAGTAAAATAAAAAACATGAAGTTTATTCTAAATCTTAAAAACTTTATATGCAATAATAATAATAATAATAATAATAATAATAATAATTTTTAAATAATCAAGATATTTAAAGAAATTTTTCATTATATAATCCAATTAAGATTTTCTACATGCGAGAAATCATCTATTTATCTTTTTTGAGTATCTTATTTATTTTTAGGTTCACTAATTTGAATTTATAATATTGATATATAAACATATTATTAAGATAAGAAGGTTTCGAATAAAAAGAAAACTTTAATTAACGTTGTCATGAAATGAATGTATTTTGGAAATTTACCTAAACAGGATGTTCTCTTTTAAGGAAACAATTGGTAACACCAATTGTTTCATTAATTAATCAAATAAAAAGGCCGAAAAAATATATAACATTTGTGTTTCATTTTAAAAACTCACGAATTGGGTATGCATACTAATTTGAGTTTGGTTATTTTCTCATCATTAATATTCTATGTATCTAAATCATAATTTTCATTTGAATTCAAAAAAAATTATTTGATATAATCTTTTTTTTTTAATGTATATATTGTCAATGGTTTCACTCACATAAGGGAGAGTGAGCATTTGTCTAAGAAAGACTTTACAAAAAAATTTAAAAAATTAGAAATAGTGTTCCTGAAGATTATTCAAAACCTTATTTATCTTAATATTTTACAAGTCGGCCGAGCGAACTGTGGCAAACGAAAACAACAATAACTCAATGAAATCGAAATTTGCAAAAGTTCCCGCTGTCTATTCGAAAAAAAATCTTTTATTTTTTCAATGAATGATTTGAATTCTCACCAATAATTAATGAACTTAACAAAAATCTCATTCGGGGCTGATGATATGATTAAAAAACAAAGGTTGGGTTATTTTTAGAAAAAATCCGAACTCACAAATATAATGTTATAGTAATGATTATATTTCCCGTCATTGTGACACCTTTTCATCCCAAAAAAATTTCTCCTGAATGTTTCCGGTAAGAGATAATGTGTTTTAAATTCAAAAAAAAAAATTCTTTTAAAGTGTCACCCAAGTCTTGATCTTTCCTTTAAAAATAAGGTTGGAAGATGCGAATCGTGATTTTATTATTGTCGTTAAAAGAAAAAGATTCCACAGAGAGAAGTTTAATAATTCTATCGATAAAGACATTTCAATGTACAATTCTCAAACTTCCTCAAGCAGCCCAATCAACGAATTACAGAATTTTTCTTATTACATAGATAATGATGATAACTTTACATCAGGTCAAAATCAAAATGAATCATTAAATTTAACCAAAAGATTCGAATCAACATCAAAAGATGCCAATAACCAAATAGTTACTATCATGCCCTCAACTTTCTTTCCTTACTTCGATTTTAAACCATCATTCCCACCACAAATAACACCACAAAACCTCTTATTTGGAAAATCAAACAACATGACCAATGTACCACCTTCTAAACCACCAAATTCGTTCATTATATATCGTATAGTAGCGATTAAAGAACTTAAAAGTCAAGGTTGTAATGGAATTCATATGACCAAAATCTCTGGATTAATTTCTGCCTGGTGGAAAAAAGAACCCGAAAATGTGAAGGCATTTTATAAAAATTTGGCTCAAGAAGCAACTCGCCTGTATAAAATTATGTTTCCAAAGAAAAAAAAACGAAATGTAAAAAACCATCCTATTTCGAATACTTTGTTCAATAATAGTGAAATTACTATTACTGCTACTGCTACTGCTACTGGTACTTTTACTTTTACTTCTACTTTTACTTCTACTGCCGCTCAAAATCCTTGTTTGGGATTGACCTCTTCTCAAACTGAACAACAAGCTCAAGCTCAAACTCAACTTTCAAATGAATTAATCCCAATTAATGCCCAAGTTGACCGATTTCTTAATGCCACCATTGGAAGCTTGAATGGATCTTTTCAAATTGGAACTAGTGATTCTTGCGACGACGATGAGAAGCAAGATTCTTTGATTCAACCACTTCCAAATTCACAAAATCAAGGGAGAAAAGAAGTCACTTTTAATACTTCGCATCAAACTCCAATGATCCCTTTGCAATTTTTAAATTTGACCCAATACCACCAAGAAGTATTCATATTTCATTTTCATCTCTTACATCACGGAAACCCTTATGCTAACATTGCAGATGCTCAATTACGAGCCCCATTGTTCAAATTTCATGTTATATAAATGAAAAGATTTCAGGATCACACATTTTCTTGTCTAAAAAGAATATTATTTATTTAAATTATTTTATGTCAATATCCCAAATCATTTACATATTAGAACTTCTAATATTAAGACATCCTTTTTTTCTTTAAGCAAATATGATGTTTAAAACTTGGCATTCAATCTATTATATATTAAGAAAGAGGAATTCAAATAAAAGAATTCTATAAGTTTTTTAACAATTTAATAAACCAAACCTTGAAACGCGTTCAATTTTTAATGGATCTTCAAAAAAAAAAATTCCAAGAAAAACAAAAAGCCTTTGAATATTTCTTTTCAGGTTTTTATCGAGATTGAGTAACAAAAATATCGCTTTTGAAAAACATACTACTTACATAGTACATAGTACAGCTTTGTCCCACATTTCTGGACGATATTTGATTGGCGTTTATGAATGTCATTAATCGCAATACCATATTAAAATTAATGTTCACCCATTTTTGAAAATGGCTAAAAAGTTTTTTCTAATTGATGATAAAAAAATGAGTAGTTGTTTAACTGGGAGAACTTTAATTGAAAAAAGTGAAACGAAGTTGGGTAAGATTGAGCTTTTATGTTGCCATGAAGTTTTGCCTTACAGTTTTCACTACATCTATCAAAGCTTCTTTTTTTGAATTTTGCTCCATTGAAATTTTTTTTGATTTAAGAAAATTCTTGAATTTTTTTTTCAGAATTCTTTATCAAAAGTAAATATAATTACATAATTGAGTTCATGTTAAATTTTAA
This sequence comes from Geosiphon pyriformis, assembly GCA_016748015.1. Taxonomy (NCBI): domain Eukaryota; kingdom Fungi; phylum Glomeromycota; class Glomeromycetes; order Archaeosporales; family Geosiphonaceae; genus Geosiphon; species Geosiphon pyriformis. The sequence continues at coordinate 395,159 of JAAOMT010000299.1, read as the reverse complement.
TATATTTATTTAATATATATTAATATTCATGTTGGATATCGAAAGGATTGAAAGATTTTGAAACAATTCCAAAATTATATTATCTCTAAAAAAATATATCTTATTCCTAGTCCTTTCAAAAATTTCATTTATCATTCTAATATAATCAATCACTTTTCTTTTAGATTTGTTCCTTTGAGACATTATCATCATCACCATTATCATCATCATCATCATCATCATCATCATCATCATCATCATCATCATCATTCGTCGTCTTCCAATTTTCACAATAAAATGATACCATCGAAAAAGTGCGTAAAATGAAATATTTTCAAAAAATTTGATGATTGATGGATTGAAATCTGAATCATTATATAACATTCTAAAGTAAAATATTGATTTCTTGGCTATTGGGAACGAAAAAATTATAAGAGTCAATCTATTTTTCAGACAAAAGATCACATCATACTTTCATTTCTTTCCTTTCCTTTTAGCCTTATTTTCTTTGAAATTATATAATAATTATAAAAAAAATTGGTCTCGTGACCTGTAACGTCATGTCCCTGGCACATAATGAAGATGATACGATCAGTTTACCTGATTCGACAACCTCCTCAAACGAGTCTACCTGGACCAACATCTCATCAGGTACCCAGATTGATGATGACGCTCAAAATGATTTCCCACCACCTATCAATGAAAAAAATAAACACGAGAAAGATAATGATTTAAACCACGGTCACGGAGCTGAAGATATATTGGAGGAAGATCTGAGAACCGTTTTGAATGCGTTCAAGCTCGAAATTATTCCTAAAGTTTGTAAATTAATCAAACAACAAGTTTTACCCGAGGTTCTGGAAAATTTTAAGCAAGATCTGGTTGCAGAAATTGGTATTGCTTCTTCGTCAAACGTAGATCGTCTCGATTCCTCATTTCTGCCTCCGTGCCAGCCAGCTCCCCAATCTCGTGTGATAGCTCCCGAGCAGTTTCCAATTAAATTCACGGCCTTATTCATCTCCTTCTCGCCTACTTTTTCCCTTGCTGACTCGAACATAGAATCTTCTTTACGAGGTAGAGGTATCTGTCCATTATTTTGTAAAATACCAAATTCTCATCCAATTGATAAAACCGTTCAACTGGTTCGTAATATCGCTGTACATCTCTGGACAAACGAATATCGAGCTTGCGTGTTTTTGGTTTGCTCACCAACCGACAATGTATGCAGCACAAGAGATTTAATTAGAAGAATTAGAATTTTTTGTGATTGCGAATCTTTATGTCTTGTGGTTGTGAGACCAAAAATATTTATAGATAGTCAAAGGTGGGGGATAAGAGAATTCAAGAAGGTGGGTGCAAATGGGACTATCGTCGTCCAAGAAGAGATTCTGCAAGGGATTTTGAAATGGTGTCAATTGGTAAGCAACCTTTTTATATGCCATAAAAGGCTGAGCTCGAAAAAAAATTGATTTCTTTTTTCTCAGACATCCGTTCCACATTCTCAAGGAGCTCAAATGCCAGCCGAATTTCTCAATTCATTTCCAGCCACCGTTAAAATTAGCGATAGAGTCTGGGTTACCGCCGAGCACTATGGTACTTTTTTTCCTTTTCTTTCAATTCAAAATTGATTAAGATGGATAATTCTTAAAAATCCTTACTTCATATCATTCAGTGAAGGCACAATTTCACCAGGGAAACCGATCCATTTGGGATCGTCCAACTAACCCGGATGGCCAGACCCCGCGTAATCGAGTCCTTCTTAATGGACTGTGGCACAAATTCACACAACACCCGAAACTAGCTCATAAGCTTTTATCAACTACTCCAGCTCAAATTAACGCGTATCTCGCTCAAGAAGACGAGAAAAATGAGTTCCCATTTTTCTTTGATGATTTTGGAAGCAAGCAAGTTTTTCGAAATATTTTGTTGGAAATCCGTGAGAGGCTTGTAAACAAATTTTTGTGGTGTATGAGAGATGATTATGGTGTCAAGAGTTTGAGAAAGTTTCTCGATGGATTGGAGGAAGGGTTGGGTGTCGATAAAGACCTAAAAAAATTAGTCGATGATTTTTAACCACAATATTGTTAATAAATTGAGGTAATTGTGAATGTTGAGAGTTGGAAACACTTATTAAAACCTAATTCGAAGGAAGTTGAATTTGATCACATTAGATAATGTACCTATTTTATTTGAACTAAAATTATTTTTTTATTCCCTTATTCTTTTCTTATACAAATACCTAAATTTAACCGATACTTGATAATTATTATATTAATAATAACAAGATGGTTATCTTGTGTTTTATATTAATCTTTTTATTTATCTTGAAAAATTCTAATTTGTATAAACATCTAAAAACGCCTACATTAGATCTTATCATTCCTAATAAACTTCAGATTACCAAGTATAAATTAGGCTGTTACAGTGTGGACAAAAAAAACCTGGATTTGGTTATTACATTTCAACTAATGCACCAGATTATAAAAAAAAATCCCATCCCGCTAACCCAATTCACAATTTCTCTTCCATAAATAGCCTTAATTGGTTTAAATAATAGCCCATAAGTTTTCAATGAATATTTTTGGCAATAAATGCTTAAGCAATTTTATATTTGTGCTTCAGATTATTATCTTGTTAAAACCACCATTTATGTTTTAGCATTTTTTTAATTTCAGAGAGATAGGTGCAAAGAATTTAATATAAAATTTACCATTTATCTTATTAATAAAGCAAAATAAATTGTTTTTTTTTTTAATAAAAACCAAATAAAATAAAAAATTTTCTTTGGTCTTTTGGTATAATTTAATCTTTATATTAATGTTTTTAAATAAATAAAATACTGTTTTATTTTGTATAAACAGTTTAGCTTTAATTGTTAATAATTCTAGTTTTTTATGTTTTTTTATAAGTATTAATATTATTAAAAAAAATTTGTATTTAAAAATTTTTAAATGTTTTTCTATTAGTTTGTAAAATATATTTATGTCTGTTTTTAACAATTTTGTTGTTAAAATTGTAAAATTTTAATGAATATATTGTTTTAATATATATAATGATTTTATAAAACCAATTATTACTTTTTATATATTTTACCATTTTTGTTTTAAAGTTTTTTAAGATATAAATTAATAATTAAATCTGTTAAAATAAAAAATAAGATACAATAATTTAATACTGTAATTTTTAAATATATAATAATTAATAAATATTAATTTTTGTAATATTGCTTCAATTTTTAACAATATTATTATTTTTAATACTTAATATTATATATTTAATAAAAACTAATATAATTGTAATTGTGTAAATATTGCTAAAAAAACTTTTGTTTATTAATAATAAATTTAACAATTTTATTAAATTTTAATGTTTATAACCAAAGCAAAAAATAAAAAAAAGTAATTATTACTTTTTTTATTATAATTAAAATAATATCTACTTAAAAAGCTATTTTTAAAACAAAATAAATTTTAATTATTTTAACTGTATTTTTTTATTTTAAATAATTAAAAAAACAAAACAATCAAAAAACAAAATTTTTTAAAATTTTTAATAAATATTTTTTTTTTTGGAATTTTTAAAATAAATTTTTTATTAATTTTTTATTTAATACTAATTTTTATTAATTTTGTTTTATTATTATCAATAATAACTATTAATTTAACTATAAAAAATAATGCTTTTTTTTAATTTAGATAATAATAAAAACAATATATTTTTTAAAATAAATACAAATTAACAAATAATTATATTGTTTAACATAATTATTCTTAACAAATTATTATTATATGTAAATGCAAAACAAAATAAGTATTAATATATAATTTGATTTAATTATTTAATTTTAAAAGTTAAATTAATAATATAAAAATTAAATTGATTTTTTATAAAACATTAATAATATTAATAATATCTAAAAATAATTATTAATTAACAAAATTTTTTAAATAAATAATTTTTATTTAAATATTTAATGTTTTTTTAAGATTAAATAAAAATATATAAAAATTATTTTATAATTTTATTATTTTAAAGATTATAAAATCTGCTGTAATTTTGTTTTTATTATTAATGTTTTTTATATTAAAAATGTTAAAGTTTTTTTTTTTAATTTTTTAATTACAAAAAAACAAAAAGATATTAAAAAAATATTTTATTGCTTTATTTTTTTCTTGGTTTTTTTTTAAGTTATTTCTTTTAATGTGCTATTTTTGTAAAATTAAACACAATAAACATTTTTATTGCTAATATAATTAAAAATAAAAATAGTATAGAAATTTATTCAAATGTAAAACATAATATTTTTGTGTATATTTCTAATAAAATAAACAAAAAAACTAAATGTTAAAACATTAATTATTAATTTTTTTATTAATTTTTTAAATATAAAGATAATAAAATTTATTACAAATTCTAAATTGTATAAAGTTAACAGCTATATTAATAATATTAGTAGAAAATTAAATATTAAAAAAGATAAAAAAAGTTTATGTAAAAAAAATTAATTTTGCTAATAAAAAAAATATAAATGTTTTTAAAATCTTAGATAAAATATTTTTTTGAAAAACTTATATTTGATTTTTTTGTTGAATTTGTTAAATAATAATAAGATTTTTAAGTTTTTTTTGGTGTTTAAAAAATTAAAAATCTTTGTTTTATTTTTTTTTAAGAAAAAAAATTGTTTAATTTTGTAAAATTTTTTAATTTAAATATTAATCTTTTGGCAATTGTTGATAAAAATTCTTAAAATAAGTTAAAAATTATTAAAAATAATTTTAAAAATTTCTATTTTTTCAAAATTTTAAGAGATTATTTAAGTTTAAACAAAGTTAAAAATTTAATAATAATAATAAATATTATAATAAACACTAATTTAAAATATGTAAATACACATTTAAATTAAAAAATTGTTATTAAATAAAAAACTAATACAAAAATCAAAAAAAAATACATAATTTAAAAATATATACAAATAGTAAATAATAATATAAAATAATTAATAATAGTTAAAAATAATATCAAATAATTAATAATAATATCAAATAACACAAAATAGCATAAATAAAATAAAATAATAGATTATAATTAACAAAATAGTATAGAAAAATAATAAAAATAACAAGTTTTTAAAAACTATTTTGTAAATTAAAAATATGTAAATATATATATAGTTTTAGCTTTAAAAAAAAATATTTATATTTTATAATTAAATTTTTTTTTATATTAGTATTCAAAACTTAATTAAAGTAATTAAATTTGATTTTATTAATCTTTTAAATTAATTAAAATTATTATTAAAATTTATATATATAATAAATTAAAATTTATTTATTTTTTTATATTTAAGCCAAATACAATTAACATAATACTTTTGAAAAATTTATAAATTAAAACAATTGTTTTTAATTATAATAATTAATAAAATATTAATTTTATTTATTTATTTATTTAAAAATTTGTAATTAATTCAAAAATAATTAAAAGTAGTATAAATAACAACTTAATAATTTAAATATTATAACAAGTAATTTAATTATTATTATAAGTAATTTAATATTATAATAATCTAAAAAAAAAAATATATTCTAAAAAATTAATTTTATAAAAAATTATTATAAAAACTTCTTTCTCTCTTTTATCCCAAATTTCTAAAAAAGAGTCATAATTTGAAAGAAGTTTTTTCTGTTATTTCATACTGTCATCCAATATTTTACAAGAAACAAATCCTTTTGTTGTTAATCTGGCTGCTCTTATGAGTGGCACTGATGCTAAAAGAAGATTGATCAGAGTTCCAACTTCTGGTTCAGTTGGTAGCAGTTCAAGTCATAAGGTCAAGAAATCTCCCAGTGGTGCTAAACTATCGAGTAATGGTGTAACTCTCAAAGGTAGTGGGTCTGGTTAAGTAGTCGGGCAGTTTAATAGCATGGATACTGATAGAAAGGCTTTTGAAGGTAAAGGAGTATCTGATTTCAAGATAAATACACTCCAAGCCAAACGTTTTAATAATGATGCAATTATTGGCTCTATTAATTATGACATGGAGGAGAAAGAAGAGGTTTCTCTTCCTTTTCACAAGTCTTTCTCTTTGAATAAGGTGTGGATTGATCCCAAAATCATTAAAACTCAGATGGAAATAGCTGTGAAAAAATATTTCACTTTGGACATCAATCTCTTGGCTGTAGAAAGGAAATCGGCAACAGTTAAAATTCAGGTTATAAGAAAATTATTTTTAAGAATCAATGATTTTGGGGGGGCCACTACCCCTTCAAAATTTAAGGGGATTATCAGATTGACATTCACTTCATCAGAGAGCATGGATAAGGCCGCGTTATTGGCCAGAGAAAATAACATCATAGTAAACAGCAATCTTAAGAGACAAGAAATTCACTCAGATCGGGCTGTGGTGATCAAAAAAATTCCCATGGACATGCCAAAAGATATAATTATTGTCACAGTTGCCGAATTTGGTAAAATTAAGTCAATTAGAGTGCAACTAATTGGGTTATGACAGAAGGCTGTGGTAGAGTTCACCGAATCAAGTCAGGCTGATATGTTGGCTTTGAAATAGTCATTCCTAATCAAGAAAGATTCTGTGCATGTGGCAAAAGCCATGAGAAATCGTGATATCTGGGCCTTTAGAGATTGTTTTAAGGCGCTTTTGTTTACTTTGCTGGTGGGAACAACTGCACATAATCTTGGTAATCTTTTAGATAATACTGGTGGCAAGACTTGCATTATTAATTGTTTGTTGGACACTGGCAATAGAGTTTATTGTGCTGTGGTTGGCTTCAAATTCAAAAATGATCTGAATTCTGCTTTTCTCACTAAGCCTGTTTTTGGTGGTATGCATCTCTCATGGGCTAGATTGGATTTAGTTTGGTGTGGAAAGTGTGGGCATCTAGGTCATTCGGCTCTAGAGTGTAATGTGTCAGATATGTTGCCTTCTGGTCTCTTGAGTTCATTTAATAGAAAACATGCTCCTGGTGTGGATCATCTTCAGTTGGCCAAATTATATGCAAAGAAAAATGTTTCTATCTCTTGCCCTGCTGCCTTTGGTGGCAAATCATGGACTCAGGTAGTTTCTCTTGCTTTTTCTTCTGGTGGCTCTCCTTCTGGTTCTGTTACTGGTATTGGCTTCTCTTCTCTAGAAACTTTAGGTTTGGGTGACAGTTCTCCCTCTTCTACAATTAACAATTCTTCTTTAAATACTCGTTTGGCATCCTTGAAATGCTCTTTCGAGCTGTTGGCTGAACAGGTTTTTGGTATTGTAAGGAAATTGAGTTTTGTTGAATTGGTGCCCAAGGTTTCTTCTGCTGGTGTTCCTCTTTTGGTTGGCTCTGTGCCTTTGGTCTATGTTTTAGATTCTGATATGGCTCTAAATGGTGAATTGGCATTGTCCACTCCCCATCCTCTGAGTACTGTTTTGGGTACTGGCTTTAGTTTGAGTAGCTTGAAGGTTTTAACTACCAAAATGGGTGGTTTGGGGTCTAAAATGTTGCTTCTGTTGATTCTGTTTTGGCTAGGTTAGATCTTTTGTGTTCTGGTTCGGGTTTTCTCTTACCTTTTTCTTCTCAATGAGTGCTTTGATATGGAAATTTGCAACATGTAATATCTGAGGTATCAATGTTTCTGCGAAGCAAGTGGATGTTCTCCATTGGCACGTTAAATCTGGGTTGATGGTGTCTTTTGTTACTGAGACAAAATTAAGGTCTTCTATTAGTCCTTGGATCAAGAATAAATTTGATGGTGTTTGTATTTTTACTTCTGATTTGGACATTGGTTTTCTTAGTGCTGGTGTTGCCATTATCATGAACAATTCTTTGGCTCGTCATGTTTCTAAGGTTGAGGAGGTTCCTGGCCAGATTATTGCTGTGTGGCTTTTGTTCAGGAATAAACTTTCAGTTTCTGTTATTGGTTTGTATGCTGGTGCCTCTTCTGGTGTTTGTTTTGGTCAGGCTTCTGAGATGAATTCTCTTATTGCCAAGGCTGTTAACTCCAGCATCTTTGTTGTTCTTGGTGGTGACTTCAATGAAAATAGATCAGGAAGGAGTGCAAGTTTCAAATTCTGCTCAGGTTTGGATTTGGTCAATTCATTTGTTGGTCAATCTTTGGTTGGGGCTTCTACATAAAGTAATTCTAAGGGAGTCAAATGGACTATTGATTTTATCTTTGTTAGTGGGAATTTGGTTTCTGCTGTTGCTGGCCATAGAATTGGCTCTGTTTTGGACTTTTTTGACACTAATCACAATGCTGTTATGGTTTCTGTTGGTTTGGGTGAACTCTTGGATGTCCATTTGAATAGCTTGTACAAGCAGACTAACAAAAATTGTTGAAAGTTTAGAATTAGAGATGCAGAGAGTGCCAAATGAGTTAAGTTTAAGGATTGTGTTTTGGATAAACTTCTGTTAGTCATGAACTTTTTCTTTGAGGCCGAAGCTGGTGGTAATTTGGATGCTATGTGGGCGATTTTGGAAAGGGGGATAGTTGAGTCAGCTGATAAAGTGTTTGTGAGGCATTGGTTTAGTGAATTTCAGTGCTCTAGGAATAAACATTCTTCGAAGTTTTTTGGACTTGAGCTGTTCATTGCCAAAATTGTTAGTAAGATTGGTTCTGGTGACATGCTTGGAGTAGATTGTCTTGTAAGAAAATGGTTTACTTTAGACAAGACCAAGACTAGTGCTTTTTCTGACTTGGTTATCTTGAGTGGGGACAGTATTGTTTTTCTTGAGCATTTGTCATCAGTTCACAAGAAATATAGAAGGTCAAAGATGTTTGAGTCAAGATTGGCTGAGGAGATTTCTATCAAAAAGGCTACAGAAAAGCACATGGAGAGCTTTGCTTCTAATAAAGGTGGCATGATCCAAAGTGTTTTGGACTGGCCTTTTTGTAAGGTGGTTCTTGATCATTTGGTGGTTAATGATGAATTGGTTTTGGAACCTGAAGAGGTAAAGTTTAAGGTAGATGAGATCATGATGGGGTGAATAAGGGTTCACGCTGTATCTCAATCATTGTCTAAATGCTGGGTTCGCCAGTACATGCCGTTGGATTATATAAGGGATGATGCCTTCTCTGGTGTTATAAGGAAAGTAGATATGGAGGAATTGCTTCTGGTGGTGGGTGGTCTGCCTAATGGTAAGGCCGCTGGCCTGTCTGGTATTCCCAATAAGTTGTGGAAGCATGATGGTAAGGTGGTTCTAAGCTGTCTTTTGGTTTTGCTGAATGCTTGCTTGTCCATTGACGGGGTGCCTGTTTCTTGGAAAAAGGCCTGGGTGTTAATGATTCCTAAGCCGTATGATTGGGATAGTGTTCTCACAAACACTCATCCTATTGCTCTGATTGAAACTGCCAGGAAGATTCTCTCTAAGGTTCTGTTCAATTGGATTTCTTTCACATATAGTAAGTTTAGTGTTCTCCGTGGTGACAATTTTTTAGTGTTAAAGGGCACATTTATGCAATCTCTGGTGTTTGCTATTGGGGCGGTTGTGGAAAATGCTCTCAAAAAGAATAGGGAACTTTGGCTGGTCCTGCAGGACATGCAAAAAGCATAAAATTCTGTTAGATGGCATTATTTGGAGGCTAGTTTGCGGAGGATTAAGATGTGTGACAAATTCATCAAATTTTTTGGTAGTATACATGAGAGTAGATTCAACAGAGTAATGACTGATTTTGGTCTCTCTGATAGATATCATGTTTGTGATGGTTTAGATTAGGATGAAGTTTTCTTGCCCCTTTTGTGGAGAATTTTTTATGATCCACTTCTGTGTGAGATTAAAAAACATGAACAAATTTTTGAGTATCAAATAAGTTTCAAGTTTGTTTCAAAATCAGATCAAATTAAGGACAGTAGTGAGTTGTCTTCCTATTTCATGGCTGGTGCTTTTGTTGATGATACAATTTGGGTTGGGAACTGTCAAGCTACTATTCAGAACATTTTAGACATTGTGAGTGAGTTTTTTGTTATTAATGACATCTCCATCAACAATAAGAAGACTGTAGCCATTCCAATCAATCGAGGTGTTAAAATTGTTTCTTTGAGTATTAATGGTCTGCCTATTTTGATAGCTAAAAAGGATGAGGTTCATCATTACCTGGGTATTTTTTTGTCCACTAAGGGGCTTTTGAAGCTAAGTGTGGCCAAGATGCATTCTAATGTTTGTTTCTTTGCTAATGTGGTTTTCAGAAAGGCTATTACTAATAAACAGTTCTCGTATCTGGTGTCGGCCGTCTTGCAGCCTATTGTTAGCTATTGCACTTAGTTCAGCTTTGTCTCGTCAAATGTATGTAACAAATGAGATGTGATGTTGAGGAAAGGCCTCAAATCTAAAGCTGGTTTGTCCCATGATTTCCCCAGCGAGGCTCTGTGTCATTCATTTTTATATGGTCTGAAGTCTTTTAAGCAGGTGCAGTCTAAGGGAAAGTTGGCTGTCTTGATTTCATTTTCCAACTCTTTTGGTGTTCTTGGACATTTGTTTGAGCACAGGTTTCTTGATTTGCAGGTTCTGGAGTGGTCTCCTTTGAATCCTTTACAATTTCCTGTTGGGTTGCATGTTAGTCTTGTGAACAATTTTCTGGCGGGCATGGTTAAGATTTTTTTGTGCAACAAGCTGTCTCTGTCGAATAGCTTGCCCAATGCTTTCTGTGGTTCTGGTAGTTTTTCTGTGTCCTCTATCCTAAGGAGTTCTTTGTATTTCGATTCTGTTCATTCATTGAAGTGATTTGGTGTGGTGTTTGGCAATAGATTGTTTGACAAGAAGAAGCATATTATGAGTTGGATGACTTTTCAATGTTGGAAGAGGCTGGATCCAAGGGGTTTTGTTCCTCATTGGTTTATGGTTGTGTTTGGTTTTTTTTGCAGTACTGGTGCTTCATTGGCCAGCTCTGTAGAGTCTACTTGTCTTTCTGGAATGAGCATTTTGGATTCTGAGGAGTTTTCTGCAGTTGTTAGTGGGTTGCATGAGGTCTGGTCTGACTCGTTTGAGGTTTTTACGAATGGCTCGTTAAAAAATTTTGGAGAGGCTGATGTTGCCAATGGTGCAGCGGCCTTCTTTCCTGCTATTGATATGAGTATTGGCATTAAAGTTCATGGGCTGTTGTCTTCTACTATGGCCAAATTGCAAGCCATTGCTTTGTCTCTGGAGTGTGTTCCGTCTTTTTGTACTATAGTCATGCATACTGACAGCCAAGCGGCTATTAATGCGTGCATTTCTGAGATGTTATTGTCTGTGCCTGATTTTTGCTCTTCTTGTTGGTTAGAGAGATGCCAAATTTTTGATTTGGTTCATGAAAAAGATCTTTCTGTACATTGGATTAAGGTCAAAAGGCATTCTGGAGTTGTTGGTAATGTTAAGGCTAATGCCGCTGCTGGGGAAGCTGTTTTTTCTCATTTATCTTTGCCTGTCAGTGTCTGGAAGTGCTTTTTGGTTGCTGAGAATACACCGGTCTCTGACAATACTTGTCATTTTGTTCAGGATTTGTATAGATCTGTTTGCCATGCACGATGGGAGGCAGGACCAGGCCAGGATGTAATTTCTGATGTGCTGGTTGAGGATATGGATTGGAATGCTACTGTTAGAGTGTGGCATCCTGATTCATATATGCTTGCTGGTTTTACTAGTTGAAGGTCTTCTTGTCTTCGCATGTATCTGATGAAGACTGTGCACCGATGGCTTCTTGTGGCAGTTAGAAAGTAGTTGTATAATAAATTGTACCCTGGTGTACTGTGCTTACTATGTTATGAAGTGAAATTACCAGACCATGTTTTCACGTGTTCTCATAATGTGAAGGTTTGCAAGGAGGTTTTGGTTGCGGTGTCTTCAGACTGGCTGTCTATGATCGGTTTTCGTGGCTCATCATCCTCTGCTGTTTTGCAATCTCTTGGTCAGTGTTCTTTGGATGTTAATTTATATTCAGTTCTGTGTAAAGGGTTTGTGCTGAGAGAGTAGTGTATAGAGGCAGTAAAGATTTTCAATGGTAGGAAGAAGGCTGTCAGTGCTGTGGTTGGTTTTGTTGGGTGTTTGGTTGAGCTACATCATTCTAAAGCCTAGTTGGTGAGATTGGCATTTAGGGTGAGAATGAAGAAGACTGGTCTGATCAGAGATGATGGTTTGTTTTCTGGTTTGTCTCGTTGTTTGGGTTCTTTGTTGCCTGATAAGGTGATAAGGATGCTTGGCATTGCCAGCTCTTTTGCTGTTAATTTCGGCCATTGCAAGCTATATCTTTTCTTCTCTGGTTTGAATGGTAATCCGAGTGTTAATATCGGTGTATAGTGTTGCCTTGTCTGGCCTAAGTGGCTAGTCACATGTAGAAAGTGCGTGAACTGCGTTTAGTTTGAGCTTCTTAGTTTGGTTCTATGTACTAGATAATAGTTAGACTATACTTGTTAAATATTGTTAATAAAATTAAAAATTATTATTTACCAAAAAAATAAAAAAACTATTAATTGTAACTAAATAATATAAAATAAACTAATTATAAATAAAAACAAATATTATTAATTAATATTATATTATTTGTTTTAATTTTTTAATTTTTTTATAATTTTTAAGTTTATAAATAAAATTATAATTAATTTATATACATATATAATAAAATTATTTGTAATAATTAAAAATAATTATATAATATAATTTATTCTAATATTTTATGTATTTAATATAATAAAATAAAAATATTAGATTATAGTTTTGTATATAATATAAATTTAACCACTTATTAAAATATATTAAATAAATACTTTCTTATTTTAACAATTTATAATTGCTATAAATTTAAATATTTTTTTGGTATTTTAATTTTTAATAATGTGTATTAATAATATAAAATTATAATATTAAAAATAGTTAATTTTGTTTATAATTTAACAATAGACTATAAAAAATATATTTAGTTGTTTAATTTTAAGCTTAAAATTAAAAAAAATTATTGTATATTAATAATTTTATGTCTATTAGTGTTTTTGGTTTTTTTATTATTTTGTTAAATAATATAATATAGATGTTTAATATTATAAAAGATTATATTATAAGTTTTGGTTTAAAAATACATTATTTGTTTTTTTTAATTAAATAAGAATATTTGAATTAAAATATTTTAATTAATTTAAATAATTAGTTACATAAAAAAATATGAATTATATTTAATTTAAAATACTTAATTTTATATTTATTAGATAATAATTAGATTTTATTTATTTAATTATTTAAATTTAACAATATTTAAAAATAATAACAAAAATTTAATAATATTAATAATAATTATTAAATTATTTTTAGTATTTTAAGTTTTAAATAACCTTATAATTATTTATAAAAAAATTTTCTAAAAAATTAACAGTAATTTTAAAATATAAATACTAAGTTAATAAAATTTTATTATAATTTAATAAAATAGTCTAATTAAAACTAATAATTTATTTTTAAATATAATAAAAAGCTTAATAAAAATTATTAATAAGAAATTTTTTATAATTTTAATATTTATAAAGATTATGTTTTTAATTTCGACTTAAAATTTAAATATATATTTTTATAATTTTAATAATAATTTTAAATATGTAATATTTTTTTAATTAGCCAATTATCTAGTTATATATTAAAATTATATAAATTATATTTAGAATATATTTTGTTTTATTAAATTAAATAACAATTAAACTTTTTTTTTTATTAATATATTAATTCAATAATTATTTAATATATAAAGTCTTAAACTAAATATTATTTATGTATTTTTTATATATAATTAAATACAATTTTAGTTTAAATTAAGTTATATTAAAACTATAAAAAAAATTACTTAAAAAAGTTATTTTTTAAATTATTTAAATTATTTTATAATTATCTAAAATTAAACCAGCTAATTATTTAGCAGTTTTTATAAAATTAAACTTGATTTCTTTAAAAATTTTATGCTTTTACAATATTATTAAGTTATTAAACATTTTTTTATATTTAAAACAACTTAAGTTTTTATTTATATTAATATTTATATTAAAGTTAAATATATTAGATTTGTTTTTTATATTATATTTTCTTTTAATATTATTACTTTTTTGTTTTTGTTTATCTTATATTTTCTTATAAAGTATATATTTAATATAAACAAGCTTATTAACTATATCATAAAATTTCTTGCTATTTTTAAGCTCTATAAATTGTTTAAAATTTGTAATAACAATTAGTACATCTTTAATATTCATTACTTTTTGTATTTCTTGTTTTTTATCAGAGCTATTAGACTTTGTTTTATGATTTGTTTTAATATAATTTGTAATTTAAATGTTTTAAAGTAATTGTATTGTTTTCTTTAAATAGATTTACCAACTTTTCAATTGATAAGTATATATGATTTGGTTGTATACAATTAAACTCTTTATAGCAATCCTTAATTTTTTTTAATACTATTTTTTGATTATAATTAGCTATTATTTCTAAGTTTGCAGTTTTATTCTGAAAGTTGTCATTTATATTAATTAAAAAAATGCCAATTTTGTGTTAGCAATAAGTGATTATTTTATTTGAAACATTTTTTTATGTTTTATAAATTAGACATATTGTTTAAAGTTGGTTGATTGTATAAATATTATTAATACTATTATCAAAAAGATTTAATGTATAGTAAAAAAAATGATAACAGTAATATGCCTTAAAACAATAAATAATTTCAGTATTTATAGGCTAAATATATGCTGTTAAGTTAAATACAAATTATTCTATATGAATATTTGTAATAAATCTTGTGATTAGCAAAATTGTTTATTAATAACAATTTGTTTTGGTTTTTTTTATACAGCTAATAATTTCAATCAACAAGCCACTGTTGAAAAATATTACCAGTTATTTAAGCACAAGTGTTTAAATAATACTAAAAACCAAGTTGTTTTTCTGTTTTCTTTTAAAAACAATGTGAATATTTAGCATAACTAATAATAAGTGATAATAAATACTCAGTTCTATTAGTATTAATTATAAAAGCAAGTATTAGTCACATTTTTAATTGTTTGGTACCATAACATAGTATTGTAGCAAAATTTTGATTTGGTAATATGGCATAAAATAGTATAGTTTCATTTATGTTAAAAATATTGTATAACTTCTAATTAGCAAGAAATATTATTACATATATTTACTTATTTTTAATATATTTAATATTAACTGATAATACATTATTATAAAAATAAAATAAATACAATTTAATACAGTCTTTAAAGTTTTCAAGCCAGTCATTAGATAGTTTTTGGCACTCATTTTTTGAAATATCTAATTGATTATAAAATTTTATGTCAGCAGCTTAAATTACATTTTCAGTAAGTATTATTCTATACAATTTTGTCTTTTAAACAAAAATAACAAGTGTTTTATTAAAGTTAGAATTATATACTATGTATATATACTTGTTAGTTAAATTATGTATTGTATTTGTTTATAAATAAAAATTTGATTTATCTTTGATTCAAGCCAAAATTAAAGACTATTTCATGTATAGAAAACTGTTTTCCTTAAAGTGTCTTGTAGTTTTTAATTGGTTTTTATTATTTGTATAATATTAATTAAGTACTATAAACTTATCATAAAGTATAGTATTTTTATAACTTTGTAGAATACAAACTAAAGAGATAGTATGTTTTTTGCTATTAAACATAGTAGAATTAAAAAGCAAAAAAAAGTACAATTAAGACTAATCAAATAAGACTGATTTAAAAATCCGATTTGATTACTTACATAATTAATAATAATTTAAAACTTAAAACAATTACACAATCAATAATAATTTAGAGCTTGAGATAATTTGAAATTCTGACTTAATTACTTATATAATTAATTATAATTTAAAACTTGGAACAATTTGAAACTTTAACTTAATCATTCATACAATTAATAATAATTTAGAACTTGGAACAATTCAAAACTCTGACTTGATTATTTATACAATTAATAATAATTTAGAACTTAAGACAATTCGAAACCCTGATTTAATTACTTATACAATTAATAATAATTTAAAACTTAGAACAATTTGAAACTTTAACTTAATTATTTACAAAATTAGTAATAATTTAAAACTTGAAACAATTTAAAACTTTGACTTAATTACTTATATAAATTAATAATAATTTAGAACTTAGGACAATTTAAAACTTTGACTTAATTATTTATATGATTAATGATCATTTTGTTAAATAAGTAATGTTATATTATTATATAGTATTTTTAGTCATAGAAATATTGGTTTGCTTTACTGTAATTTTACCAAAATTAACAGAATTTAAACTAAATCTAATATTTGAGATAATCTATACTAATAATAAAAAGTTATAGATTATTGAATATTACAAATATGAATTATAAATATAAAAATTATTTAACTATTAAATTGGTAGATTTAAAATACTATAACTTATTATAGATTATAAGTTATCTTAATATGAATTATCTCAAATTTGATTGTATTAAGAAAAACCAAAGAAATAAAAAATTTTATATGAAATTTTGTATTAATAAAAAATAAAAAATAAAACTTAAAACTATTAGCAAACTTAAAAAAAAGTTTAAAAAAAAACAATAATATTTTATAATTTAAATTCTAATATTTGTAGCAATAATAATATTTAAATAAAGTATTAATTTTTACAACAGTTGTATTCAAAGTTTTTAAAGACTTAAAAATTACAATAATAAAACATTAATAATAATAAAAATCAGAAAAATAAAAAATAAAACATGTATAATTACCAACTTAAAATATTAAATTACTGATTTTAAAAACAATACAATTAAAAAAAAAAGGAAAAAACTTTTTCTTTTGTTAATTCCCTGACCACAATGAAAGCAAAGATTTATTGAAAGAATATCAATCTTTTTTCTTCTTTTTCTTTTATCTTTTGTAGTTATTTCTTCTAATATGTCTGTCTTTATTGTCATAGAACCAGTAGGCTCTTCTGTTGGTAGCTCTGGTTCAGGTTTGACTGGTTTGGGAACTCACCCAAACATTAAAAAAAAGCATGTAGAAAGTATTGTGTTGTATAAGAAGCCGAAAAAACCTGATGCTGGTAGTGTATTAATCAACTTGTCTATTGGCTTTCTGGTACTGGAAGATATTAGAGTTTCTGGTAATAAGTCTATAATATCCTGGAGAAGCAAAATTGGCAGTGTTATTAACAGTATAAGTGGTTTCTTGGATGTTGAGAATATGACAAACACAGTTGTCAAAAAAACAAGCTATACTAAATCAGATGAGAACAATAATATAAACAATGCTATGCCAAAAAAAACTTGCACCCAAACATACATGCTGGGCAACTTTTTGAAGGCTTCAACATTTGACAGTATGAATGATGATAAAAATGTGTTAAGTCTTCCATCTCCAAAGTTTAATAGTTCTAATTAGCTGTTGTTTGTTAAGTCACATGTTCTGGAGAAACATAGCTTTGAACCAGTCAAATTGTTCACATTGGATGTTGAATTGTCTGCTGTGCCTAAAAAAACAAATAGTAATAAATTGATTGCAATCAAAAAAATTTTTTATCAAATTGATGGTTTTGGGGGGGCTTTCACTCTTTCAAAATTCCCAGAAATTATTAGATTATTATTTATGTCTGAAATAAGTTTGAATAAGGCTAGAGAAATAGCAGTTTGTAAAAAGATTTTGGTTAATAGTGATCTCAAAAAAGTAAACAACCAATCAGATTGGGAAGTGATTATCAAAAAGATTCCAGTTGATCTTTCCAAATCAGTTGTAGAGTTAGCTTTTTCTAAATTTGGTAAGGTTGTTTCAATCAAAATACAGTTAATTGGTTTATAGCAAAAAACCCATGTAAAATTTGAATCATCAGAAATAGCTGATTTGGTCACAGCTAGATGGTGTTATAGATGATTATTTGGGGTCTTAAATCAAATAACAAATCTGTAACTTGGTGCTGATTTAGTATTCTGGGGTTAATATCTCAAGGTTTGGTGAATCTGAAGGTTTGTTGCAGAGTTTTTTGTATAATGGACAAAAATGCACTATGGTTGGTTTAAGTTGTTTTTTCAAGTTGTTTCCCAATTTCTGTCTTTAATATGGTGGCTGGTTTAATCTGGCAGTCATGCTCTTCTGGTAAGCTATCCATTAATATATATAATTCTACTCTTATTTCTGGGTCTTTTACTAGACATCAATAACTCAGCACTTTAATCTTCTTAATTAATTTAGTACATAACAATAAAATCAAAGAAAAAAAAATAAAGAAAATAATAACAAAATAAGGAAAGATGAGCCAATACAATTGCCAGTTAGTATCCTGTCAATAGCCATGATCAAAAACTATTGTTCTAGTGTGGTTAAATATCAATTGCTATTAACATAAAGTGTTGATAGTAGAAAATAGATTAAGATAGCAAATACTTATTTATTGATATTTGTAAGTGGAAAGACTGCTTAGATTAAATCTAAACTGAGAGATCTGTCTTTTCTACTTTTAATGCTATCATTATATATACATAATTTGGGTTCTATAAGATTGCTCACATTCTCAAATGATGTGCTATAATTTCTCAAGCAATGCTCATATTGCTGAGCAATGTGCCATATTTTCTTGAAATTGCTCTATATTGCTAAGCAATATGCTGTGATTTTTGACATTGCTCCACATTGCTGAGCAATGTGCTCATGTGCTAACTACTTTTTTATTGGCTTACTATATTTCTATATCTGTTTTCTTTTTATGAGTAATATTATCTCTTCTTTTTAATATTGAACTTCGTCAAAATCTTTGTTTTGAATTAATTTTAGTATTTTTTTTTCAAGTATTGTTTGTTTAACTCTGTTTCTTATGTCTTTTACTTGTGTATTGTTTATTCTTTCTCATTGGTTAATGATTATGGTTTCCATGTTAGAGTGTAACAGTATTTCTAGATAGTTCTGAAATATGTTGTGTAGTTGATATATTGTTTTAACATATAGTGTTGAATTTGTTTTCTTTTCGATAAATTCTTCAATTTGTTGTATTATGTCTTGGTTGAATATTCTCTTGGATTTGTCAATATACAACTCTTGAATATTCAACTTTTGACCTAACTAGTAGTAGCAATATAATATTGGAAGTTGTTCTGTTCATTGCTTTCAATTTTTTTTGTAAGCTCTCCTGTTGGTATTATAATAAGTATTTTCTTAAAAGTGTTCTTCACTTTTTTTATTAAGTTATCTGTCCAGTTTTTATTATTCTTTGGTGGCTGCTGATATGGTGTCTTTTTTGTCTTTCTTTGGGTGTTTTGATAGCAAATTATTTGGTTGTTAATAATAATTTCTATGTTTAACTGTTGTTGACTTAAGATCTGGAACAATTGTTGAGCTATAGTGTGAATATGATCTGGTATTTCCATTTTTTTTGGTTGCTTTTGTTACATGTACTGTGTTTTTATATACTCTTTTGGTTGTTTAATTTGACGTGTTTGGTTCAATAACTATGATTGATTCCAGATCTTGTGGAATCTCATCTGATTGAACTAGTATTCTTTGTACTCCCAATTGTGGAATGTTATTGGTAGATGATGATACTATCTGTTAATATGGTTTCAGTCGATCACTATGTACTGCTTTGGCTAAGATTTTGTTGTCTTATCTTAATTTATAAGCTTCATTTCCTAAAATTTCTTCTATGTGAAATGGTCTGTCTCATTTGGGGTCAAATTTTCTACTCCATTGTTTTTTCACTTTGGTATAATGTAATAGTTCTTTGTTTCCAATCTTGAATTCAACTGGTTTATCTGGTAGTTGGTTATCATGTCATTTTTTTTGCTTTTTTTGTGACTTTTGGATATTATTAGCTGCTTTTCATCATCTGTTTTCTAGTGTTTCCATTAAGTCATATGTTTTTTTTAACAATGTTTCTTGGAAATTATCTTCTGTTATTGGTTCAGTTGAATATGTATTGATCTCTATCTCAACTAGTAATGTTGCTGTTCTACCATATACCAATTCAAATGGTGTTGCTTGTGTGGTATTTTGCTTCATTGTTCAATAAGTAAATAATACTGATGGTATAAACAAATCCCATTTGTCCTGGTTTTCTTGGCTAATTTTGGCTATTGCTTTACACAGTGTTCTGTTGAATTTTTCAACTAATCTATTTGTTTGTAAATGATATGGTAATAATAGTGGTCTTTTTATTCCAAATCTTTGGCTTAATTTTGTTAATGTTCTATTTACAAAATAAGTTCCTTGATCTGATAATAATTCTTTTGGACATCTGTGTTGACAGATCAGATTTTGATGAACAAATTTAGCAACAGATTCTGCATTTGCTCTTTGAATGGCTTTTGCTTCTGGCCATTTAGTGAGATAGTCCATAGCTACTGCAATATATCTGTTGCCTTTGCTGGTGATTGTTAATGGTTCTACTAAGTCAATTCCAATGTGATTGAATAGTTGTTCCATTTTGATTGGTTTCAATAGTTTATTGGGTTTTGTTCCTCCTCTTTTCTGACAAGCATTACAATTTTGAACATATTAGATGATGTCTGGATATATTAATAGCCAATAGTATTTTTTTCTAGTTCTTTCTATGGTTGCTTCTTTATGGAAATGTCCTGCTGTTGGATCTGAGTATATGTTGAACAATATTGTCTCTTTTTCTGGTTCTGTAATTACTTTTGTTGGCTGGTCTGGAGTTTTTCTGTTTTTCTGGTAAAGTATATTTTGATGATTGATAAAATATTTTGATTGTTGTTTTATGTTGTTTTGTTCTTTTTGAGATAATTTCTTCTTGAACAATTGAATATTTATATAATGTTGAAGTTGTTGGTATTTTTGTATATTCATCTTTTGTTATATTTTTGGGTTGAAGTGTTTTTAGATTTGTTTTATTTACGACAAACTGTCAGCATTTCCATTGTCTTTTCCTTTTTTATAATGTACTGTATAATTGAATGGTGAAAGTTCTATTTTCAATTTGGCATGGTGATCATTTTCAAATTTTTGCTTCTGGATTGAAGTCAATCCTTTGTGATCTGTATATATTTCAAACTTTTGGCTCAAGAATTTTTTCCATTTCATAACTGCCCAATAAATTGCTAAGTATTCTAATACTGGTGTTCCATAGTTTTTTTCAGCTGAACTCAAACTTCAGCTGGTATATGCTACTAAATGTTCTTTTCCATCTGGTTCTTTTTGTGATAGTACTGCTCCCAATGCTTGGCCTGATGCATCAGTAGTGATAATGAATGATTTACTGTAATCTGAATACATCAACACTGGAGCTTAAATAAGCTTTCTTCTTAATGTGTCAAATGCTTCTTGTTGCATTCCTGTCCATTCATACTTTACATTTTTTGTTTGTAAATAATAAAGTGGCTGGGCCAGTTTAGAGAAGTTTTTGATAAAGTGGCAATAGTACTCTGCAAATCCCAAGAATGTTTTTAGTTCAGTGAGATTGTTTGGTACTGGAAAGTTTTTGACAACTTCAATCTTGTCTGGGTCTGTTTTGATGCTGTTTTTGCTCACAACATGTCCCAAGAACTTTAGTTCTGTTTTTCCAAAAAAGCATTTATTGGCATTTAGTTTCAATCCTGCTTGTCTGAGTCTTTCAAATACTTGTTGAAGATGATGAAAATAATCATTGAATGTTTTTGAGAGCACATTTGTGTTATCTAAGTAAACAACTACTAATTTCCATAATAATCTAGTATAAACAATTTCCATAAGCCATTAGAATGTTGTTGGAGCATTCATCAAACCAAATAGCATGACTTCAAACTCAAAATTTCTCTCTCTTGTAGTAAATACTGTTTTTTTTTGGTCAGCTGGATCCATGGCTACTTGTTAGTAACCACTATCCAAATCTAGTGTTGAGAACTATTTATTTTCTCCAAAAGCATCGAATAGTTCTTGGATCTTTGGAGTTAGATAGCTGTTACCTTTGGTTACTCCATTCAGTTTTTGATAATCTACACAAAAATGGATTTTTCCATTTTTTTTCCAGACTAGTATTACTGGTAATGATCATGGACTCATGGATGGCTAAATTAGCCCATTGTTAAACATTTGGTTGATTTCTTGATGAATAATCTCATGGCTAGCTGGTGGTACTTTATATGCTTTTTGTTTTATTGGCATTGTATCTCCAGTTTTGATCTGGTGCTAAATTATGTTAGTTCTGCCAAATTCAGTTTCACTGGCAAAAATATCATTGAAATTGTTGAGTAACATTTTGAGTTGCATCCATTAAAGTGAGTCTAAATTTCCCAAATTCATCTGTTCTAATTGTTTCAGTTGAAGCAGATAACATTCACTTTGTTCATAAATGGTTTGTGATGTGATATTCACATATTCACAAAGCTGTGAAAAATTTGGAATGTAGTTTGGTGGTTAATCCTCAACTTCAGTGGTTAAGTATCTGATGGTGGTTCTTTTTGGTATCTCAATGACATTTCCAGTTGTGTTGTAGATGGGAATTTTGATATTTTTGGGGCTTTTGGCTGATATGTAAAGATTAGTGAGTCCAATTTTTCCTGATTCACAAATGGTGGCTTCTGCTTCAAACAACTGAGCTTGATTCTTTACTTCTCTTTTTATGGCTAATATATACTGGTCATATGATGGAATAGAAATTGATTGATGGGTTGAGATAATTTTTTCTTTGTTAATAATCTTTTCCTCTGCCATATTAACTAATACATCTATTCTACTGGTTGATCCAAATCCTTGTATCTCTTTAGCTGTAATTCCTAACTCTTCCCTGTTTCCCACTGACACTAACTAAGCTACTTTCACCAGAGACAGGAATATTGTCTGTGCTATTTTTTCATTTGGCTCTATGGTATAGGCCTTTTCTGAGTCATTTTGTAGCATAACAATAATATTTTCTACATACTCTACATCAATTATTCCTCCTCTAATGTTGATTTCCTTTTTTGCTAAACTACTCCTAGATGCTAATTGAACCATGATGATTATTGGAATTTCCAGTGCTATTTTAAGATCAATACAAATGCATGAATGTGGTTCTAATTTGATGTAATTTTTTCCTGGATATCTTAGATCAAACTCTGCATTAGTATTATGTGTGCATTTAGACATGATACTTTTGTTATTATCACTAAACTATTTTAGTTCCTGTTCCTTAGTGAGATCAGAAAGTGTGATATATGTTTCAGGGTTTGAATTAGAGTTTAAATCATTATATCTTTTATTGCCACATTGAACAGAGCTGGAACTGTTATTTTTGTCATCATCATTGTTAGAGTTTGAATCAGGATTGAAAGTTGATTCTAATTCTGATGTACAGCTGTTGATTGGTTCTTTTTTTTCTGGGATCATGTAGATTATGCATGGTGGTGAATTGTAAATGAGGTTACACTTATTACAATATTGAAAGTCACATAGAATCAAACAGTGGTTACATAGTTGAGTGTTAATTTCTTCCAAACATTGCTTCTGTTCTTCTCTTATAGGTGCTAGCTCTTAATAGTGTTTGTGAAATTGTTCTGGATCCAAGAGATTTATGACTGGTTCTGGGTTCCAGTTAAGTTTTATGGGCTCTGGAAGGTTGTTCTTAATTTCTTTGATTTCTTTAGATGATGCTCCTTCTATTTTAGTAATTGCCATTTTCCATATCTCATTGTTGTCATGTAGACAATTGTCCAATCATTGTACAGCTCTTCTCCAGGTGGCTTTTATTGGTGTTCCTTTCCTAATCCAGTCACTAATAAAGATTGTATACTGACATGAAGCATCACATGTTTCTTCTGGACCAGAAATGTTATTTCACATTCCTTTATCAAGTAATGTTTCTCTGCAAGCTAGACAAGGTTTATTGTCACATTTTTTTTTCTGTTTTAGTTGTCCAAAGCATTCTATGATGTACACATGACAGTAAAATTTGGTTACTGTTGAGTATTCCTCATTGTCACCACAGCATGTACCCATTAACAACAATTTCTTGCCACAATTAATACATATGAGTTTTGGTCAACAATAAATGGATTGTTGTAATATAGGGTAAGTATAGTAATTATAAGTAATGATTGGTGTTGAATTCTCTTCCTTTTTTTTCCCTTTTCTCTTATTGTTAGCTTCTTTCCATTCCCACTTTGTTATTTTGTTTTGATCATTGTCAGTTTCCCAGGCTTGATTGGCATTCCAAGTAAGTTCTGTGTTTTTCTGCTTTCTTTTGCTATTGTCATCCTAGGGTAGTATGGGCAGTAACTTATTGTGGTTTTTGTTAGCCCAGGAGACTTAATATGCTTCCCACGTTGGTTTTTTCTTGTCTTCTTCGAACTCAATTAGTGGTTGCATAGCAATGCTGGGTTTGAAGTAATTACAAGTTGCTAGTACTCAGATGTGTTAGCCATTTTGGCTGAATTGCAGTTTTTGAGTGGTCCAATCAAGTATGACATTAGTTTTGAATAACCAATTGTTGTCTACCAATGCTTGATATTAAGTTGCTTCTATCATTAGGACTTTAATGAGAGTAATGATGCTGTTAACTTCAAAAGGGAAGTTGTCAATTTTACCAATTGGCATTTTGGTCGCTCCATTAGCAGTGATTATGCATGTGCTGGTAGTGTGATCAACTCTGCGACCTAATTGGTCCATGAGTTGTCATGTGATGATGCTGCCAGCTAATCCACTATCTAGGATCAGTTTGATGGCATGGTCATCAACTTTTGCATCAGTATACATGGTAGTGATTGGTTTGGTATCAAGAGCAGCTCCACTAAATAAGGGAACTGGTGTAGTTTTCTCAAATTTAAATGGAAAAATTGTGGTTAGTGATTCATTATTGGTTACAGTGGCTGGAGATATATTGCTGGTAAGTAATTTGTATTGGTTGGATTTCTGGTTGTTGGGTGAGGCATTTTTTGGGGTAACCAGAAGACTTAAATAGTGTTGGGTATTTGGGTTTTGGGAGTTTTCAGTGCCCAAATTTTGTTGTTGAGATCTTAATAGTTGTGCCATAGAACTGGGGATTGGTTGATAAACCACTATTGACAATCTCCAGCTTTGTTGTGTCAGTCTTGGCTTTTGGGTTCTGTTTTGAAGTAAGTTCTGTGGTGGTGTTTAAATTTGTTAGGGCTGATAAATTACCTAAGGCTGTAGCTAATAAATGGGTTGGGGCTGTGGGTGATAAATGACAGGTGCTGTTGGCTAATAAATTGGTGGTTGATAAATTTGTGACTGCATTATAGGTATGTAATTTGGGTGATATATTTCTATATTTGATTGATAACTTGGAGTTGAAAACCTGTGATCAGGGTTTTGATATTGATTTTCCAATCATTGGTTTTCTATTCTTAACTGACAATCAACTCTCAAATGTCCTTGTTTACCACAGTAGTGGCAGATACACGTCTCTTGCTGCCACAGCTAATTGGATAATAATAAAGGACACGACTGATTTTATGGACGATTTGTGGTTCCTAAATTATTATGTCATTGTGGTGGTTGATAAATTGTGTGATTGTCAATTAAGTATCTTTCAAGCTTCTGATTAATGGAATCACTGAATTGTTTCAATTTGGAATCCAGTTCAAATGATCCATTCATCACTAAATTTACAGCTTGGGCATGATTAGCTTCGAGTTCAGCTGCTTCAAAATTTCTGGTATTTGTAACTACAGCTTGAAAGTCTGCTGGATGCATTGAGTGCACGCATTGGAGAATACTACTATGTAGGTCTCAAATGAATTGATTTAGGATTTGTGGCACTGTGAAATAATCAGCCTATATGGTCTGGATTTGGTGCAGATTTCTGTGGAAGCATTTTAAATAAGTAGTGACTGCTTCATTTTTTCCTTGCTTGATGGTGGTAAAAGTGTTTGCCAATTAGTTAATGCTATTATTATTACTAAAGTATTGTAGAAATGCAAGTTTGAATGCATTGAAATCTTGGAATTTGTTGGCTAGACTTTGATATCATAAATCGGCAGTATCCTGGAGAAAGTAAAGAATGGCTTGGAGGGCTCTCGCATCATTCCATCTAT
Source organism: Geosiphon pyriformis (assembly GCA_016748015.1). Classification (NCBI taxonomy): domain Eukaryota; kingdom Fungi; phylum Glomeromycota; class Glomeromycetes; order Archaeosporales; family Geosiphonaceae; genus Geosiphon; species Geosiphon pyriformis. Next base: position 369,222 of record JAAOMT010000299.1, on the reverse strand, counting down.
TTGCTGTAATGGCCTTTTCAATGTCGTTGAGCCATATTTGGGCATTGTCTTCTTTGCTAATGAACTTTTCAAGTTTTGCTATTAGAGCATAGGCCATTGGATCTAAGTTCAGTTGTTGTTGTTGTGGTTGTTGCAGTTGTTGTTGCGGCTGTTAAAGCAGCTGTTGTGGTTGCTGAAGCAGTAGCTAAATAGGTTATTGAAATGGTGGCTGTAAGATTGGTTCAAGTATTGATACAATTAGTGACTGATTGATGATAATTACTGGAGGTAAGTTTTGCTAATTAATTGCTTTGGTGTTTGGATTGTTTTGAGTTTGTTGGATTTTAATGTTTGGAGTTTCAACTTCCGAATTCTCTAAGATCGGGTTCTAGTAAGTAAATTTTTGTTCCTTGGCTTCTTTTTCCTGTTTTCTTTCTGATTCTGTTATCTTTCAGGGACTTGTGTTTCCAAAATCTAGTTGAGGTGGTGGTAATCAGAATCCTGATAGTGTTGAAGATTGTGATTTAAATCTCTCAAAGTAGTCGCCATAAGTCCCTAGTAATTCTGCTTTTTTTTGTTTATTTTAAAATAGGAGTTGGCCAAATGTTAATGTCACATGTGCTGTGGACACATCTGTTAATAAGATGTTAATAACACTTCCAGATGTATAGTAGTATGATGAGTTTGTTGGCAATTCAACTCTGGTTTTCTTCTAAGTGGGTGGTTGTATCTTTTGGAGTGTCACTGCTGGTGTTTGCAGTTTTCTTTTCCTTTACTGGCATATGTAATTGGGTATCTTTGTTGAATGTGATATTTAATTTCTTTATTGATTTCTGTAATGATGGATGCAAAATTGTGGTTTGTTGGTAGGCTAGTGTTTTGAATTAATTCATTGTAAAAGGTTTTTTTTGCTGACTTGGTATTTACTGGTGTTCATAACAGATAGGCAATTCTCTTGTTGATGTAAAAATTGAAGACTGATTCCACTGATATGTGATTATGGTTTAATCCTAAATATTGACAGTAGTGTTGAAATAAGGATTTTGCAAATCTTAAATGGTTTGCTCCTATTCTTTCTGATTCTGTCACTTTTGAAATAGGTGTAGTTGATGCTGGTTCTCTGTAGGATTATACCTCATAGAGAGCACCAAATGTTATAAATGATTATTTGGGGTCTTAAGTCAAATAACAAATCCATAACTTGGTGCTGATTTAGTATTCTGGGGTTGATATCTGAAGGTTTGGTGGATCTGAAGGTTTGTTGTAGAGTTTTTTGTATAATAGACAAAGATGCATTATGGTTGATTTAAGTTGTTTTCTCAAGTTGTTTCCCAATTTCTGTTTTCGGCATGATGGCTGGTTTAATTTGACAGTCATGCCTTTCTAGTAAGCTATCTATTAATATATATAATTCTATCCTTATTTCTGGGTCTTTTACCAGGCTATCCATGATATCAATAACTCAGTGCTTTAATCTTCTTAATCAATTTAGTACACAACAATAAAATCAAAGAAAATAAAATAAAAAAAATAATAACAAAATAAAGAAAGATGAGCCAATACAATTGCTAGTTAGTATCCTGTCAATAGCCATGATCAAGAGCTATTGTTTCAGTGTGATTAAGTATCAATTGCTATCAACATGAAATGTTGATAGTGGAGAGTGAATTAAGATAGTGAATACTTATTTATTGATATTTGTGAGTGGAAAGGCTGCTTAGATTAAATCTAAACTGAGAAGTCTGTCTTTTCTACTTCTAATGCTACCACTATATATACATAATTTGGGTTCTATGAGATCACTCATATTCTCGAGCAATGTGCTATAATTTCTCAAGCAATGTGTCATATTTTCTTGACATTGCTTCACATTGCTAAGTGATGTGCCATGATTTCTAACATTGCTCTATATTGCTGAGCAATGTGCTTATGTGCTAACTACTTTCTTATTGGCCCACTATATTTCTATATCTGTTTTTTTTTATGAGTAACAATGGTCTGTTTTCTTGGAAAAAGATTCTGTTCATGTGGCAAAAGCTGTAGATAACAAACAAATATGGATATCTAGAGATTATCATAAGACTTTGTTCTATACTTTGCTAATTGGTATGGCTGCACATGATTTGTCTAAGCTGTTGACATCTTATGGTAGAAAAATCTGTACTATTAGCCATAATCTAGTTTCATATGTTTATAATAGATGTGCTGTTGTCTGTTTTGATTTTAAGAAGTTGAAGGATGCTGTTATTGGTTCTTTGCCAGTGTTTAAGAGTATGAATTTACACTGGGCTGGTTTTTCTCTGGCTTGTTGTGCTAAGTGTGAACAATTTGGTCATATCTTTGATGTGTGCTTGGCTGATGGAAACTCTGATGGTCATGGTAAATAGGTAGTAACTTCTCAGAATTGTGTTCATTTGGTCAACATTTATAAAAAGAAACAAACACCTAGTTTTTTTTGGTGGCAAGACTTGGATCCAGATTGCTGGTGGTTTTTCCGCTCATGCTATCTTATCAGACTTTTTTGGTGCTGGTGTGTCTTCAGATGCAAAACTCATTTTAATGATTCCTAATTCTCTTGATGATTCTTGTTTGGTTAATTATTTGGTTTCTTTGAAATGTTTTTTGGAGCTTTTGTCAGATCAAATTTCTATTATCATGAAAAAGCTAAGCTTTGTTGAGTTGGTGCTTTTGGCAAATGCACCTCATGTATTCTCTCTAGTTACTCAAGCATGTTTGGCCTCTAATTTGAATTTAGATATGACTCTTAATAATATGTTGACATTTTTCATCTCCCCTCTTTTGGTTGTTGTGGACACAATTGCTGATTTTAGCTTGAGTAACTCTAAGGTTTTGACTACCAAGACAGGTGGATTGGAATCTAAAATAATGGCTTTGAAAGTGTCAGTTGAGTTGGTTTTGGAAAGATTAGATTGTCTGTGCTCTGGTTTGAGTTCATCATCTTTTCTTACTCTTTAATAAGTAATTTTGTGTGAAAAATTGCTATGTGTAATGTTTATGGTATTAATGTTCCTTCCAAACAAGAGAACATTGTCTGTTGGCATAAAGATTTTGGGAATTTGGTTTCAATTGTTACAGAAACAAAATTGAGGTCTAGTTGTAAGCTATGGATTAAGAATAGGTTTAGTGGGATTAGAGTTTTCTCATCTGGATTGGACAAGGGGTTTCTTGGTGCTGGAGTGACAATCATCATGAATGCTTCTTTGGCTTATTATGTGTATAAGATTTTTGAGGTGCCTGGCTGGCTTCTTTTCATCAAGTTGCTTTTCAAGAATAAACTTTTTGTTTTGATCCTAGGGTTTTATGCTGGTGCTTTCCTGGCTGTTTGTTTTTTTCAGGCTGGTGATATTAATTCTCTAATAACTCAGACTGTAAATGAGTCATCTTTTATTATATTGGGGAAAGATTTCAATAATGATGATTCCAGCAAATGTGCGAGTTTCAAGAAGTATTTCAATTTGGGGCTGGTCAATTCTTTGTTAAAAAGTCTGTTTGCAAAGATTCTAACTTAGAATAATTCAAAGAATTCAAAAAAAACAATTGATTACATATTTATTTCTTCAAATTTAGTTAATGTAATGGTGAATCACAATGTTTTGGATGTTGGTAAACATTTTGATACTGATCACCAAGTGATTTTTGTGTCTGTGGGTTTGGATGGGCTTTTGAATGTGCAGTTAAACTCTATTCACAGGCAAGTTAATAGAAACCAATGAAAATTTGATTTTAAAAGTGCTTATGATACAAAATAGAACAATTTCAAGAATGTTATGGCAGTCAATACAGCAATTTTCTCTGGTAAGTTTGCAGTCTCTGTGAAGTTTTCAGATCTGGGTGCAATGTGGAATGTTATTCACAAAACAATAACTCTTTTGGCTAATAAAATATTCAAATAAAATGGTTTAGAGATTATGATAAGGTTTTTACCAAGAAGTTTTCTAGGTTTCATAAACTGGAGTTGTTGGTATTTAAGTTGGTTAAGACTTCTCATTTGGTTTCTAGTAAGGATTTTGCAGCACTATTAGATACATGGAATGGACTTAATGCAGCTAGTGCATTGGTAGTAAAATCTTTGTTTCTTTTGAAATCTAATTTTGACATGATTTGCTCAGCTCTGGCTAAGGCAAGGAAGTCCTATTATTCTTCTAAAATGATGAAGTCTAAGCATACAAAGGAGTTCTGCATCAAGACAGCTATTAATAAAAGAATAGAAAATTTTAAGTTGGATAAGAGTTACACCATCAGAAATGTTTTAGAACATTTTTTTTGTAAGGTAGTGCTGAATTATTTGGTTGTAAATAATAAATTGATACTGGAGCCAGATTTAGTTAAATCTAAAGTGGATATAATCATAGAGAGATGGACTAAAAAGTATAAAGTGGTATCTGATATTTCTAATAATTAGTCTTACCAATATTAGCTTTTGGATTATGTTTTTGATGGTGCTTTTTTTAGTGTAATGTGTCCAATTGGATTTGATGAAATGTTTGCTGTAGTCTTGAATCTGCCGAATGAGAAAACAACCAGTTTTTTTGGCATTCCAAATAAGTTGTGAAAGCATTGTGATAAGTTGGTATTGGATATGCTGTTGGTGCTTTTAAACTTTTATTTGATTTGTGAATCAGTGTCTGGGCTTTGAAAAGAAGCTTGAATCTTAATAATTCTCAAACCTTATAAATAGGAGAGTGTTTTTACAAATACTTATCCTATTGTTTTGATTGAAACAGCCCATAAGGTTTTTTCTAAAATTCTTTCTAACAAAATTTCTCTGGCTTGCAGCATTTTTAATTTTTTCTATGGGAACAACTTTTTTGTTTTAAGAAGTATGATAATACAATCTTCTATTTTTGCTATTGGTTCTGTTATTAAAGATGTTTTGGAGAAGAACCAAAAACTTTGGCTGGTTTTGTAGAACATGCATAAGACTTATGACTCTGTTAGTTAGGAACATCTTAGAAAAAGTTTGACAAGAATCAAGATGTGTAACAAATTTATTAGATTTTTTGGAAGTTTTCACAATGGTCATGTTAACAAAGTAATGACAGATTTCAGTCTGACTGGCAAGTATTATGTTCATGATGGTTTGGATCAAAAGAAGATTTTCTCGTCTTTTCTGTGATATATATTCTATAATCCACTTCTGTGTGAGGTTAAGAGGCAAGAAAATATGTGTAATTATAGATTAAATTTTTATTTTATTTCCAAAACTGGCAAAGCAAAATCTCAGACTGGGTTGACTTCATTTTTTGCTGCTAGTGCTTTTGTCAATAATATGATTTGAGTTGGTAGTAATCAAGCTGCTACATAATATATTCTTAATGTTGCAAGTGAATTTTTTTGGTTTAATAATATTTCCATCAATAATGACAAAACTGTGATCATTCTTATTAACTGTCAGATCAAAAATCTTTATCTAACTATCAGTGGTTTGCCTATTTTTGTTGCCAAAAAAAGAGAGTTGCACCACTACCTGAGTATCTTTTTGTCTTTTGAGAGTTTGTCAAAACCTAGCTTGGCTAAGGCTTATTTAAATGTTCAATTTTTTGTCAATTTTGTTTTAAGGAAGGCGATTTCAGATAAACAATTTGCATATTTGGTGTCTGCAGTCCTTTATCTAATCATAAGTTATAGGACTCAATTCAGTTTTATTCCTATTAGTGTGTATAATAAATAGAATGCTCTCATTTACAAGAGCTTGAAGTCTAAGTCTAATTTGCTATTCAATTTCCCTAATTACATGATTTATTATCCTTCTTTGTATAGTTTAAAAATGTTTAAGTAAGTTCAAGCTAAAAGCAAATCTGTCTCAGTTGTTTCCTTTGCAAATTCAGTTGGTATTTTGGGCAAGTTATTTTCTTATAGGTTACATGATTTTTAGGTTCTCAGCTGGCATTCACTTCACTTTTTACAGTTTTTAGCTTGTGTTAATGTCAACCTTTCAAATAACTTTCTGGTGAGTATGGTGTGTATATTCTTTAAGTATGATTTGTTTTTGGGTGATTCTCTGGCCAGTGTTTTTCATTTTTAGAGTAAAACTCCTATGTCTCTTGTCTTTGGTAAGTCAACTTATCTTAAGTGTGTCTCTTCCTTTTAATGTTATGGTATTGTTTTTGTGAACCAGCTGTATGACTAGAGTGGTGCTGTTTTTAAATAGAGAATCTTTAAGCAGTAAAAGTAATTGGACTTCCATGGCCCTATTCTTATTTGGTTTAAACTTTCTGTTCAATTTTTTGGTAGTGTTACTATTCTTTATCAGTTCTCCACTTTTGGATAGTCATGGTTCTTTGGATATTTTGCAGTCTTATAAGTTTGGTATCATCAGAAACAATCTGCTGTATGTTAATACAAATTGTCTCTCTGTTTATATGGATAGATCTTTGAGTGGCTTGGGAACTTTTGGTGTAAAAGCTGGTGCAGCTGTTTTTTTTTAAGATGTTGATTTGGGTTTAAGTGTATGGGTTTTTGGTCTGTTGTCTTCCACTATAGCAGAACTACAAGCTATTGCTTTGGCTCTTGAGTGTGTTTCCTCTTCTTATTTTGTGGATCTGTTCACAGACAGCTAGGCTGCCTTGAATGTATATAGGTCAGATTTAAAGTTGATTTATCTCAATTTCAGAAATCGGTATTGGATTGAACATTGTTACATTGTAAGCACTGTTCATCACAAAAATTTAAATGTTAGTTGGCATAGGATTAGGGGTGACTCTGGCATTTTTGGCAATGAGCATGCTGATACATTTGCCAAAGTGGCTGCTGTCTCCAATTGGCACTATCTCATTTGATTAGTAAACATTACCTTAGAGCTGGTGGTATTGTAGTTTTTGGTAATTCTAGACATTTTGTTCAGAGAGTTTTTTGGTCTGTTTATTGTGTGTATTGGGAAACTGGTTCTGGTTCTTGAATGATGGTGAATAGTATGCATGTGGAGATTAATTGGTTCAGATTATCTTTGATGTTGCATCTTAATTTTCACTTGGCAGCTGGTTTCACTAGTAAGTGGATGGCTGGTTCCCGAACATATTTTATGAAAGCTCTTCATTATTGGCTTCCTGTTGCTATGTATAAGTGATTATATAATAAGTGTTATTCCAGTGTAGTTTGCTTGTTTTGCGGTAATATTGAGGTGTCTAACCATGTTTTTTCTGTTCATTTAATGCTGCTGGTCATGCTTAGTTGTTGAATACTTATGCATCTATTTGGGATGTGCACTCTGGTTTATTTTGTTCTTTTTTTTGTGTTTTGCAGTTGTTGTCCACTTGTGTTTTTAATATTACAGTTAGCACAGCACTATTTAAGGGTTTTGTTTTTAATAATTGGTATTATGAATCTGTTTCAGTTTTCAAAGATTCTAAGATTGCAAGTCAACATATTGTGAATTTTGTGTGTGGATTTTGTTTTGTATTCTAAGAAGATATCTGGTTAGTGCATACCAAACACTGTGCTTTTATGGAAAAAAATGGCCTGATTCTATGTAATGGTTTTATTTTTGTTCTAATATTAGGTTTTTCTTTAATGTTTTTAGCTGGCATGGTTAAATTATTGGGTATAACTGAGACAGTAAATGTGGGCTTTAAATTTTGTAAATCGTGTTTGTTTTTCTCAAGTATAGAAAATGTAGTCTCTGTTCATATAGGTGTCTAGTGTTGTTCTGATTAGTCTGAATGGCTGGTTATGTGTAAAAAATACATGATTCACACCTAATTTAGATCATTTGTATGATATATAGTACTAAGTAATGTTTGAATTTCACTCATTAAATAAATAAATAAAAAAGATTAATTAATTTGGTCTTAAAAGTATTTTTTAAGATAATAATTTTTTTTTATTTAAGTAAAAAAAATTTGAATACTGTTTTTTATTAATATAAATTAATAAGTAAGAATAATAACAACAGAAAAAAAGTTTTTAAAATAAATTATAACATATTATCACAAGTTAACAAACTTAAATTTAATTAAAATAAAAACACTAAAAACACTAAAAACATTTTTAATATTATTAAAAAATATATTAAAAAAATATTACAAAATACAAAAATAAAAAAACAAAGATTATTACAAAAAATTTTATAATTATAAATATAATTAAAAAAAATTATTAATAGCAATTTTAATAATAGCAATTAAAAAAATATTAAAAACAAAATTTACATAAAACAATTTTATATTGTTTTTTGAAACTTATTTAATTTTAACAAAGTTAAACAATAAATAAAACAAAAAATTAATCAAAACCAATTTAATCTTAAAAGTAATACCAAATATCAGATAATACCAAAAAACAAAAAAAAATAATTAATTTAGTTTTTATTTAATCAGTTTAATATTTAAGATTAGATAATTTAATAAGTTAATTAATTAAAAATATATTTAAAAATATATTTTGTTTTGTTTTGTTTTTAGAATTAGTAATATTCTGTTAAAAGAAATTATATTTGGCAATACAGCTAATAGTTGATTTTAGTTTACTTTAAAAGATATAGTATTTATGTTAATACTTATATTAAGAAAAAAACTAATTGCTATTAAAAAAATTTTATTTGAAATCATAAATAAACTTAATATAATAATAATAAATACAAATAACTATTGTTGTTTTTTAATTTTTTGGTTTATTTGATTATTTGTAAAAATAATAATAATAGTAGTTATAAAATAAAAACAAAAAACCAATTTATTAATTAGTTTATTATTAAAAATTTTAGAGCTTTTAAAAAAAATAAAAATAGTATTGGAATTAATTTTAATGTGTTTTTTAAAAAAAACTTTAATTAAAAAAAATTATTGGTTAAAAATAAAAAAATGTTTTAAAATCTATTAAAGATAGCTTTTTATTATTAATATTTATAAAAAATATTGTTAAAATGTTTTGTCTAGTTGTTTTTATAATAAAAAAATTTTTTTTGTTAAAGCTTTATTAGTTACTATAGAAAAAATAATGTTAAAACTTTTTTACTCTTTGTTCTAATTATAATTATAAAAATAAGAAAAAAAAATTAATAATTAATTATTTTAAATTTAAATTTAAAAACTTATTAAACATAATTTATTTATATTTTTTTTATATTTTTATTATTATTTAAATAAGTAGTTTAAATAAAAAAAGTGTTAATATTTTTAATAATATTATTAAAGTTTAAATTATTTATAAAACTGCTATTTTTTATTTGTTATATTTTTTTAAATTGTTTATTATTGTAAAATTATTGTGTTAATTTACTTTTATATAATAAGTCATTACTTAATTTGTTGTTTAATATTAATTTTCAGTTAAATTTGAAATTTATTAATATTTTAATAATACAAGTTTTTTTGTTATTAATTAATAAAATTAAGCTTAATAATAAAATAAATCCAACTTTTATTTTTAAAACTTAATTTAAAACTTTTAATAACTGACTGGCTAATTTGGATAAAAATTATGTTAAAAAAAATTTTTATACAATACATAATAATATACATAATAATAATAAATAAAAATATATTAATTATTAATAATTTTATAAAAACTGCTTAATGTTGAAATTAAGTTTAATTTTAAAAATACCAAAAGCTGGTAAACTAGGACATTAACATAAATTCAAATGATTGGTTACGTATAGAGAATGCATGATCCACTCCTATAACAATTCCAGTAATGCATATATATTTTATGTATAGGTTCAAGGCTGGTGTCAACTAAAAGTGGAGATTAGCTGTCAGCTTAATAAAATATTAATACAATTAATAAAACCCATTGGGTTCTTTTTTTATGTAATCTAATGTTGAATTTAAATCAATCAAATATTTGTGAACGAATGTAGACAATATACATGGGATAGAAAAAGAAAACGTGACTAAGTTGCTGATGCTAAAAGTAAATTATAAGTTCAAAGTGATTATCTTACAAAAATAAAGGGAGCGTTAAAGTAAACAAACTACTGTAGCAAAAAGTGGTATGTATTTGACCCTTATTGTTCTGCTAATTCCTGACCCATCGACCATCTAACCGATGAGTTTTCCAGGCATCTTCTGTAAAAGTACGAGATCCTCCTATAGGTCCATGTTGTCTACTTGGCTCCTTTAAAGTCCCGAGCTTCAAAGTTTTAATGTTACAAATTGCACGGAGGGCTAGCTTCCAGCAACACTTTTTGGTCGGGCTATGACTAAATGAAACCGTGTAAAGAATGCTGGCTTTAAGCTGGATTAAAAAGTTAAAATCCGGAGAACCAATATTATGGTCCATATAACGAAATTTTTCCGAAAGGTAAGTGTTCGGATTAGGGTTTTCAATTAAGTGTTGGAGAAATTCTTGATCGGCAGCAAGAATCTCTTCATTCCTTGATAATGAAGTCGAATCGACATTAGTACCGGGAATTCGGGGTTGCAGAATTCCGGAATATGTCTTCCGGAAAGTTTCCTCGAGGATTTGAATTGATACTTCAATATTTTCCAAGTCTTCTAAATAATCTCCAATCCCTGTATCACGTTTTATTCGAGCAGCCTTTTCAAATTCAAGTTCATGAAACCTAGTAATATCCGTATCAAGAGCATTTTCGACATTGGGTGCGACTGTAAAATGCGAATAGTTCACTTCATGGAGCAGTTCACGCATATTTTTTAATAATTCGTTCATAAAACCCTTTTTGTTGATCTTCGCTGGTGGAGGTTCATCAGAGACTTCAAGGCTTTTTTCCTTGTTTTTTTTTCTTTTTTTATGTAAACTACGTTCATAAACCCAAATAGGAGTCGGACAATTACGTAGCTTGTTCTGGTCTTGCAGGAAAACTTCCTCCGTCACCGATAGACCTTGTTTTGTCGCATCTACAAGCTTGCCACACATTTGGGCCAAATATATAGAATGAGTGTTGTTGAGGCCATAAAAATCGGACCACAAATCATGGAAATGGTTGAATAAATTGAGCTTCTTGGAGAGATCGTTCAAGTGAATGTTAAGGCAATGCCTTTGAAAAACCAAGCTCGGATTCTCATTACCCTTGAGTATGTCAGAGACTTTAATTTTCTCTTGAGAAATACCCTTTTTTACATTTTCCTGAATTTCAATGACCGGGCTATTATGAAATCTGTCGACAATCCGAGGTTCCCAACAGCAAAAAATCTAAAAAAAAAATATGTTTATAAATGCTAAGCTTTGAAAAAAAAATTGAAAAACTTCGAACTTTTACTTACAGTGTCCCCATCGTAATCACCACCAGACAAGCGACTTGCGAGTGATCCTTCCCCTGGGATACTTTGAATCGGAAAAATTACAAGATTGAAGTATCTAATTAATTTAGGATTCAACACCGCCTTGGCTTTATACATGTCTGAAGGCAGCAGGCATGGTGTTCTTGTAACGAGAACATCGCCTTCGATTACGCCGAATCTATTGCCGTGATTATCTAACCCAGCCCGTTCATCCAATTGAATGAAAATCTCACCGGGTCTTAATGTTTTAGTCGGATCAGCGATACAGGTTAAAACACGTGAAAGGGGAACCTGAATTCGATATTTAGAAGTCAAGGTTCTCAAAACTATTTGTACAATAGATGTAAGCTCCTTGGCCAAATAAGGGCATTGACTGGGGATGAAACCAGCTTGTAGCATCTGAATACAAAGTTCATATCTGTTATTTGGATATCCAGAACTGATTGGACCTTCCGCGAAATCCTCCGAACTATTAGATATGACATCAGAGAACGAATCCTCAAAAACTTTTGCGTGTCGATCTTCGCTCAAACGCAATGCCATTGTATTGCCCGTCCCTTCAAGCCATTTAATCAGAACAGCCATTTCATTGCGATCGACAACCTGTGATTTCACATTTTCAATCTGTTCTTTTACCAACTCGAGAAATACTTCCTCTTTTACTCCACCACAATGCAAGGCTCTTATGTATTGCGCATTGAGGGTTCCCGCGAAAGAAGGTGACTTTATAACCTTGACAACATCTAAAGTTCTTAAATTAGAATCTGAATCTCGACTTTCTGTACCCAAGCTTATGTCGTATTTTACTTGGGATTCTCGACATTCTATCCATATTTCACTGGATTTTTTCATTTCATGATCTAAAAACCAGATACCTTTAGTGGCTCCGATTCGGGCTTGAATTGCGCACGGGGTTGGTTTAAGTGACAAAATTTCGGCGATTCTTTCCATTGCCCCTAAGGAAATCATACCACATCCATCAGTCATACACGTGCCATCTGGTGAAGTTTCGTCATAGACCAGACGAATTTGGTGAGGCTCAAATAAAATTGTCGGTATTGTATCAGATAAACAAAGGGCTATTCGGGATACGAACTTTGAGACAGGTAAACCCAAATTGGTCTCCTCGAGTGGGATATGCCAATTGATTAGCTCACAGATAGTAACGGAATCCAATTCTCTCCCCTTCGTAGCAAAATAAAATATTGTGTTTTCTTTGCCATAGAAGAACTCGAAGATACGGCCCATCAGGTTAATTGGAGTGAGCAAAAGTTTTTCGAGTCTTTCGCGATCTTCTTTACCAAACTTTTGGGTATCTGCATCTAGCTTCAGACTAAGAAACCTGTCAGCACCGTATTTTCTAAAAATTCGTTTTGAGGGCCCTCTTTTTAGGGGGTTTAACGTAAGCTGAGCCGGTGCGTGACCTTTCCACTCTAAAGTTGCTGACAAAATTATGCTGCTTTTAATATTTGAGCTATTTGTGATATATCTCGATGATCTCTTTGGTAACACATTGTAAATTGGTTGAGGATCTTTATGTAGATACTTTTTATACCAGTTGATCATTATGTCGTGTATTTCGGTAAGAGGAATTTTAATTAGAGCGTCCCAATTAATCAGATTCCCATCGAGTTTCCCAAAAGGTTTCATATAGCGAGCAATCTCAAAGGTTTTATAATATTCCAACCTTGATAAATGTTCCAAGTGGTTAGGGGACCATTCTAGACGAGCATTTCCTGGAGCATACCATAGAGATGTTTTAGAATTATTGGCAAAGATATGCGAATTGTTACGGGGACTTCCTGATAATGGATAAAGCTGAAATTGATTTGAAGGCCGTTCATCATACAACGTTATCGGGGTTTTTCCTTCGACCATGGTTTTGAGCCCTGATGACATGGTGAATGGTTCGGATGATCCAAAAAGTCTGGATGAAGAACTTTCTTGTGCGTGATGTACACTCGAGGGAGTATCGAATGCACCCAGATTTGTTGCAAATCTTTGATGACCCCAGTCGTACTGATCAATAGAAGGGCAACGTTGGGAAGGGAATGTATCAATTTCGATTTCTTGCATGATTTCTGGAACGCAATTTGAAGATACTTTCAATTTTAAAATTGTCTCGCTAAGAAAATTGCGTAATTTTGTTTGTGAAGTATGGAATGATTGGTCATATCTTAGTTTTTGGCACCTGGTTAAAAACTCTTTCATTACATCATATAAGTTATCCGGTGTACCAACAGAAACTATTTCTTGCATGAGATCCATATGTTCCCAAGTGATAAAATTTTTCCGCCTATCTTCTAAATATATACGCTTTAGTTTATTATTAGCTTCTACTACCCAGTGTTCGACAGCCGGGTGATAAGCCATGAGAGAAGGACTAGGTCGTCAAGCGCAAGTGAGAATAGTTTTTAAAAAGAGAACCGACCAAAAGAGAAGTTACTTTACAAGGAATGATCTTGAAAGGTTAATTGCATTTTTAAAGGTTTGTAGAGTAAACAGTAAAGAGAAATCTTCCTATTTCTGAACATGAATCCATTTTCCTAGAAGTGATTTGTTGATTTCCTTGTGCATGGTTTGAAAAATTTTGTCTCTTATTGGGATGTTGAAGGAAATTTCATTGGCCCAGATAATAATGCCAAAACAAAGAAAAAGGAACTTAAACAGGTTTTTCGATGACTTGGGAAAGTTAAAATATATTATTATTGATAACCAGTGATTCTTTGTGGATACACTCAAATAGTGGCAAACTAATCATCCGATAACAAGTTGTTAAAACCTACCTTATTTTAATAGAGATCTACATTTAATTTATGTTTAGTCGAAAATCTTTTAACAAACTATAAAAACAAATCAAGACCGATATATTTCCTGTTTTTAAGGTCATATGTATTAATAAATCTCATCAGCTGAAAACCTTGCAACTTTTTCATGGGGTTCTTACAAGAAAGATTCGAAGAAGTAAATTGGAACGCTTTAGCCTTAAATAATGTAACACTTTTAAAAGATAAAATCAAGATAATTGGTTTGAAATTTTCCAAAAATAAGCAATATAGACATTAATAAATTAAATAATAATAATTTATTATGCATTAGAGTAAATTAATCTTAACTTTGACAAAGACATAATATTCTGAAAAGTAATTAAAAAATCTTAATTTTACTATATAATATTTATATTTTGAAATTGCAGTAAATTAATAAGATTTTTGTATAAAATTTTGTATTTTTAATAATAATTATTGTTAATTATAAAAGAGAAATCTTTACAAAAAAAACTGTAGTGGTTATACTTTTTAAGTATAAAAAATTTAAGTTAATTAAAATTGTGATTAATTAATTTTTGGCAAAAAACTGTAATAAAGTCTGTTATATTATGCCAAATTAATTATATTGCTTTAATATAATTTATCTTTATAAAAAAAACTTTATATATTGTTAAAACTAATATGTACAAAAAATTTTAAGTTAAAAATAATATGTATTATATTTTGTAATATATTTTATTAATAAGCATTAATGTTTATAATTTGAATTTTATAAATAAAAACTTGTATTATTATTAAAAATTTAATTACTTATATAAAATATTATCATGTAACAATTTAGTTTAAATTTAAAATATTATAATTAAAAATATAAATAAAACTTAATTTATTTAAGTATATAATTTATAATTATATTGTTTATACTGTTTTAAAATATGATTTTAATAGTGTTATTTTTTTTTATTTAAGTTTTACAAGTATAATTCAACTGTTATCTAACATATAAAATTAGACTAAATAACTTAAATTAAATATAATTTATGTTTTTATTATATGTAATTAGCCACTTGGGCCAAACAAAACAATACTACATATTTATATAAATACATATATTATATTTCAAACCAGAAAAAAAAGACATTGTTTGTATCTACTAAAACTAACTACAAAAAACTTAATAATACCAAGTATTTAAATTATTTTATCTAATAATATAGTCATCATATTATAAAACAAGTCTGACATCAAACTTTTATCTTTAATTAGTTCAGTTTTTTTTATCTTTATTTATATTTAAATTTCACAAGCCACAATTTTGAATAATGTATTTTTATTAATTATCTAATATATTCAATAACAACAAAAACAATCTGATTTTTTTTGTTAAAAGCAGTAATAGTCTTTATACACTAATTTTTTAACACTAATTTTTTGCAAATTACTATATACAAGTTTATATCTAATAAACACATAAAAAAAGTTTTCAAGACAACAAACATAAAAAAAACATAAGTACTTATCAACAAAATTCATTATTTAAAAGTTTCTGCCAAAATTTTCTTATAAATACTACTATTTTTAACACAAATAAAAACATAATCTAACAGTTTTACTTTATTATACAACAAATACAATATATTTAAATATGTTCTGTCATATAATTTTTTTCTAATTACTATTAATAACTGTTTATATACAGTCTTTATTAAGTATGTATACAAATTAACAAATTTTCTGCTTATAAATCCAAAAAACATATGTAAATTAAAATACTATATATTTGCAGTAACCAACCAATTCATTTTTCTAATAAACACATTTGAAATTATATTATGACCAAAACCAGTTTTCTAATAAACTTAACAAATAGATCTATACAAATTACAAACAAAATAACAAGTATTGTCAAATACAGCTGTGTTTTTAGCTATAAAGAGTATTTATGCATTCTAATTGACAAAAAATAGGAAAGTAAACAGTTTTATTTGTTATTATATTAGCTTTAATATTGTTTAAAATCTTTAAATAACTTTTAATTTTTACTTATTTAATTAAAAGATTTTATTTTTAATCAAATCACTAATATGTTTTTTTTCTACTCAATATTAATTATAAAAGTCTAGTACAGCAAACAAAATTTCAAACACATACATATTAATAATAATTTAATTATTTAGATACAAAGCTATTATACAAAAAAATAGAACATATTTTAAAAACAAAGCAATAGCCTATAATTTAGCCATAGTAAAAAACAAAAGTCCATATATTCTAATATTAATACTTATATTCACAACAGAAAAATAAGCTATAATCTCACTAATAATCTTGGCAAAACCAGTATTATTTAAAAATCTATCTATGTACACTTCAATAATATCTGATCAAATTTCATGTAAATATTTTTACAAATTAAAAAACTCTTTAAAGTTCAAAATATTCAAACTAAGTAATTTGCTGTTACTCATAAAAAAAGTACCAAAAAAAAAATAAAAAAAACAAATAAAAAAATAAACCAATAGAAAAATAGCACTTAGTGAGTGAGCACAATGTCAGAAAATTATAATATATTGTTTAGTAATATGCATATTATTAGTGAATTATGGCATACTGCTCAACAATGAACATATTATCAGAAAATTATAACATATTTCTTAACAATAAAAGTATTATCAGAGAAAATAAGACATATTGCTTAAAAAAATATGAGATTTTATTTAACAAAAATTATGTATATATAGCAAAAATATTAAAAGCAAAAAAAACAGAATTGATACCAATAATTAATTAATTATCTAATATATCTCTTTTTAAAAAAAGTAGTTTTTCTATAACTTAAAGCAGAATTAAATTATATATTAATAAAATATCTATTATTTCCTGAATTTATATTATTATTACTTGATTAAGAAATATTAATTACTTCCACTTTATTAACACTCCATGTTGATAAAATCTAATACTTAATCATACTGAACCAATAGCTCTTAATTATGACTATTGACAAATACTAATTGCTTATTTTTTTTCTTATTTTTTTTTATTTTCTTTTTGTTTTATTTCTGTGTTGTTTATTAATTGATTAAAAAAATTAAGTACTGAGTTATTAACATCAAGAATAGCCTAATAAAAAACCTGTGAAACAAAAGTAAAGAACTCATAAGATTAAAGATAACTTATCAAAAAAACCAGCCACCATACTGAGAAAAAAATTTATAAAAAAAACTTCCAGAATAGGTACTAAAACATTAAGTGAATTTTTGTATATTATACAAAAAACTTTATCAAAACTTTCAGATTATAAAAATCTTTAAAATTACCAATAACATCAACTATTGAGCACCAAATTACAGATTTGTTATTTGTTTCAACACCCCAAATAATTATTTGTAATATTTGGTGCTGTTACAGGTGATTATTTGGGGTCTCAAAGCAAATAACAAACTCGTAACTTGGTGCTCAATTGATATAATATTGTTGGTAATATCTGAAGGTGTTGTTTTATCTAAAGGTTTTGTTGTGGAGTCTTTTGTATAATGGACAAAAATTTACTATGGTTGGTTTTGGTTGATTTTCCAAGTCATTTTTCTAATTTCTGTCTTCAGTATGATGGCTGGTTTAATTTGGCAGTCGTGCCTTTCTGGTAAGCTATCTGTTAATATATATAATTCTATCCTTATTTCTGGGTCTTTTACCAGGCTATTCTTGACATTAATTACTCAGTGTTTAATCTCTTTAATTAATAGTAAGTCAACAAACAAAAGAAAATAAAATAAAATAAAAGAAAATAAAAAGAAAATAAGAAATTAGAAATAAGCCAAGGCAATTCAAGTTAGTATCCCATCAATAGCCATGATCAAAAGCTATTGTTTCAGTGTGGTTAAGTGTTGAATTTTATCAACATGAAGTGTTGATAAATAAAAAAGTGATTATATTTTCAAACAAACGACAATAACATGAATTTAAAGAATTGAAAAGATCTTTTATTTATATAATTCCATTTTGGTTGATAGCAACTATCCTTGAAATGAGGGTTAATAAATAAAAAAGAAAGAAGATTGTTTTAAATTAATAAAACTCTATTGAATTCTTCAGAAATTCTTGAATTCTCCTGGAATTACTTTTTCTGCTTTTAACATTCTTGCTATATATATATAATTTATGTTATATGAGATTCTGCACATTCATGAGCAATATGTTATGATTTCTCAAGCAATGCTTACATTGCTGAGCAATGTGCCTGTAATTTCTGACAATGTGCTCATTGTTGAACAATATGCTATGATTCTCTGACAATGCTTCATATTGCTGAGCAATATGCTTACATGCTAAATACTATTCTCTTATTGGTTTATTTTCCTTATCTGTTTTTCCTACTATTTTCTTGTATTCTTTTTCTATGAGTAATAGTGCTTTTTATAAAGTATAATTTAGCAAAAAACCAGTACCAACAACAATTATTTAGAATAGTAGCAGAATTAAAAGAAATAGGAACCAACCACTTGAAATTTGTAAAAGTTTTATTCCAATACTATTAAACTCCCCTTAGATTGACAAGTAATTATTGGCCAACAAAATCAGCTTTCAATTTTTACATCAATAAAAAAATTAAATTTTACTTGAAAAACCAATAAAATTCAGAAGCAGTACTTAATAATTTTTATAGTGAATTACTTCAAAGCATTACATTTTCACAAAATTATTTGTTTGCCCCAATAATTACCAAAATCAACAGAAAAATTGAAAAGCACATCTGACAAAATTTTTTTATTACTTTTACAGACAACAAAAAAAAATTACAAATACCAGCAAAAACACCAAAAAAAGTACAACTGCCTACATAAAAGAAACCAAAAGTAGTTTTATCTATTTATCTATTAATTATCATACACCAAAAAGTACTATTCAAATAACATCAACTGCAACTATGTTAAAAACACTATTATCCAGAATACTATTTTAAAACAATAAAAAAAAAGCCAGATTATTAAGAACTTATAATAACTTTTTTAAAGAATTTAAATTGCAACCAACAATCTTATCAAGACTTTGATTGTCATCATCCCAACCAAATTTCAGAGCCAGTAGTCTTTGGAAAAGAACTGACTCAAAAGAAAAAGAAGACAATGATCAGGAAATTCATAATTTACACTCAATCTCAAAAAATTTGGAAATACAAACTTCAATTGTTTCAATTCAACAAAACCTAAACAATCCAAATTCCACTTTTATTGTTCTTCAAAACATATCTCCAGAAATTGTGATTAATCTATCAGTTGTACCAATTGTTCCACCACAACAACAACTCCAACCACAACTACAATAACAACAATTCATATCAATAGCATATGCATCAATTACCAAATTAAAAAAATTTACTGGCAAAGAAAATAATGTCCAAGTATGGCTAAATAATATGGCAAAAGCTATTGCAGTCAACAAATAGAATAATAACAAAGCTCTATAAGCTATTCTATACTTTTTACAGAATACTGCCAATTTGTGATATTAAAGTTTAATTAACAAATTTCTAATTTTTAATGTGTTTAAAATTGAATTTTTAATATATTTTAATAATAATAACAACATTAATTGCTTGACAACTGCCTTCACTACTATCAAGCAGAACAACACAAAAGCAGTTACTACTTACTTGGGATGTTTTTATAGAAATCTGCACCAAATACAAGCAATTAATGCAAATTACTTTACAGTGTTACAAATTCTAAACCAATTTATTTATGGCTTGTACAATAGCTTTCTACAATGTGTATGCCTATTATATCCACAAATGCTCCAAAATACAGTCACATGTCTAAGATTTTAAATTGGCCAAACTTAAAACCAATTATGTCCAAGCCATAAATCTAGTAATAAACAGATTATTTGAGTTGAATTCTAAGCTAAAACAATTTAGTAATTTCATTAATCAGAAATTAAAAAGATATTTAACTAACAATTAAACCATATATCAGCTTCTACACTATTATAATAATTAAGAAAACTTTAATTATTTCCAAACTCAATTATGCCCATCATTATTATTAACAAACCAACCATAACAACCAGAAATATATATCTGTTATCATTATAGTAAACAAAAATATTTAAGAATAGACTGTTGATTAAAGTTAAATAACCAATGATCAGAAAATCAATATCAAAACCCTGATCACTAGTTCTAAACTCCAGACTACTATCCAAATCAGAATCAATATTAGCCATAGTATTTTTAAATAATACAATAACCAATATATTTACTTCTAGTATATTAGACTCCAGTATTAGTACTATATTAGCTGCAGCCATAAATTATCTATTAACTCCAACAAATATTAATACATTCCAAATTACTGTACTAATTGGATACCAAAGGCCAAAAACAATATACACACAACAAAATTAAAGATTGGCAATGATCATACATTAACTAATCTTCAGTTTATCAAATCTGTTATTAAAATTATGTCCAAAAAATTTGGAAAGTAGATACATTTAAAATCTGAATTCTCAGAACTATTTAAGACCAACTCACTTAACAATCTGGATACCAACCACAAATTACTTACTAATAACATTCCACCAGCAGCTGTCACAGAAAATAAATCACTTACAGCCATTTTTCTCTTTAAGTTAAAAAAATCAGCAACAATACTGCTGTTTAGTAGAACTGCTCTTAATTACTATAATGTATACTAATGTCAAAGTTGATGGCCACTCTATTAAGCTAATTCTTAATAGACAGAATTATCATATAACAACTTATGGACCAATTAGGTTACCAAGTTAATCAAACTGCCAACACTAAAATCATTACAGTCAATAAAACAACAAAAACCTTAATTGGTAAAATTAATGACTTCCTATTTGAAGTTAATGGCATTATCATGCCAATTAAGATTTTCATTATGAAAGCTATACAGTATTAAACACTAGTTGGTAATAACTGCTTGTTCAAAACCAATATTATATTTAACTAGAATATTCAAGAGTTATAGTTTAATCAAGATAGTTAACAAATTTGAGTACCTGCTACTTGTAATTATTTCAAACTAACCACTATGTATTTACTAATAAAATTTGAGAAAAAAGAAGAAAAATCTACCTGAAAAGCTTATTAAGTTTCATAAATTAACAAAAATTACAATAAACTATTACCAATTTTAATTTAAGAAAAGAAGAAAAAAGGAAAAAAAAAAGAAAAACAATCCCAAGCCACTATTTCAACATATACTCCATATAATATTACACTACCAAGACAACCAAATTATTGTTGACTCAAACTAATATGCATTGATTGTGACAAAAAATTTTCAACAATGGGTGCATGTTGTGGCAATAACAAAAAATGACCAATAGCAACCAAATATTATTGTTATCTATACATCTTTTAACACTTTGAATAATCTAAATAACCAAAAAAATGGGACAATAAGCCTTGTTTTGTGTGTAGAATAACTTTTCTTGATAAAGAAATATGGAATGACATTTCTAAACAAGGAAAAACATGTGATGAAACATGTTAATATATGATTTTAATTAACAATTGAATACAAAAAGAAACTTCAATTGATGTTACCTAAAAATAAATTCTTACATGTTTGAAAAGTTATTCACACAACAAACACAAGATCTGAAGAATGACAAGTGTCAAAATTAAAGGTGTTTTATCTAGTGAAATATTGGAGATTAAAAATAACTTACTAATACTTTCTGAACCCAAATTTGTCTTAACTTTTAATGTCTTTAATAATATTATAAACAATTCAGAACAATTTTATAAGCATTACCAAGACCTAGCACCAATTAAAAAAGAGCAAAAGCAAAGACTAGAACAATTAAATATAAGACTGTACAAATATTGCTTAATTCTTAGTGACTTTAAATATTGTAACAATTGTGATCTTATTTATAATTTACTATCATAGATAATCTATTTGATTCCTAAAGAAAAAAAACCAATCAGTAAATATACAACAGAATCAGAATTGAAATTCAATTGTAATCTAAACTTTAATAACAATAACAACAATAAGTCCAATTTAATCCAAAATAACAATAAAAACAACAATGATTTAAATCCTAATAAAAATTTTAAACAATATGTTGTGCTTTCAAACTTTTCAAAGAAGTAGAAACTCAAATGGTTTAATAATAATAATAAAAGTATTATGCCAAAATACATGCATAATACCAATACAGAGTTTAATTTTAGATATTCAGAAAAAACTATTATTAAATTAAAACTTTATTTATGCACCAGTATAGATCTAAAAATAGTATTAGAAATTCTAGCAACAACAATGGTACAATTAGCATTTAGATCTAATTTAACAAAAAAAAAGATTAATATTAAAAAAAAAATAATTGATGCAGAATATGTATCATTATAATACTACAAAATAACTTAAAAAAAAGATACATAATTGAACCAAATAAAAAGATAGCATAGACAATATTTTTGTCTTTGGTTAAAATAACTCAATTAGTATTATTGGAAACAAAAAAAGAGTTAGAAATTACAGTAAGAGAGATAAAGAAATTTGAATCAATAAGTAAAATAAATATACCAATTAATATGACAGAAGAAAAAACAATTAATAAGAAAGAAATTATTTTCACTTATTAATCAATTTTCATTTTATCATATAACTAGTATATAGTAGTTATAGAAAGAAAAGTGAAGGATCAACCACAGATTTTTAAAGCTAAAACAAACATTTATAAATCAGGAGAGATTGCTATTACTAATTTCTATATATTAGCTAAAAACAACAAACACATCAAGATTCCAATATACAACATAACTAAAAACACTATAGAAATACCAAATAAAACTACCATCAGATACTTAAATACTGAAGTTGAAAATTAAGCACCTACTACTATTCCAGACTTTTTACAGTTTTGCAAATATGTGGACAATTATATTACAAACTATATATAGACGAGAAAAATGTTATTTGTTGTAATTAGAACAATTAAAACAAATAAACTTAAGGAATTTAAACTTATTTCAACAGATGCAACTCAAGATACTACTCAACAACTTTACTGACATCTTTGCCAGTAAAAATAAATTTGTCAAAACTGACATTATCTAACACCAGATCAAAACTAAAGATATAATACCAATTAAACAAAGAACATACAAAATATCACCAGCTAGTCATAAAATTATTTGACAAAAAATCAACAAAATATTGAACAATAAGTTAATTTAACTATTAATAAATTTATGATCATTACCAGTAGTACTTGTTTATAAAAAATATAAAAAGATCTACTTTTGTATAGATTATTAAAAACTTAATAGTATTATTCATAAAAATAGCTATTTAATTCTATAAATCCAAGAATTATTTGATGCTTTCAGAGAAAAGAAATGGTTTTTAACATTGAAATTAGATAGTGGTTATTGACAAGTAACTATAAACTTAGCCAACAAAGAAAAAACAGTATTTATCATCAAAAAAGAGAATTTTGAATTCAATATTATGTTATTTGATTTAACTAATGCACCAGCTATCTTCCAATAATTTATGAAAATTGTCTATACTGAACTGCTATAAAAATCAGTAATAGTCTATTTAGATAACACTAATGTGTTCTCAGAAACATTTGATAATTATTTTTATTATCTTCAACAAGTGTTTGAAAGATTAAAAAAAGCCAGATTGAAATTAAATGCAACCAAATGCTTCTTTAGAAAAACTGAACTTAAGTTTTTGAAATATGTTATAAGCAAAGATAACATAAAAACAGATTCAGACAAGATTAAAATAGTTAATAACTTTTCAATACCAACAAATCTTACAGAATTAAGAGCATTTTTGAAATTTGCTGGATATTATTACTATTTTATTCAAAACTTCTTCAAACTGACCCAATCATTTTATTAGCTTCAAGCAAAAAATATTAAATATGAATGAACTAAAACCCAACAAGAGGCTTTCAACATTTTAAGAAGAAAGCTTATTTAAGCTTCAGTACTGATCTATCTAAATTACAGCAAGCCATTTATTATTATTACTAATATATTCAATTAAGCATTGGGAGCTGTATTGTTACAAAAAAGAGCTAATAGATGAGAACATCTAATAACATATGCCAGCTGAAGTTTAAGTCCAGCTGAGAAAAACTATGAAACCCCAACATTAGAATACTTAGCTATCTATTATATTATTATCAAATAAAAAAAATATTTAAGTTAAAAATTTGATATATACACTAATTACAAGGAATTAACATCAATCTAGAAGCAAAAATTTGAAAACAATTATCATATAAGATGGAAAATAGAATTATCACAATTTAATTATATTATACATTATAAAAAAAGAAAAAAAAACAGAAATGCTAACAGTTTGTTGCAAATAAGACAAATCTAAAACATTTTAACCCAAAAATATAACAAAAGATTAACACACAAAAATATCAACAACTTCAATATTATATTAATACTTAACAGTTTAAGGAGAAATTATCTCAAAAAAAACAAAACAACATAAAACAACAAACAAAATACTTTATTACTTATTAAAATATATTATATCAGAAAAACAGAAAATATTCAGATTAATTATTCAAAATAATTACAGAACCAGAAAAAAAAACAGTATTGTTCAACATATATTCAGATCTAATAACAAGACATTTTCATAAAAAAGCAACCATAAAAAGAATTATAAAAAAATATTATTGGCCATTTATATATTTAAACATTATTTAATATATTTAAAATTATGATGCTTATTAGAAAAAAAAAACAAGACCTAATAAACTGCTAAGACTAATTAAAGTAGAACAATTATTTAATCAAATTGGAATTGACTTAATCAAAACATTAACAATAACCAGCAAAAACAATTATTATATAATAGTAATTATAAACTATCTCACAAAATAGCCAGAAGCAAAAACAATTCAAAAAGTGAATGCAGAATCTATAGCCAAATTTATTTACTAAGATTTGATTTGTTGATATAGATGTTCAAAAAAATTATTATCAAATCAAAAAACCCACTTTGTGAATAGAATATTAATAGAATTAAGTTAAAGATTTGAAATTAAAAGACCATTATTATCATCATATCATTTATAAACAAATAGCTTAGTTAAAAGATTCAATAAAACATTGTGTAAAATAATAGCCAAAATCAGCCAAAAAACCCAAAATAAATAGAATTTATTTATACTATCAGTATTATTTGTTTATCAGACAATAAAACAAAATACTACACAAACAATACTATTTGAACTTGTTTATAATAAAACAGCAATATTACCAATTAAGATAAATATCAACACATATCTAATTAAACTAATAACAAAAGCCAACTTTCAAAGAATATTGCTAAGAAAAACATATAAATTAATAAAAACATTAGAAAACAAAAGGTAAAAAACAGCTAATAATATACAAAAATCACAAACAAAACAAAAAAAATGACATAATAACCAATTACCAGATAAATCAGTTAAATTCAAAATTGGAGACAAAGTATTCTTGTATTATATTAAAGCAAAAAAACAATAGAGTAAAAATTTCGACTCTAAATAAAATAAACTATTTTACATTAAAAAAATTCTAAAAAATAGAGCTTATAAATTAAAATAAGACAACAAAATCTTAGCTAAAACAGCACATAAAGATCAATTAAAATTATATTATAATATAGTATTATCATCTATTAATAATATTTTACAACTAAAAGTACAATAAATATTAGTTCAACCAGATAAAATTCAATAAGATCTAGAACTAATCATAATTATTAACACAAACATATCAAATTAATTTACAAAATAGTATGTAAAGAGACAGTATATGTGACAAAAACAACAAAAAAAGATAAAAATCCCAGATTACATTTATACAATGGCTTAAAAATTATTCCAGACCATAAATTAACAACAATTAAACATGAAAATTGTTATCAATTATCAAACAATTTACTATTAAAACACTAAAAGAGAAAGAAAAACAAGAAGCATCTCATATTAGTAACCACAGAACTAAACAAATCACTAGTTAAATAAAGTCATTGAAAAAGTAAAGAACACTATTAGAAAAATACCACTAATAGTTTCAACAGAAAAGCTAACTAAAAAAAACTAAAAACTATAGATAAAACAACTTCCAATATTATATTATTATTATTAGTTGAGACAAAAGCTGAATATTTAGAAATTATATATTGATAAATCCAGAAAAATATTTAATCAAAAAATAGTACAACAAATTAAAAATTTTATTAAAAAAAAGACAAATTTTAGACTATATATTAAAACAATCTACTAACTATACACTATATTTCAAAATTATTTAGAAATACTACTATATTAAAAATAGAAACAATAATTATTAATCAATAAAAAAGAATAAACAACTCTTAAAGTAAAAAAATAAGGAACAAAATTGAACAAACAATGTTAAAAAAAAGTAATAGACTTAATTTAAAATGAAAATTTTGACAGAGTTTAATATTAAAAAAAGAAAAATAAAAAAAACAAATAGAAAAATAAATCAATAGGAGAATAGTACTTAATGAATAAGCACAATGTCAGAAAATTATAATATATTGTTAGTGAATTATAACACACTGCTCAGCAATAAACATATTGTCAGAAAATTATAGTATATTGCTTAGCAATAAACATATTGTCAGAGAAAATAAAACATATTGCTTAAGAAAATGTGAAATCTCATATAACAAAAAATTAGATATATATAGTAAGAGTATTAGAAACAGAAAAGACAGAATTAATACCAATAATTAATTAATTATCTAATATTTTTCCCTTCAAAAAATAGTTTTCTACAACTAAAAGCAAAATCAAATTACATATTAATAAAATATTAATTATCATCTAAATTCATATTATTATCACTTAATTAAAAAATATTAATTACTTTCACTTTATTAACACTCTATATTGATAGAATCCAATATTTAACCATATTAGACCAATAATTCTTGATTATGGCTATTGACAGAATACTAATTTTTTATTTTCTTTTTTTTTTATTTTTTTTATTTTTTTTTGTTTTATTTCTTTGTTGTTTATTAATTGATTAAAAAAATTAAGCACTAAATAATTAATGTTAAAAATAGTTTGGTAAAAAACCCAGAAATAAGGGTAAAAATTTAAAAATAGTTTATTAAAAAGACATAACTGCCAAATTAAACTGGCCATTATGCTGAAGAAAAAAATTCATAAAAAAAACCATCAATTGAATCTTTGTCTATTATACAAAAGACTTAACCAAAATTTTCAGACTCCAAAATCTTCAGAAATTACCAAAATTACCAATTATTGAGCACCAAGTTATAAGTTTGTTATTTGTACTAATATCCTAAATAATTATTTGTAACAACATAGTAATTGAAAGTTAATTCTGCTGACCAATAAATATTTATCAATCCAAGATAAATTTGGTAGTATTGAAATATGAATTTTGCAAATTTTAACTGATTTTTTTCTATGATTTTTTGGTTTGTTACTTTTCTGAATAATTAATGTTGGTACTAATTCTTTGTTGGATTATACTTTACAAAAAACATTAAATGTTACAAATAATTATTTGGAGTGTTAAAACAAATAACGAACCCATAACTTGGTGCTCAATAGTTGATAATATTGGTAATTTTTAAAAGTTTTGGTTGAATTCTTTGTATAATAAACAAAGATTCAATTAATAGTTTTTTTGTGAATTTTTTTTAACATAATAGACAGTTTATTTTGGTAGTTATGCTCTTCTGGTAAGCTATTCTTAAATTTCTACTTTTATTTCTAGATTTTTTACCAAACTATTCTTGATATCAAATACTCAGCATTTAATTTTTTTAATTAATTAATAAACAACAAAGAAACAAAACAAAAAAAATAAAAAAAATAAAAAAAATTAAGAAATTAGTATTTTGTCAATAGCCATAATCAAGAGCTATTAGTTCAATATGATTAAGTCTTAGATTCTATTAACATGGAGTATTAATAGTATGAAATTGATTAATATTTCTTAATCAAGTAACAGTAATATAGATTCAAATAATAAATTGATATTTTATTAATATGTAATTTGATTCTACTTCAAGTTGTAGAAAACTATTTTTTAAAAGAAAAGGTATTGAATAATTAATAGATTGTAATAGATTCTTTCGATTAATTCTGTCATTTTTGTTTTTAATACTTTGTTATATGAGATCTCATATTTTCTTAAAAAATATGTTCTATTTTTTCTGACAATATGCTTATTGCTAAGCAATATGTTATGATTTTTTAACAATATGCTCATTGTTAAACAGTATGCCATAATTCACTAACAATATATATATTGTTAAGCAATATGTCATATTTTTCTAATATTGTGTTTACTCACTAAGTACTATTCTTCTATTAGTTTATTTTTTTTATCTGTTTTTCCTACTTTTTTTCTTGTATTTTTTTCTATAAGTAACAATGTTTCTAAATTCATAGAGAAAAAAACTACTGAAAACAAGAATACAAAAAACATAACAACTATCTATATCACAAAAATTACCAAATTTATTGAAGAAGATACTAATACTAATTTACAAGAGTTGCTTAAAAAAGTCCAAAAAACAGAAAATGCAAATAGAAAAAATATAGCAAAAATATTAAAAGCAATTTCATATTTTTTCTAAAAAACAGCAGAAGAATAATTTGAAAACTTGGCCAAACTTTTCAAAAACTAACAAGTATTTAAAAATGTTTTTTTGAAACAATTTATTGATAATACCTCTATTATTTTCCAAAATTGTTTTTATAACATTAAATAAGAAGTATCTAAAACCATTATGACTTATCTTAAAAGGTTCAACAAACTTCTTCAATGAATTTAACAATTAGAAACCAATAACTACTATTTCAATGTCCAGATTTTGGATCAGTTTATTGCAAAATTAAAAAACAAACTCATTAAAAAAGTTTGATTACATGCCTTAGCAAATCTAGCTACTGTTATTCAACATACTAAGACCTATAAAATGACAATAAAAGAAATTAATCACACTAAATTTGTGAATCTTGCAATTAGAAAAACTAGTTTAGCAGCTAAAAAAAAAATTGATCAATTGACCAAAAAAGTTGAAAATTACTTTACCAATTAACAACAGCAGCAATAACAAAAATATTAATTATCTTAATGATACAATTAAAACAACTACACATTATTACCAAACAACCAATCTTAAAGCTATTATTATTGTGAAATTTCTAGATACTAAAAATAAAATTGCTAATAAATATAATAAGACCAACAACAAAGAAATAATCAACATTATTTTCAATCTAACAATTTTATTACCAATTTCTACCACCAGCTTATTATTTATTAAGATCTCAATATCAGAATAATTACTATTAATTTGCTTCACAATTTATTTAACAATAGTATTAACAACTACTTGCTTAGCAATATTAAATACCTGCTTGAAAATTGATCTAACAAAACCAATTCACACCACAAAATCAGTTTTTTAACAATAATTAATTCAATTTCAACAACTAATTAGTTCTCTAAAATCTAGCTCAACAAAAATCTATACATTACTATATTCAATCCAATTATTTTACAATGTTAAAAGAATCAGATTTTTAACAAACTACACTTTTTAAAAATAAAGCTGTAGTATTAAGACAAAACTTTTTTTAATAATACAATTTTGTCAGCCAAAATTACTCAAAATATCAATCTTTCAAATATATTCCTATTTGAATTCAAAGCCAATAAATTACTATCTCTATTTAGTAATATAACAGTCAATAAACAAAAAGTAATTATAGCAATATATATAAAAGCCAAAATTAAAGAAAAACCAATTCAATTAATCTTAGACAGTAGATCTGTTAGAAGTATTATTACTTATTAGTTAATGTAACAGCTGAAGTGAAACATTAACAAATCAGCCCAAACAGTCATTGTTATAACTAATAGTATAAAGAAAACTTTAATAAAAAAAATTAACAATTTTTTTTTTACAATTAATAGAATTATCATTTCAATTAAAGTTTTTGTTATAGATATATTTTAATATCAAGTTCTTGTCAAAAACAATTGGTTCCTTAAAGCCAATACAAACTTAGACTAAAAAACACAACAATTAAAAATATTATACCAAGAACAATATACCTGAGTACTTATTATATATGATATATTTAATAAACAATTCAAAAAAATTTTGGTGTTTGAATTTAAAGAAAAGAAAAATATGCCAATTATCAAAACATACATGGCTCTTGGATCAATATCTAATTGGCTGAAAAAACAATGCAAAAATTTTTTAAAAAAACCAAAAGATAGAATATTGTTAAGTATTTTACACCAAAACCACAAAAATAATCACCTTATATTTTACTTAAATATAAAAACTACAACAAGAAGCTTTTGTTAATAAGAACATACATATTTTTAAAAAAAGAATATGAAACACACATTTGCTATTTTTGCAAAACATGCCATAAAAAACAATTTGAATACTTCAAATAAAATGAAAAATAGAACAATATTTCTTGTTTTATATGTAAAAAAATACTACCAAAAGAATACAACTGGATTGATGTTGTAATAAGAGGAGAAATTTGTGATCAAATCTGTTAATATGCACTTTTAATTGCAAAAAAAGTAAAAAAAAAAACTTTTTTTAATGCAACATATAACAGTGTCTTTAATAAACTCTACTATTATCCATATAATATTAAAGATAATCTACAAACTAACCATAATTTTAATTAATAAAGGAATCTAAAAAGATGTACATTAAATAAAAGAAGCAAAATACATCAAGTATACAATAAAATTAGCTGAATTTGATTATAAAGATAAAATAGAAATCTATTATTAAATTACAAGTTATGCTTATTTAACCAAAGAAGCTTAAATTTAATAATTAAAGCAAATAAATATTCAATTATATGAAAAATAACTATGTTCTGTAATAACCAATAGTGTTTAGAATATTATGCAATTAATATTCTTTTGTTTAGCAAAAATGATAAATATGAAATCAAATTTGGAAAATCTGAACTAAAAAAAAATTGCAACAATTCCAATTTATTTTATTGAAAATCAGTCTACTATATAACTTTAATATTTTGACCATTGTTATGGGATGGTTTTTTTGTTATATTTAATTGCTGATATCCCGCTTTAATTGCAATCAGTCTTTCATGAGTTCCTTAATTCTATTTGTGTGATAATATCACTGTTATACTGAAGGCTTTCTTTTTACTGTTGTGATGTAAGTTATTCTTTAATTCTTGATTGTTGTGTGTATTTATGTACTCCTTCTCAGAGGCTGAACTGAAATCTACCCACTGTTTGGGGTCTTCTCTGAGGCTATCCTTGCAATTGCCTGATGTGTTTCTCTAATCTAGAAACACAGAATGTTAATGGTCTTTAGTGCTTTTCTAATTTTCACAATAAAGCTTTTATCAATTAGTAACAACATAAATAATCTTGATCAAGGATTATTCTTCCAAGGGATTCAGTTGATGAATGATAGTTTCATTCAATAAATAATACAAGTAAGTTTCTTAATACTTTGGGTTGTAATAGTTCCGTTTTAAATATTTTTTTTTCATTTCTTTTTGATTTTTAAAGGTTTCTTGGGATATTTAATTTGAAAGTATGATTTAAAGTGGAGTTTGTCGGATAAAATTGGATCTGTTGCTTGATAAGTTATGATTTTTATTACTTGATTGATTATTTCCCAATATTAAAACTACTGTATATATACATGTTTGTAGTTCTATGAGAAAATACTTTCTTTTTGATATTTTAATCTGGTGTTTGCTGCTATCACCAGTTGGTGTTGGCTGCTATTGTGAACTGGTGCTTGCCACTATCGCGAGATGGTGTTTGCTACTATGTTAATCATTACCTTTCTAAGATTATTACTGTGCTATATTATGATTGAATAGTTTGTATTATTTTTATGATTCTTTTTGCTAAATTCTTAAACTGTAACATTATCCCCTCCTTTCAAGATTGAGATCCATCGAAATCGAAGTTAATTTCTTCATTAAATTCTAAATTACTATAGTGGTTCAATACTGTGTTATTAATCTGTTGTTGTAATTCTTGAAATTGCGAGTTGGTAAGTCGTCCAATACTGTTGGTTGTTATTATGTTCATGGTTGGGTCCAACAATAATTTGTGACAGTTTTCAAATGCTTTGAAAATTCTGTAAACTGTTTTTGAATGGAATGTAGTGTTGGTTTTTCCAATGAAAGGTTCTAATAGTTGGATAGTTGTTTTGTCAAACACTCTAGTTGAGTCTTTTGAGTATAATGTTTGTATGTTCAAGTGCTTTTCTAGTTGATAATAACAGTAATTAATTGGAAATTTCGTTTTCAAGTTGCTAAATGTGTCTGGTGTTAATTCACTTATTTCTATTTCTTCCATTATTAATGTATTGCCCAATGCTATCTCTAATTTTTCAATAACTTTGCTAATAAATTTGTTGTTATATTTGGCAATATTATATGGTTTGAAATTATGTTCTTTTCTTGTTTTTGGATTTTCTATTGTTCTTTTTATGTATGTTATTTTGGAGCTATTAACTGTGATTTCTAGATCGGATTTTAATTGTTGTAAGCTTTCAACTAATTGTTGAGTTATATTGTTGATGTTTTCTGGAATAAGTATCATTGTTTTAATTTTGACTGTTATTTTGGAATCTTTTGCATGCGTTTTTATGGTTGTTAAATCATTTTTGCTGTGATCTAAGATTAATTATCTTTTCGAATAATGTTCAATTAAAACTATTGGTTCTAAATCTCGTGGAATTTGTTCTGGTAGAATTAAAGGTAATTGTGTTCCAATTCTGGGTGTTTTTGTTGTTATTACTGGTTTACTGTAATAGAATTTCAGCCGGTTACCATGTGCTGCTTTTCTTAATATTTTATCATCTAGTTCTTAGCTTGTATGCTCCATTTCCAAGTATTTCGTGAATATAAAATGGTCCATCCCACTTGTGATCAAATTTTCCACTCCACTGTTTTTCCATTTTTGTACGATGCAACAATACTTTATCTCCAATTTTGTAGCTAATTATATTATCTGGTAACTGGTTATCATGTCTCACTTTTTGTTGTTCTTGTGATTGTTCAATATTTTGTGCTGCTTTTCTTCTTTTGTTTTCTAAAGTTCCCATTAATTTGTATGTTCTTCTAAGTAGTGTTTCCTGGAATGTTGCTTCCGTAATAGTGTCACTTGGATAAGTTGGGATAGTAAGTTCAACAGGTAATGTGGCTTTTCTTCCATAAACTAGTTCAAACGGTGTGAATTGTGTAGTATCTTGTTTTACTGTTCTATATGCTAGTAGTACTGCTGGTATAAACAAATCCCATTCTTTTTCATGTTCGTTACTAATTTTCGCCAGTGATTCACATAATGTGTGATTAAATCTTTCAACTAATCCATTTGTTTGAGGGTGGTATGGTAATGACAGTGGTCGCTTGATTCCAAATTTTTGGCTAAGTTCTTTTAAGATGCTGTTTATGAAGTGTGTGCCTTGATCTGATAGCAATTCTTGTGGACATCCATGTCGGCAAATTAAGTCTTTATGTACGAATTGAGCTACGGAAATAGCATCAGTTGTTTTAATAGCTCTAGCTTCTGGCCATTTGGTGAGATAGTCCATGGCTACTGCAATATAACAGTTGTTTCTTGTTGTTATTGGTAAGGGTCCAACTAAATCAATTTCGATTTTGTCAAATGGCTGTCCAACTTTTATTGGTCTTAATAATTCCATTGTTTTTGCTCCTCCTCTTCGTTGGCATGGGTCACAATTTCTTATGTATTGGATTATGTCTGAACTCATTTTTGGCCAATAGTAACGGCTAGTTGCACATTGGATGGTTGCTGTTTTTCTAAAGTGGCCTAAATGAATATCTGAGTGCATGTTAAATAAGATAGTTTCTTTTTCATCCGTGGTTATAACTCTTAATGGATTATCTGGATTTTGTCGATTCCGGTAATAAAGTATGTGATTTTGGATGAAATAGTGTTTTGCTAATTTTTGGAGCTTAATTAGCTTTTTTACTGGCATTTCTTCGTCTATTTGTAGTGTTTCCAAGTATTGGCTGAGGTTTTTGTAAAGGTGGTTGTTCATTGTTGTTGTGGCGGGTGGGTTGGTAATTTTTATGTGTGTCTCATTCTTGACAAACAGTCGGCATTAGCATTTTTGGTATCTTCTTTGTATTTGATAATATAATCGTATGGTGCTAACGTTTGTGACCATCTGGCGTATTTTTCTTTTAGCACTTTCTTGTTATTTAACCAGACCAGACCTCTATGATCTGTCGTAATCTCAAAGGGTTGGTACCGTAAATATGTGTCAAAGTGAACACAACTCCAGACTACTACTAAGCATTCAAGTTCATGTGCTGCGTAGTTTTGTTCTGCCATACTGAGACTTCTGTTGGCATAAGCGATTACACATTCTCTTCCATTATCATCTTTTTGTGACAGAATGGCTCCAAGTCCAGTTCCAGAGGCATCTGTGGCCAAAATGAATTTCTTGTTGAAATTCGGATAGATTATTATTGGTGATTCAATGAGCTTTTGTCTAAGGTACTCAAAAGCTTTTTGTTGTGCTTCAGTCCATTCAAACTTCATATTTTTAGATAGTAGGTAATTAAGGGGTTTGGTGATGTTTGAAAAGTTTTCTACAAAGCAGCGATAATAAGATGCAAGTCTTAAAAAGCTTCTAACTTCTGAAACGTTTCGAGGTACTGGAAAATTTTTCACTTTGTCTATTTTTGATGGATCTGGTTTTATTCCATCTTTTCCAACTACGTGTTCTAAAAATGCTAGCTTATTTTTCCCAAAGAAACATTTTTCTAGATTTAGTTTAAGTCCAGCATGTCTCAATCTCTCAAAAACTTGTTGTAAATGTTGGAGATGATCCGTGAATTTTGACGAGAAAACATTTGTATCATCCAAGTAGACAACAACGGATTGCCACAGGATTCCAGAGTAAATTATGTCCATTAGTTTTTGGAATGTCGCAGGAGCGTTTGTTAATCCAAATGGCATTACATTGAACTCATAATTGCCATTTTGTGTTGTGAATGCTGTTTTATGCCTGTCCTTTGGGTCCATTTCCACTTGCCAGTACTCACTGGTCAAGTCCAGTGTAGAAAACCATTTTGCTCCTCCAAAAACATCGAAGATTTCATCAATTAATGGTATTGGATATGAGTCTTGGTTGTTTTGCTGTTTAATTTGCAATAGTTGATGCAAAATCTAATTTTTCTATTCTTTTTCCTTACTAAAACAACTGGTGAGGACCATGGGCTCATTGATGGTTGTATTATTCCTTTTTCCAACATGCTTTGGACTTCTTCTCTGATAAAATTATGCTCCATTGGTGGGACACGGTAAGCGCGTTGTTTTTCAGATCTGGCGTCTCCAGTGGGGATTTGGTGTTGAACCAAGTTGGTTCTTCCAAATTTGCCATTTCTTGAAAATATATTAGAGTATTTTAAAATTAATGCTTTTAATTGTCGCTGTTGGTCAAGATCCATTGTTCCAATGTTTAATTTGGCCAATTCTTCTGGCGTAAATTGATAGCATTCTACTGGTTGTTGCCAATTTATTGAAGTGAGTTCACAGTAGAGGGCGATTTCTGGGAAATTTAGAATTTCTTGTGGTGTTGACGCATTTTCTAGCTCCGTTCCGAGGTATTCAATGATGGTATCTTCCGGAATGTAGACGGGTTCTTCTGTGGTGTTTGCGATAGGAATTTTTATCCATTGAGCTTTATCAGCTGGAATAAAAAGGTTAGTAAGTCCTATGAGAAACTGTTGGCAAGTTTCTGGGTAGGGCTCAAATATTAGGTCTTTTTCTTTAATTGTCCTTTTTATTCTTATTTCTGATTTTTCATATGGTAGGAGTGTGATGGACCACTCATTTTTAATTACTTCGCCTTTTTCCTCTATTGTTTCAGTGAAATTCGCTTCAATTTCTTTTTCTGTCAATCCAAAACCAAAAGTTCCTCTCGTTGTTTGTGACAATTCCTCACGATTTTCCACTGGCACGAATTTCCCAATTTTTACCAATGGTAGGAAAATTGCTTGTACAATCTTTTCCTTAGATTCAATGGTATAAGGCTTTTCTGAATTGTTCTGTAGCAAAACCATTAAATTTCCAGTGTATCTGGAGTCAATTATTCCTCCTTGAATGCTTATTCCTTTTTTCGCGAGGCTTGATCATGACGCCATTTGAACCATTATTCCTGGCGGAATTTCAACCGCTATTTTTAGGTCAATTTTGGTGATGCTTCTGGGTGGTAATGTTGTGGATTGGTCTTCCGGATAACGTAGATTGAATTTGGTGTTGGTTGGATGGGCTCTTTTGAGTATTATTTCTAAGTGCCCGTTGTCGAAGTATCGGATGTCGGTCATCTGTTCTAGGTCAGTATAGGCTACAAATTTTTCTGACTTGGGACTGTCAGGTGAGTCTTGTTGATTTGATTGATTTTGAGACTGCTGATTCTCAATTTCCATTTTTCTTTCTAAGTCCCTTTCGTCTTGACACTCTTCACAGTACTGATTTTGGCACAGGATAAGACAGTTTTTGCAGAGGTAAGTGTTGATTTGGGCAAGGTATTGTTCTTGCTCTTGTCGAGTGAGGCATAGTTGTTGGTAGTAGTCCTGGAATTCGTCCACTGGGTCGAACATGTTGTAGCTGGCGACTTTGTCGGCTACTTCGGCTGACTCTTTCCAATGTCGTATTTCTTCGGCAGTTCCTCCTCTTATTTTGGCTTGTGCGGTGTTGTACAACTCGTCCTCGTCATGTGGGTAGTGCTGTAGTCTTTTTAACACTCTGTTGAATACTGCTTCGAATGGCGTTCTTCTTCTTACCCAGTCACAGATGAGGATCATGTATTGGCAAGTTGTGTCACACATTCCTCCTCTGCCTGGTAAGTCATTCCAGTCGCACCCTCTTGGTAACGGTTCTCCACAAGCGAGACACGGTTCCTCGTCCCATTTTCCGTGTCTTTCTGGGTAACCATATTTTTCTTTGTTACAACAGTTACAATAGTAGTGGGTGGGGTTTCTTGGGTCTTTGTCCGGTGCACTGCATGCAGTCATAGATGAGAGTTTCTTCTTGCAAACCGAGCATTCTAGCTTTGGTCTGCGTCACTGGTGGTTTCTTCGTGAACTTACCTGGTTTTATTCAGATCTTTCTTCACTGGTCCACGTTGGTATGGCTGGTAGTCCTGTTCTTTGGTCATCAGTCCAAGAGAGCTGATAGGTTTCGATGGCTGGTAGTGCTGGATTTTCCTCAAATTCGAAGGTAGGTCTTTGGTTGGTGCTGGGTTTTTGGAAGTGGCCACAGGTGGCTGGAATTTTGGCCTGGTGGCCATTATAATTGATCAGAAGCTCTTGGGTGGTCCAGTCTAGAGTGGTGTTGGCTTTTGTTAACCAGTCATTCCCTACTAACGCTTGATATTGTGTAGCGTCCATTACTAATACTTTTGTAAGTATTACTATGCCGTTAATTTCGAAAGGAAATGAGTCGATTTCGCCATGAGGCAGCTTTGTACTTCCATCGGCTGTTATGATTTGGGACGTCGCAGCACGATCAACTTTGAAACCCAGTTGGTTTACTAGTTGAAGTGTTATGATGCTTCCAGTGGATCCACTGTCTAAGATAAGTTTGATTGGAGTATTGTTTACAGTGGCTTCCATATACATAGCAGTGATTGGGCGTTTTTCGTCCAATGCTGCTCCACTGAACATAGCCTCGTTTTCCTCTAATTCAAAAGGAAAAATAGCTGCGAGGCTGCTATCTTCGGTGGCAACTGCTGGTGGTATTGTCTGGCTCAATTTGGAGGAATTTTTGATTCTGTTTATGTTTTTACCATTATTGTTTCTGATGATCAGGTTTTCCAGTATATTAAGGTAAGTTTGTTGATAATTTTGGTAGTTTAGATTGGTTTGCTGATTGGTTCCGGCGCAGTTTAGATTCCTCTGGACCAACACGTTCTGGTTCTACATGGGCTGATTTCGGGCCTCGAGATGCCAATTCGGGTTGGCTATCATGGGCTGTTGCTGGTAAGCTCCTTGATTTTGATACATGGTGAGATATTGGCGTAGTATTGGCATGTACTGGCTTCTGGGCATTTAGGGTGGCGCGTAGTAATTATTTTCGCGTGCTTCCTGCATCATTCGCATTTGACATTGACTAATCAAATGTCCTACGTGTTTGCAAAAATGACAGGCGCATGTTTCTGTTCTGAATTTCTGGTGCGATGAACAATTATTTCGACTGTCGCTGACTTTCTGGCTGCGTCTTTGGGGTGGTTGGTATGTATTTTTTCTCGGATCCGGGATGAGGTAACTTTCTATTTTCTTAGAGAGTTCCTCCCCTAATCGCGTTACTCTTTTCTTTAATGTTTCTGTCTTATTTTCCTCCATTACCATGTTAACCATTTGACTATGGTTAGCTTCTTTCTCAGCCGATTCAAGGGCTCTGGCAAGCGTAACGGCTTCTGGTAAGGAATTAGGGTGGGCAGGACATACTTTTCCTAAAATGCTGCTTTTTAATCCTCTAATAAACTGATTTAAAACCTGAGGATCAGTGTAGTATCCTTGTTCAATCGCTTCAATCTGACGGCGAATTCGATTGAATTGAGCAAGGTATTGGGTGACAGTTTCACTGGTATTTTGCTTGATAGTATTGAATTTGTTTTGTAGTTGGATTACAGCGTTTGGGTCGCTAAAATACTCCAGGAGTGCATTTTTAAATTCGGCGAAGCTCGTGAGTTTTGTTTCCAGGCTTTGATACCACGAGTCGGCTGTGCCTTTCAGGAAGAAAGATAATGTTTGAATTGCTCTTTGGTCATTCCAGTTATTTGCCTGGATGGCTTTTTGTGCTTCTCTGAGCCATGTGTGCACGTCCATTTCTTCTTCCTCTCCTGAGAAATCTGTTAGTCTTGCAATGTATGGTGTGGTCATTTTGTTGCCGTTTTCTACTAGTGGGTTTATTGGTCTAAGAGAAGGTGGGATGATATTTCCTTGAGCGTTCCTAAAGGTGGCTTCCCTTATATCCGGTTCTTCCTCTTGATCACAAGTTTCTTGGTTTCTGGACTGGCTGCTTGTTCCAGTGACTGGTCTTGTGATTGTTTTTTCGCTGGTCTCTTTTTCGGATTCCGATTCAGACTCCTCTTCACGGTTTTCAAACTCCGTTCTAAATTTTGGCTGAAAAAGAGGGTTTTGGAATAGTGATGAATATCCTCCTGTAATTGGTATGTCTTCCCAGTTACGTTGTTTAATTTTATCAATATAATTAGGAGTTCTTGGCATTTGTGGAGTTGATGTTGATGATGATACAGCTCCTAATAGAATTTGTATCTTATTTTCTGGTGAAAAATGGTATGATTTATCTTCTGGTGAATAAATACGTTGTTTCTTTATTGATTGAGTGACAGTTTTCTTTGGCGTTTGAGCTGGTGTTCCTAGTTTTTGCTGGTTACTTTCCTGATTAGTTTCTAAATTTTCTTTGGTTTTGTTGGCGCGTTCCCTAGTGTTTCCTGTGGATATTGAAAAATTTTTGTTGGCGTATTGCTCAATTTCTTGATGGATTTTGACAATAGTTGCAGCTATTACTGTTACTTCTTTTGTAGTGTATTGTGATAATTCTCTATACAATCCAAGTTTTGCGTCATGTGGTTCTTCTTTTTTTCCTATATGATAATTTATTCTGGCATTGATATAATAAGTGAGGGCAGATTCTGCTGGACAACACCCTTCTGGTAATCCAAGATCACTTTGATTTTGTGTGTAAATAGCATGGCAGAATTCAAGAACAGTAAGATTAGGGATTTTTGTCGCCACTTTTGTCTTTTCCTTTTTAGCAATGAATTATTGCTAATTATTATTTCCTTTTTGATTTTTTTTCCTCGTAGGGTTCACCAAATGTTACGGGATAGTTTTCTTGTTATATTTAATTGCTGATATCCTGCTTTAATTGCAATCAGTCTTTCGTGAGTTCCTCAATTCTATTTGTGTGATAATGTCACTGTTATACTGAAGGCTTTTTTTTTACTGTTGCGATGTAAGTTATTCTTTAATTCTTGATTGTTGTGTGTGTTTATG
>JAAOMT010000299.1:248357-328752 GCA_016748015.1 Geosiphon pyriformis | reverse complement strand
TTTATTACTTGATTGATTATTTCCCAATATTAAAACTACTGTATATATACATGTTTGTAGTTCTATGAGAAAATACTTTCTTTTTGATATTTCAACTTGGTGTTTGCTGCTATCACCAGTTGGTGTTGGCTGCTATTGTGAACTGGTGCTTGCCACTATCACGAGATGGTGTTTGCTACTATGTTAATCATTACTTTTCTAAGATTATTACTGTGCTATATTATGATTGAATAGTTTGTATTATTTTTATGATTCTTTTTGCTAAATTCTTAAACTGTAACACCATAAAATAGATGCTAAATATAATCTATAATATTCAGAAAAAGACACTTTGGTCCTCTAACCAAAATTTTTAACAAAAATCAACTTAAAAATTGCTTTTAAAATCCCATTAGAAGCAATAGTTCAAATTGCTTCTTAATCATTATTAACAAGTAAAAAAATTAACATTAGAAAAAGAATTATAGATATGAAATACATTAAAAACATTACAATTCTGTTACAAAACAAAACTGACAAACTATTTAAAATTAAGCATGCTAAAAAAATTGCTCAAGCAATTTATTTGTCTTTAATTAATATTTCGGGTTTATAATCAGTCAACAACAGAAAACAATTAAAAAAAAGTGAAAGAAAAATCCAAGATTTTGGTTTAACTAAACAATTTACAGTTTTAGTAAATATAGCTCTTAATATATAGAACAAAATTTACCAGATTCTTCAACTTTTCCAACCAATTACCATTTTATTTTATGGAGAACATTATGAAATTTATATTTGTTCAAAGCTTACAACCATTTAATAAATCTTTGAATCAAATAAACAAATCTGTTTAAAGCATAAAATTTCAATTCTAAATGTTTATATTCCAAAAAAAATAAAAAAATTTTGAGTTATATTCTATAATCTCAACAATTATCTTATTATTTTATTAAACAAATTAGAAATTAGAATCATATATAACAATATTTTCCAAAATAAAACCTTTTAAATTGTTGTTAATTTCATTAAAATTGTAAAATATTCACTATTTTCAAATACAAACATTACTTTTACTACTGAAAACTACTATATTTTAGAAAAAAAACTTTTTCAAATCAACATGAGTCTCTTGAAACTTCAATAACAAAGACAATTAAAACAGTTGATTGCCAAATATGATAATATATTTGCCAAAGATAATAACAATTTTAGAAAAACTGATATTGTATAGCATCAAATTCATATAGAAAATGCTCTATCAAAATGTCAATAAGTCTATTAAGTTCTATTTACTAGTCATCAATTTATTAGAGAAGAAGTTCAATAAATGCTCAATAATAATCTTATTCAACTATTAAAAAGCTCTTGAGTCTTATCAATGGTTCTTATAAAAAAAAATAGCAAAATCAAATTTTGTGTAAACTATTAACAACTAAATAGTATTACAATTAGAGATGCTTATTTACTACTAAGAATTGATAATATGCTAAATGCTCTAAAAAAAGCCAAGTTTTTTCAACTTTAAACTTAAAAAGCAGATATTGACAAATTAAAATAGATCCTAAAGATTATCTCAAAACAGTATTTACTACTTAAAAAGAAAATTATGAATTTAACATAATGTTTTTTGGATTTTGTAATGTATTAGCAATATTTCAAAGACTTATGAATGTTGTTTATAAAGGACTTTTATGGCAATTAGTAGTTATTTATTTAGATAACATTGATGTATATTCTTCAAGCTTTAAAGTCTATTTGATCTATCTGTGAAAAGTTTTTTAATGATTACAAAAAATAGAATTAAAATTAAACATCAAAAAATGTTATTTTAAAAAAACAAATTTAATCTTTCTTGAACACATTGTCAGCAAAGATAAAATCCAATCCAATTCAGAAACAATTAGTGCTGTTAAAAATTTTCAAGTTCTCTGAAATACTACAGAACTAAGAGAATTTATAAGATTAGTTTCTTATTACTGAAAATTTATTAAAAAATTTTCCAAAATTGCTAATCCACTTAACCACCTGACTAACAAGAACATAAAATATTAATAGACATAAGCTCAACAACAAGCATTTGACACTCTTAAAA
This sequence comes from Geosiphon pyriformis, assembly GCA_016748015.1. Classification (NCBI taxonomy): domain Eukaryota; kingdom Fungi; phylum Glomeromycota; class Glomeromycetes; order Archaeosporales; family Geosiphonaceae; genus Geosiphon; species Geosiphon pyriformis. The sequence continues at coordinate 326,678 of JAAOMT010000299.1, read as the reverse complement.
AAAAACTTACTACAGCTTTAATTTTTGCTTATTTAGATTTTAGTAAAAGGTTTTAGTTAGTTACTAATGCTTTACATATAGCTTTTGGTGCTATTCTATTACAATTGGATAACAATAGCAACAAACAAATAATTGTTTATGCCAATAGAACTTTTAAACCAACTGAATTCAAATATGAGTTCACAAAATTAAAAGCAACAACTGTTATTTGGACTTTAAACCATTTTCAATAATATCTCCAAAATAGACTCCAATTTAATATTATTATAAATAATATTGATCTCAAATAGCTCAGCAAAAAAAACTCTGAACTTAGTGCTAAACAAGCTTAATGGTCTGATTTTCTAACAGACTACAAATATATTGTTTATCACAAATTAAACAAATTACATACAACTATAAATAGCCTTTTCAGAATAAGGCAAGATTAGAATTAACACCAATAAACTATTAATTTCAACAATAGTCAACAATTAAAAATAGATTCCAAAAACTACAACAATATTAAAAACTATCTAAAAACTCTCAAAATACCAGAAAATTGGTTTTCAGCCAAAAAATACTAATTAAAATACCAATTCAAACAATATTTTCTGCACCATAATAAAATTTATTATCAAAACTGCCAAAACTCAACAAATTCACTTAGATTAATTCAACAAAATAAAAAAAAAACAATTTTATACAACATATATACAGACTCTTTATTAGAATATCTAGAAAAAGACAGCACAATACAGAAAATATTAAAACATTCAATAGTATATAAAATCATGTAATAATTGTTAAAGAAAAGAAAAAACTTCCTTTATTAAAACTTTAAATCCAATCAAAGTTGAACAATTTTTTGACAAAGTAAAAATTGATTTAGTTGGATCATTACTTATTACTATTCAAGAAAACTGTTATATTACAATTACAGTAAATTATCTTACCAAATGGCTTGAAGCCAGAACCATTCAATAAGTAAATGCAAAATCAGTAGCAAATTTTATCTATAAGGTTATTATTTGTAAATACAGATGTCCAATTAAACTTTTATTTAATTAAGAAACACATTTTGTGAACAACATAATACAAAAAATTTGTGAATAATTTAAGATCAAAAGATCTTTATCATTATCTTACTATACATAAACAAATAGATTTGTAAAATGATTCAATTAAATACTATGTAAATCATTAGCCAAAGTTTTAACTGATTTTGAACAGGAATAAGATATCTTTATTCTATCAGTGTTATTAGCATACAAAACACTAAAACAAGATACCACAAAACACATATTTTTTGATTTAATCTATGAAAAAACAGCAATATTACCAATTAATTTTACTGTAAAAACATACTCTGTGCAACCAATTAATGAAGAAAACTTTTAAAAAACACTTTAATAAAAAATCTACACTCTTTTTAATACTTTAGAAAGGAAACAACAAATAGCAGCCACTTATATTAAACACTTTTAAGCTTAACAAAAAAAATAACATAACAACAAATTGCCACCAATAATTAACAAGTTTAAAGTTCTCTTATACAGAACTAAAACTGAAAAACAATGGAGTGAAAAATTTAAACATAAATAGGATAGACTATTTTATATTTATAAAACCTTAAACAATAAATCATATAAGTTAAGACTTAATAACAAAGTCTTAACAAAAATTGCACATGGAAATTAATTGAAACATTATTATTTCAGAAATAATTTTGAATCATTAATTTTACAAATTAATATACAGTTCTTTTTAATTAATCCTAAAAATATTCTCTGAAACTTAGAACCAATAATTATAATAGAATAGCAACAAAATCTGATCATTTAAACATTATTATTATACTTATTTAAAAATATACAAACATAAAACAGAATAAAAAATCACAAGAAAACCAAAAATATATAAAATCCCAATACCCAAAAATATTTCCATATTTTTCTTTTTAAAATTTTTTCAAAATTTTTATTTTTCAAATTTTTTCAAATTTTATTCACAAGTTATTTTACTTCACAATAATTATTTCACGAAATATTCAACAAATATCTCAAAAATTAATGTTAGCTTTAAAAATACTTCTTGATTTATCCATAACAATTAATAAAAGTCAAATTAATTATACCTAAAAAGAAACTATAACACCAATAGTAAATAATTTACAGAATTATTACTTTTATAAAGGAAAAACAAGAAATTATTCTGAAAGTTAATTACCAAAACTTTTGAAACAAGCTTTAAAAAAAACTTTTTATTTACTTTAATTGACAATTCACTAAACATCACAATTCAACAAAAACTTCTGTAATATTTTAATGAACAGAATAATAAACATATTCTTATATATAAATATTTTTATATTGGAAGAACACTTTATAAACAAAAATTAGAACTAATAGCAACAAACTTCACTCCTGAAGCTATACCAAAACAAATTCACAATGAATTTAAGACAGCAGCTGAATCAATAAACACTTGTTATAAACTTAAAGCAGCATTTAAACTCTACAACTTATTTAATATTTTGTGAAAATGTTCTACAAAATTTAATACTTCAATCAATAAAGATATAATACATTAACAAACTTACAGAACTAAAATTTCAACAATTTTTAAACCAAATTACTACAATTATTTTGGACTACTATTTCAATATTACAGATAGTATTTGAACTTTGATAAAACTTAGTTTTAAGAAGAAAATTATATTACTAGTAGAATTTTAGTTATTAACTAGTATTACTTATAAAATATAGAAATTAAATATTAGTACATAAATTAGCCAATCAGAATAAATGTAGTAAAAGTGAAATTCCAAAATTCTTCTTAGAGAAATTGCAGGATTTCAGGAATTTCAAGATTCTTATATGAGGAATTGCAAGATTCCAGAATTCCAGAATTCCTCTCAAAGAAATTGCAGGATTCCAAGAATTCCAAGATTTCTGGTTAGAAAATTGAAGAATTCAAGAAATCTTGTACAATGAAATTTATGTATATATAGCAGTAGTATCAGAAGCTAAAAAATTAGTTAAAAAGACTGAGAGTCAGTAGGACTCTCAAAGTCAATTAGATTTGCAAATTATAATTATTAGAATTCTTAAGACATCTGAGTTTAGATTTAATCTAAGCAACTTTCCACACCACAAATATCAATAAATAATTATTCACTATCACAATCCACTCTCCACTATTAACACTTCATGTTGATAGAAATTGATACTTAACCATATTGGAACAATAACTCTTGATTATGGCTATTGACAGGATACTAACATTTATTGCCTTGGTTTATTTCTTTATTTTCTTTTATTTTTCTTTGTTATTTCTTTATTGTTTTATTAATTGATTAAGAATTAAAAGTGCTGAGTTATTGATGTCATGGATAGTCTAGTAAAAGACCCAGAAATAAGAATAGAATTATATATATTATTGGATAGCTTATTAGAAGAACATAGCTATCAAAGTAAATCCGGCTGCCAAGCTGAGAAAAAAATTGGGCAGAATTGCAATTCCAGAAAACTACTATTATCACCACTAAATCTCTGTCCATTATACAAAGAGCTCAACTAAAACCTTTAGATATCAACACTATTAGATCAATTGAGCATTAAGTTATGGGTTTGTTATTTGCTTTAAGACTCCAAATAATTACCTGTAACATTTGGTGCTTCTTGTAAGATATAATCCTACAGAGAACCAGTATCAACAACAATTATCCAAAAGTGGCAAAATCAGAAATAATAGAAACAAACTATTTAAAATTTGCTAAATTTTTATTTTAATAGTACAGCCAACAATTAAGCTTAACCAATAACCATTATTCAATAGAATTAGTCTTCAACTTTTATATCAATGAAAGAATTACAAATTTTCTGGAAAAACCAGTTAACATTGAATTAGCAAGAGAAAACTTCTATACAAAATTAATCTAACATACCAGTTTACCACAAAATTACAGTTTTGCATCAATCATTAGAGAAATTAATCAAGAAATTAAAAGATACATTCAACAACAATTCCTCATTATCTATGCAGATAAAAGTAAAGGAAAGTTATAAACACCAATAGTAATCCCAAAAAAAATACAATTACCAATATGAAAAAAACAAAGAATTGAATCTTTACTATATTTATCATATTATTATATATCCAGAAGTACCATCAATATCACATCAGCAAGTGCATCCACATTAAATGTGACATTAACATTTGAACAACTACCATTTCAAAGTAAACAAAAGAAAGTGGAATTATTAGGAACTTATAATAATTACTTCAAAGGATTTAAATTGTGATCACCAATGCCATCAGGATTCTGATTACTGCCACCTCCACCAGATTTTGGAACTGCAAGTTTTTGGGAGATAATGGCATCAGAAAAAAAAGAAAAAAAGGATCAAGAATTTAATTATCAAAACCTAATTGCAGAAAATCTGGAAATTAAAACTCCAAATATTCAAAACCAGCAAACTTTGAACCTGATCATTAAAACCCCAAACATTTAAAACTTACCTTTGATAAACTCATTAAAACTCCGATTATTCAAGAACCAATCATTCAAAAAACCCAATAATTCCAACTCCGCTATCATACAAAAAAACTTATCATTAATAAAATTTGTTAAATCTTTAGCAATTTAAACTCCAGGAATTATTCAAAAACCTGAACATTTAAAGTTTGATAAATTTCAAATACTGTTATCATACAAGAAAACTTACCTTTAATAGCCCAATAAAACCTAATTTTCACAGTACCAATAAATTAACAAAACTCACCTAACAGTCTTAAGTCAAAATATTGGAATGTAGTCACAATTCACTTTCATGTGTCATATATTTAAAGAAGAACCAATCAGCAAGAACAAAGAGAAATCAAAATCGGAACTTAATTTTGATTCAAACTCTGCTAATAATGACAACAATTCAAACTTTACTAATGACAATAACAATTTAAACTCTGCCAACAATAAATTCAAACTCCACTTCAAACACCAAACAATATATCATGCTTTTAGATTTTAAAATGGAGCAGAAATTAATTCAATTTAGCAATAATAATAAGGGCATTATGTCTGAACATACATATAATACAGATGCAAGATTTGAAATTGATATTCTAAACAGACTACTATAGTTAAAAACTCCAGTTATGTATAAAATTAGATTTAAAATAGCAATAGAAATTACAGCAACAACATTGATACAAAAAAGAGAAAATTTTGCAGGAGCTCAATATTAAAGGAGAGAATAATGTTACTCATAAAATATAGAAATTAAATATTAATACATAAATTAGCTAATTAGAATAAACGTAGTAAAAATGGAATTCCAGGATTCCTTTCAGAAGAATTGCAGAATTTCAGAAATTTCAGGATTCTCGTATGAAAAATTGCAGGATTCCAGAATTCTAGAATTCCTTTCAAAGGAATTGCAGAATTTCAAGAATTTCAGGATTTCTGGTTAGAGAATTGAGGAATTCAAAGAATCTCATACAATAAAATTTATGTATATATAACAGTAGTATCAGAAGCTAGAAAATTAGTCAAGAAGATTGAGAGTCAGTAGGACTTTCAAAGTTAATTAGATTTACAAGTTATAATTATTAAAATTCTCAAGACATCTGAGTTTAAATTTAATTTAAGCAACTTTCCACACCACAAATATCAATAAATAATTATTTACTATCACAATTTACTCTCTACTATCAATATTTTATGTTAATAGAAATTGATACTTAATCATATTAGAACAATAGCTCTTAATTACAGCTATTGACAAGATATTAACATTTATTGCCTTGGTTTATTTCTTTATTTTCTTTTATTTTCTTTTATTTTTCTTTGTTATTTCTTTTTTGTTTTACTAATTAATTAAGAATTAAAAGTGCTGAGTTATTGACATCACAGATAGCCTGGTAAAAGACCCAAAAATAAGAGTAGAATTATATATATTATCGGATAGCTTATTAGAAGGGCACAACTGCCAGAGTAAATCCAGCTGCCAAGCTGAGAAAAAAATTGGGCAAAATTGTGATTCCAGAAAACTATTATCATCACCACTAAATCTCTGTCTATTATACAAAGAGCTCAACTAAAACCTTCAGATATCAACACTATTAGATCAATTGAGCACCAAGTTATGAGTTTGTTATTTGCTTTGAGACCCCAAATAATCACCTGTAACACTAACATAAAATTATCTTTATAATTTCTATTATTAATTAACATATTAATATTATTTCAAATTATTACTTATTATTTAATTAAATTATTGAATATTGCTATTTAATTAATAATTTAATTTATACAATAGAAATTAAGATGATTAAATTACACAATACTTTAAACTATGTAACATCTAAAAATTCACTAAAATTCATAAAAATTCACTAAAATAATAGATAATTTACTGAAATAGTTAATAGTTCATTAAAATAATTTGTAGTTTGTCAAAATATATCTTTAGTTTGTCAAAATTATAGCAAAGAAAAAAATTTAAGTTAATAGACTAGTACTATAACAAATTGTATAAAAGAAGAGCTTTTCTTTTCAAAAAAATGTATCTTACTTAGAATTATCTTAATTCGAATTAATTAGCTTTACAAAAAGTAATAAAAACATCAAATACTTGAAAACCAAATTTCTTAAACTATTTACACTTGAAATTCTCCAAAAATCTAACTAACATTTTTAAAATTGATTAACTACCAATTTCAGTAATTTGTTAGTAACTTTAGGCCTAAACAGAAAACAATTTCTATAACAAAATTTTATTTTTTTTACATTTTTTTTATTTTTTTTTATTTTTTTTATTATAATTATTGGAGTAGCTTACAGATAAAATTTCTGTAAAAAAATTGATTTTTGCAGCAAAGTAACTACACATTTTTAGTGAGCTTTTAAACAAACAATTTCTGAAAAAAGGCTGATGTTTCTTACAATTTAACTATACAAAATAACTGGCATAAAATTGCCCTTTTTACTTATAAGCCCAGCAGTTCAAATTATAGAAGATAATTTGAAGATAAATTCAGTTATCAAAGATTTATTAGCTTCCAAAAAATGTAAATTAACAGCAAACAAATATTAACAGTCTTTAAAAAAAAAGACCAAAAACTTCTGGTAATATCACTTTACTTAATAGTAGTAAAACCAGTTTACAAATGGTTAATGCTATTATAATTGCTAAAATATTGTAGAAATACAGTTTTAAATATGTTAAAATTTTGGAGTTTGTTTACAAAACTTTGATATTATAAATTTGCAATATCTTATAAAAAGTATAAAATGGCTTAAAGAGCTCTGGTATTATCTTATTCATTAGTTGTAATGACTTTTTTTATGTTATTTAGCCATGTTTAAGTATTGTCTTCTTTATTGGTAAATTTTTTAAGTTTGATAATTAGTACATATGCTATTTGTATAAGTTGTTATTATTGTTAAAAAATAGCAATTGGTGCTATTGATGGTTGATTAATCAGGATAACTAAAAATAAGTTTTGTAGAAAAATAGAAGCTGAATTTGGATTGTTTAGATTTGGCTGAATTTAAACAATTGGAGTTATAATTTCCAGATTATTTAGAATTGGGTTTTAATTATTATTCTTTTGATTGCTGTTTTTTTTCTTCTAATTCAGTGTCTATTCAATTACTAATAAACTCAAAATTTGGTTGAAATAATAATAATCAAAATTTTAATGAAGTTGTTGGTCATAATTTAAATTCTTTAAAAAAATTGCCATAGGTTTCTAATAATTAGGTTTTTTTTTGGTTATTTTAAAAACAGTACTTGTGTTAATAGTGTTTTTGCAATTAACAATAATATGAATCTAAATAGTATGTAAATAGTACTTCTTAATAGATGATAATAAAATAAGTGTAATAGAAAAATAACTTTGGATTTTTTTTAGTTAGATGGTTGTATTAGTTTAGATATATTTGCTGGTGTTTGTATTCTGTTTTTGTCTTTTGTTTGCAAATATTATTAAAAACTTTTGCTAAGTGTATTGTTTAATTTTATGATTAATTTTAGTAATAATTGAAGCAAAATTGTAATTTAATAGTAAGCTAGTGTATTGAAGTAATTTGTTGTAAAAATTTTCTTTTGCTAATTCAAAATCTGTTTGTTTTATTAAAAAATATATAATTCTTTTATTAATATAAAAATTGAAAACTGATTTAGCTGGAAAATAATTGTTAATTAATCCCAACTATTGTTAATATTATTGGAATAAAGATTTGATGAATTCTAAATGGTTTGTTTCTATTATTTCTGATTTTGCTACTTTTCTGAATGGTTAATATTGGTGTTGGTTTTTTATTAAATTATATCTTACAAGAAGCACCAAATATTACAAGTAATTATTTGGAATGTTAAAATAATAACAAATCTGTAACTTAGTCTTTAATAATTGTTGATGATAGTAGTTTTTAAAGATTTTAAAGTCTGAAGGTTTTGGTTGTATTTTTTGTATAATAAACAGAGATTCAATTAATGGTTTTTCTCCAATTTCTGTCTTCAATATGATGGCTGGTTTATTTTGGCAGTTATGTTTTTCTGGTAAGCTATTCTTAAGTTTTTCTATCCTTGTTTTATGAATCTTTTACCAGACTATTCTTAATGTTATTACCAAAGGTTTTTGGTCTTTTTTTAAATGTTGTTAATATTGGTTTGTTGTTAATTCACAATTACTAAAAGCTAGTAAATTTTTGATAACTAAATTTATCTTTAAATTATTTCTTATAATTTAAACTGTTGAATTTATATGTGAAATAGCTAATTTTGTGTCAGTTACTTGATGTAGTTACTTTGTAGTAAAAATCAACTCTTTTTTAGGAATTGCTTATCTAAAAGCTTACTAAAATGTATAATTATTTTGCTATAAAAGTCAATTCTTCTACAGAAATTTTGTCTGTAAACTACCTTAATGATTATAATAAAAAAAGTAAAGAAAAATAAAAAAAATATAAAAATAATAGAATTTCATTAAAAAAATTGTTTTTTGTTTAGACCTGAAGTTATTAACAAATTACTAAAATTGGTAGTTAGTTATTTTCAAAATATTAGTTGTGATTTAAGAAATTTCAAATAAAATTAATTAATAAATTTGTTTTTAAGTATTTGGGTTTTATTTGATTTGTATTAAAAAATTTGTTTCTCAGAAAAAATGATTCTAAAGTAAAATATTTATGGTAAGATATATTTACTCAAAAAAAAAAACTCTTCTTTTATACAATTTGTTATAGTACTAGTTTATAAACTTGAACTTTTTCTTTTGCTATAATTTTAATGAACTAAAAATACATATTGACAAACTATAAGTTATTTTAATGAACTATTAACTATTTTGGTAAACTATCTATTATTTTAGCAAATTATTACAAATTTTGGTGAATTTTTAATTGTTATATAGTTTAGAGTATTGTGTAATTTGATTATTCTAATTTCTATTACACAAATTGATTTATTAATTAAATAGTAATATTTGATAATTTGATTAACTAATAAGTAATAATTAAAATAATATTAATATATACTATTTAATAATAAAAATTATAAGAGTGATTTCATGTTAATTAATAACTAAAATTTTATTGACAAAAACGTTAATTACTTAGTGTTTAATCTCTTTAATCAATTAGTAAACAACAAATAAAACAATATAAAAAAAATAAAAAAAAATACAAAAAAAAAATGAAATAAAAAATTAGTATTCTGTTAATAATTATAATTAAGAATTATTAGTCTAGTGTAGTTAAGTATTGAATTCCATCAATATAGATTTTTGATAGTATAAAATTGATTAATATTTCTTAATCAAGCAATAAGAACATAAATTTAAGTGATAATAGATGTTTTATTAATATGAGTATGATTTCATTTTAAGTTATAGAAACTATCTTTTAAAAATAAAAGTATTAAATAATTATTTGTCTTTAATTACTGTTCTAACTAATTTGAATTTTTTTTTGTTTTTAATACTCTTGCTATATATACATAATTTGTATTATACAAAATTTCTTAAAATTTTTCAATTTTTTTAAAAGAAATCTTAGAATTTTGCAATTTTGCAATTCCTTAAGAAGAATCTTAAAATTTTGGAATTTTGAAATTTTGCAATTCCTTTTTTTATTACACTTTTTTTTATTGGCTATTTTTACTTATTATGATTTCTATTTTTATAAGTAACAATAATACTAGATATTTAGTTAACTAAAAGCTTCAAAAAACATTCCAAAGAAGCCAATTGCTTATTAATTACAGACATATCTTAAAAATTAAAGATTTCATTGTCAAGAGATAAAGCACCAGAAAAAAAAAGTCCAAAAAATAAAACAGAATAAATATTATTAAGAACAGTTGTTGAAAACACTATTTGGGTTCAAAACTTGCTATTAAAAATAACTGGTTAGAAAATGGACATATTTTTTCTTATATAGAAATAGGCAAGTTAAAAACAATTTTGATTTGAAACAAACTTTTTATAAATTTTTTTTTAAATTAGAGCAAATAAATTAAAAAAGTTACACACAAGAAAAAAATATCCAAAACATTTATACTTTTTATAGTGTATTAACTTCAATCTAGCTCAAGAGAGTTTTATATCACCAAATATTAGTTTTATATAAAATGCAAATTCCAGATTTTTATTTAATTTAAAACCAACCACAGTACAATAAACTCTATTGTCTGTTTCAATTAATTAATTGATAATACAAGTTTTTTTATTAGCTTCTTCTAACAAAGTACTTAAATTATAAACTGTTATTCTTATAAGTAAGATAAATAAAAGTGTTTTGAATTAATACTTAAACATCTATGTATTATGATTTTTCACAGCTTTAATTACTTTTACCAAATTTTTTTCAATAAAAAATAACTACTTAACTGTTAGCAAATTTGTCTAACTTAATTTGGGAAATTTTACTATAGTTTTCTGCTATAGTTTAATTAATTATAAGTAAATTAATACTATCTAACTATACTCAGCTACTATAATAATGATCTTATCTTTTGGCATATTTATAAGACTTTTTTTGATTACTATAGCCTAATTTGATTTAATTTTTTGTCTTTTAACATTATTATTTATAACAATTTTTTTTCTGGCCAATAACACAGTCTTTTTTATGCTTTTTTCTAATATAAAATGTTAATTTAATAATTCTTTCAAATTTTAAAAAAGTAATAACCTTTTCAAAACTATTGATTAAAGAAAAAATTTTTTTGATGAGCTGAGTTTTTGTTGTTGCTGATTTGTTTTCTATAGCTAAGAAATTGATATTTAAGACAAAAAATTTCTTAACTAATACTTTAATTGGAGTTTTTAATATTTTGAAATCAATTTATTTTCTGTTCAATGAGATACTAAGAGAAGATAGAAAAGATCCAACTTCTTTATTTATATTAAAATTAAAAAAACCAAAAAAGAAATCACAAACTATATCAAACATTACTTTTTGGTTTTAGGAATAGTAACAATTAAACCAAGAAAAAAATTACTACCAATATCAGTCACAAAACTACTGTCTTTATCATTACTAGAATTACCATTTATATCTAAAAACATATCATTACTAAAACTTAACTTAACTAAAAAAATGTCTTTCTTATTATCAAAATACTTAATATTATTGAGAATAATTTTTTTTTTAAAAAAAAAAAGCTATTAGCAGGTCTATAAAAAGCATTTTTGGATATTTTTTTCTTAAACATATTATCACTTAAAACAAATTCCAAATTCACAACAAAAAGGTTATTAAATTAAAAAATATTGAAAAAAAACAACAAAAAAAACAAAAAATTCTTTTTTCAAAATTATATTTTTTGAAAAATTTGAGATATAAGAAAGAAAAAAGTTTTTTATTATGTTTTTTATTTAATTAATATTTAAAATATTATAATTATAACTTTAAAATATGTAATTATAATAAATAATTACAAATAAAACTTTTTAATATTTTTATTAATTTATTAAAAAATAATATATATATATATATGTTTAAATTTTTATTGAATTTTGGTTTTTTGTAAAATTATAATATAATATTATTAAAGTTTTTAAAATAAATAAATTACATATTTAGTTTATTGTTTTATTATTAAAATTTTTAGTTAATTTTATTAATTTTAATTTTTATTATATTATTTTAATATATATAAAATTATATAATCTAAATTTGGTTTTTTTATATTTTTATAATGACAACTAAAATAACAAATAAAAAGTTGTAATTATTTTATTTTTTAAAACAATTAATAATATTTTTATTAATAAAATATTTACATTATTAAAATTATTTAATAGTTTTTATAAAAATATATTTTTTAAATAAAATAATTAAAACCCAATTTATATTAATTTTAAATTATTATTTTTGTTTTTGGTTAGAAGTTTTTTTAATTTTATTTAAAAGTCTTAAAATATTTAATAAAAAATTAATAATTAATTTATTTTTTTTGGTTTTTTTTACTTTTATTTAAATAAGACAATTAAAAAACAATATTTAAATTTTTACTATATAAAATAATAATTTTTTTAAAAATTAAAAGGTTTTTTTTAATATTTTTGGTATAATTATAATGTTTTAAAACCAGTTTTTTTTTATAAAAAATAAAGCTTGGATTTTTATTTATATTTGTTAAAACTATTATTATAGATAATTTTATATTAAATAGTATTTGAATCTTATTTATTAAAGTCTTTTATATTAATATTAATATTATTATCTATTGTTTTTTAATAATATAATATAAATGTTTTAACTGTAATTAATCTAATTTATATTACTTACTTATAAAATAAAATTAGACATTGTTTTATATTTTTGATAAATTATAATTTATTATAAAATTAATTTAAAGTAATATTAAATTATTAATTATTATTATTATAAATAAAAAAACCAAACTAATTACAAAAAAATATAATTAATATATAATAAAAATAAAATAATAAACAATAAGTTAAAAAACTTCTTTCTTTCCTACCACCAAAAATCCTCAAAAAGCACATTTTCTGAAAAAAAGTTTTTTATTTTTTCTTGTTAGTTTTTTCAATATTTCTTTAAACAACAATCTTTTTATCGTGGATTTAAAGACTAGAATAAAAATAATTTTTTTTTCTCTTGTCGATCCCCTGGCTGCTGTGAAAGTGAGAAAATTTTTAAGAGAAATCACTTTACTTTATTCCTTTACCCTTCGTTCATCAAGTTATTTCTTCTACTATACTTCTATTTGTTGCAATAGAACCAGTAGGCTCTTCTGCTGGTGGTTCTGGCTCAGTTTCGGCTGGTTTGAGAACCCACCAGAGTGCAAAAAAGAAGCATGTAGATACAGTCTACTCTCAGAGTGCATCTTACAAGAAACCAAAGAAGCCTGCTGCTGGTAGTGTGATTAACTCGTCTGCTGGATCACTGAGTCTGGAAGATATTAGTGGTGCTGGTGCCAAGCCTGTGGTGTTCTGGGACAGTGAGATTGGCAGTGTTGCTAGTAGTGTCAGTGGTTTCTCAGATGTCGAAAATATGGCAAACACAGTGGCCGAGAAAACCAGCTATGCGGAATCAGGTGAAGACGATGGCATAGATGAAAATATGCCGAGGAAGACTTGTACTCTAACGTACGTGCTAGGCATCTCATCAAAGCGACTTTTGTTCGACTGTATGAGTGATGACGACAATGCACTGGAGCTTCCTCCCTCTAAATTTGATGGTGCCAATCAAGTGCCACATATTAGGTCACGTGCTCCGGAAAAAAGGAATTTTGAGCCAATAAAATCTTTTGCATTAGATATTGAGGTTTTGGTGGTGCCTGGGAAGACAAATGTTGATAAGTTAATGGCAGTTAAAAAAATCTTTTATCAAATTAATAGATTTGGGGGAGCTTTAACTCCCTCAAAATTTCCAGGAATAATAAGATCATCATTTACATCTGAAAAAAGCTTAATTAAGACAAGGGAAATGGCAATTAGTGAGAAGATTTTGGTAAATGATGATCTAAGGAAAGTAAACAGCCATTCAGATTGGGAAGTGATTGTCAAGAAGATCCCAGTAGATCTTCCCAAATCGGCAGTGGATTCAGCATTTTTTAAATTCGGCAAAATTGTTTTGATCAAAATGCAGCTGATTGGTCTTTGGCAAAAGGCCCTGGTTGAGTTTGAATCATCTGAAGTAGCTAGTCTGGTTGCATCCAAATAGTCAGTCCTCATGGGAAAAGATTTGGTGCATGTGGCTTTGGCAGTCAGTAATAAACAAACATGGGTATTAAGGGATCAGCATCAGGCTTTGCTTTATACTCTTCCAGTTGGCACTACTACTCATGACCTTTCCAGTTTGTTGGAATCATATGGTAAGAAGACTTGTTTCATTGGCTGTAATCCTGATTCATATGTTTGTGATAGATGTACTGTAATTTGTTTTGGTAATGAGGCATTCAAGTTGGCTGCTATTGGTACTGTTCCAGTTTTCAAGGGTGTGAGTTTGCAGTGGGCTGGTCTTTCTTTGGCCAGTTGTACTCATTGTAAACAATTTGGTCATGTTACAGTCAACTGTTCCTTGGGTAAGAATTCTGGTGTTCATGGAAAGAGAGTAGTTTTTGATCAAGATCAGATTTGTCTGGCTAGAATATATAAGAAAAAGTCAGCTCTTATTGCTCGTCCAGTCTCATTTGGTGGTAAAACATGAGCCCAAGTTGCTGGTGGCTCTCCTTCTTGTGTGGTTCCCTCTGGTTTGGTTGGTGCTAGTTTGCATTCTGGTTTGGTTTTTTCTTCAATGACGACTGATTCTCCTACCGTTTCTCATTTGAATGACCGGTGTTATAGATGATTATTTCTGCTGTTAAATTAAATAACAAACCTGTAACTTGGTGCTCAAAAGCTATTGCTGTTGATGATGTTCTAAAGGTATTGTATCTGAAGGTTTTGATTGAGTTCTTTGTATAATAGACAGAGATTCAATAGTGTTGATAGTAGATGTATCTTTCCAAGAGTTTTCCCAATTTCTTTCTCAATGTGGTGGCCAGATTTAGTCTGGCAGTCATGCCCTTCTGGTAAGCTATCCAATAATATATAAAATCTTACTCATATTTCTGGGTCTTTTACCAGGCTATTCTTGACGTCAATAACTCAGCACTTAATTTTTAATCAATTAGTATACAACAACAAATCAAAATAAAACAAAAAAAAAAAGAAATAAAAGAAAATAAAGAAAGCCAAGAAATAAGCCAAGATAATTTGCAGATTAATATTCCGTCAATAGCTGTGATCAAGAGCTATTGTTCCAGCATGGTTAAGTATCAATTACTATCAACATGAAGGGTTGATAGTGGGGAAGTTAATTGAGATATAAAATAATTATTTATTTGATGATTGCATTTCTAGGCTAAGAATTTTGTAGTATCGATTCTGTCTTTTCTGTTTCAAACACTACTGCTATATATACATAATTGAGATTCCTCAATTCCTCAATTCTTCACAACAGGAATCCTGGAATTCCTGGAATCCTGTGATTCTTTTGAGAGGAATCCAGGAATTCTGGAATCCTGCAATTCCTCGTTAAGGAATCCTGAAATTCCTGGAATCCTGCAATTCCTGAGAGAAATCCTGGAATTCCATATTTACTATGTCTACTTCTGATTGGCTAATAATTAAACTAATATATTTCCTATATTTCTATGAGTAACATTATTCCCTTCTTTTAATATTGAGCTCCGTCAAAATCCAATTCATGTAATTCCCTCTTTTGAAGTATTTCCTGGATTTTATTTTCAAGAATTACTTGTGTTATTTGGGTTTGTAATTCTTCAAATTGAGCATTAGTGA
Organism: Geosiphon pyriformis; assembly: GCA_016748015.1. Taxonomy (NCBI): domain Eukaryota; kingdom Fungi; phylum Glomeromycota; class Glomeromycetes; order Archaeosporales; family Geosiphonaceae; genus Geosiphon; species Geosiphon pyriformis. The sequence goes on along the minus strand of JAAOMT010000299.1, from coordinate 310,871 downwards.
TTTTTCCCAATTGATTACTGGTAACCATATCCATTGCTTTGTTAAGCAATATTTCTGGTCTATCCTGAAATACTGTGTGTATTCAGTATATGGCTCAGGCCTGTGTGGATAAGTTGTTCTTTCCCACAAAATGTTCTAATTGTTGTAGTATTTTTTTGTCGAATAATCATTTTGTTTTATCCATATATAGATTCTGGATATTTACATGTTGTCCCAAGTAAAAATAACAATAGTTTTATGAAAATTGTTGTATCCACCAATTCCAAGTTTCTTTAGTCAATTCTTGATATAGTGACTCTTTTGTCACCTCTTTTATTGCTAATTTTACTTTTGCAATAAGTTTGTCCACAGTATTTTTAGTTTTCTTCTGTGTTCTGAGTTGAAATGTCTTTCTAGTATCTTGATATTGGATGGTTTGTTGATTGATTGTAATCTTCATTTCCTGGTGTTGGATTAATTGAAAGAGTTGTTGTGCTAGTGAGTAAATGTTGTTTGTAATTTCTATTTTTCTGATATTTCCTGTCACATCTACCATGTTTTTATATATTCTTTGGATGGATCAATTTAACGTGTTGTTGTTAATAATAACAATTGGTTCCAGATCTCGTGGAATCTCATCTGATCAAACTAGTATTCTCTGTACCCCTAATTGTGGAATATTACTGGTAGATGGTAGTGTGATGTTGTGGTATGGTTTTAGTCGATCTCCATGTGCTGCTTTGGTTAAAATTTTGTTATCCAATCTTAATTTGTAAGCTTTATTTCCTAGAATTTCTTTTATGTAAAATGGTCCGTTCCATTTGGGGTTGAATTTTCCACTCCACTGTTTTTCTGCTTTGGTACAATGTAGTAATACTTTGTCTCCAATTCTGAATTCAACTGGTTTATCTAACAGTTGGTTATCATGTCTTTTTTTTTGTTTCTCTTGTGACTTTTGTATATTATCAGCTGCTCTTTGTTGTTTGTTTTCTAATGTTTCTATTAAGTCATATGTTCTTCTCAACAATGTATTTTTGAAATTCTCTTCTGTTATTGGTTTGGTTGGGTATGTGCTGACTTCTATTTCTACAGGTAGTGTTGCTGTTCTACCATATACTAATTCAAATGGTGTTGCTTGTGTAGTATCTTGTTTTATTGTCCGATAAGCAAATAGTACTGATGGTATCAACAAATCCCAATTGTTCTGGTTTTCTTGACTGAGTTTAGCTATTGCTTCACACAATGTTCTGTTGAATCTTTCTACTAATCTGTTGGTTTGTGGATGGTATGATGATGATAATGGTCTCTTAATTCCAAATCTTTGGCTTAATTCTGTTAATGTTCTGTTCACAAAATAAGTTCCTTGATTTGATAATAATTTTTTTGGACATCCATGTCGACAAATTAAATCCTGATGAACGAATTCGGCCACGGATTCTGCATCCGCTCTTTGAATTGCTTTCACCTCTGGCCATTTAGTAAGATAGTCCATAGCTACTGTTATGTATCTGTTTCCTTTGCTGGTGATTGTTAATGGTTCAACTAAATCAATTCCAATATGGTCAAATGGTTGTCTCACTTTGATTGGTCTTAATGGTTCACTGGGTCTTGTTCCTTCTCTTTACTAACAAGCATCACAATTTTGAACATATTGAATGATATCTGGGTACATTGATGGCCAATAGTATCTTTTTCTGGTTTTTTCCATGGTTGCTTCTTTGTAAAAATGTCCTGCTGTTGGATTTGAGTGCATGTTGAATAATATTGTCTCTTTTTCTGGCTCTGTAATTACTCTGGTTGGTTGATCTGAATCTTTTTTATTTTTTCAATAAAGTATATTTTGGTAAGTGATAAAATATTTTGATTGTTGTTTGATACTCTTTTGTTCTGTTTAAGATAAATTCTTCTTGAACTGTTGAGTGTTTATATAATGTTGCAATTGTTAATATTTTTCGTTGGTATTGTTCTGGTTTTGTTATATTTTTGGGCTGAAATGTTCTTAGATTTGTCTCATTTGCGACAAACCGTCAGCATTTCTATTGTCTTTTCCTTTTTTGTAATGTATAGTATAATTGTATGGTGCAAGTGCCATTTTCCATCTTGACTGTCTTCCATCTCCAAATTTTTGTTTTTGGAGTGATGTTAATTTTTTGTGATCTGTGTGCACTTCAAACTTCTGGCTCAAGTATTCTTTTCATTTTATGACTGCCCAGTATATTGCTAAGTGTTCTTGTTCTGGTGTTTCATAGTTCTTTTCAGCTGGTGTTAAACCTCTGCTGGCATATGCTACTGGGTGTTCTCTGCTGTCTGGTCTTTTCTGAGATAATACTGTTCCCAATGCTTGGCCAGATGCATCAGTAGTGATAATAAATGGTTTGCTGTAATCTAGATAGATCAGTACTGGAGCTTGGATGAGCTTTCTTTTCAGAATATCAAAAGCTTCTTGTTGATTTTCTGTCCATTCATATTTTGTATTTTTGTTTTGCAGTTGGTTGAGTGACTGTGCTATCTTGGAAAAGTTCTTGATAAAACGTTGATAATAGCTGGCAAATTCCAAGAATGATTTCAGTTCTGTTATATTGGTCAGCACTGGAAAGTTCTTTACTATCTCAATTTTCTCCAGATTTGTTTTAATGCTGTTTTTGCTGACTATGTGTCCCAAGAATTTTAGTTCTGTCTTGTCAGAGAAGCACTTTGTTGCATTTAACTTTAGTCCTGCTCTTCTTAGTCTTTTGAACATCTGTTGAAGATGATAAAGATGATCATCAAATGTCTTTGAGAATATGTTGGTGTCGTCCAAGTATACAACTACTGATTTTCACAATAAGCCAGTATAGACAATTTCCATTAGCCATTGAAAAGTGGCTGGTGTATTGGTTAAACTGAATAGCATTACTTCAAATTCAAAATTTCCTTCTCTCATGGTGAATGCCATTTTTTCTTTGTCAGCTGGATCTATGGCTACTTGCCAGTAACCACTATCTAAGTCTAATGTTGAGAACCATTTGTTTCCACCAAAAGCATCAAATAATTCCTGTATCCGTGGAGTTGGATAGCTGTCTTCACGAGTTACACCATTGAGTTTTCTGTAGTCCACACAAAATCGGATCTTTCCATTCTTCTTACGGACGAGTACCACTGGTGATGACCATGGGCTCATTGATGGCTGAATTAGCCTGTTGTCAAGCATTTGGTTTATCTCTTGATGAATAATTTTGTGGCTGGCTGGTGGCACTCTGTATGCTCTTTGTTTAATTGGCATTGCATCTCCAGTCTTGATCTAATGCTGGATGATATTGGTTCGGCCAAACTCATTTTCGCTGGCAAAGATGTCATTGAACTGGTTAAATAACATCTTGAGCTGCATACATTGGAGTGGATCCAAGTTTCCCATGTTCATTTGTTCCAATTGTTTTGGTTGGAGCAAATAACATTTATCTCGTCCATAGATTGTTTGTGATGTGATGTCAACATATCCACAAAGTTGTGGAAAGTCTGGAATGGGATTTGGTGGTTGGTTTTCTATTTCTGTGGTTAAATATCCAATGGTGGTTCCTTCTGGTATATTGATGATATTGCCAGTGTTGTTGTAGATGGGAATTTTTATGCTGTTATAGCTTTTGGCTGGTATGTGGAGATTGATCAACCCAATCTCTCCTGATTCACAAAGGTTTGCTTCAGCTTCAAAAATTTGTTCTTGCTCTTTTTCCTTCCTTTCTATTGCTAGCATGTACTGGTTATATGGTGAGATGGAAATAGCTTAACTGGTTGAGATAATTTCTCCTTGGCCAACAATTTCTTCCTCAGCCATATTAACTGGTATATCTATTCTACCTGTTGATCCAAATCCTTGTATCCCTCTTGCTGTTATTCCTAATTCCTCTCTATTTCCCACTGATACTAATTGAGCTACTCTAACCAGAGGCAGGAATATTGCCAGTGCTATCTTTTTATTGGGCTCTATTATATAGGCCTTTTTTGAGTCATTTTGTAGCATGACAATAATATTTTCTACATATCCCACGTCAATTATTTCTTCTCTTATATTAATCCCTCTTTTTGCTAAACTACTCCTAGATGCTAATTGAACCATTGTTGTTGCCAGAATTTCTAGTGCTATTTTCAGATCAATGCAGGTGCATAAATGTGGTTCCAATTTGATGGCATTTTTTCCTGGGTATCTCAGATCAAACCCTACATCAGTATTATGCACACATTCTGGTATAATACCTTTCCCATTGTCACTATACTATTTCAACTCTTGTTTCTTGGAGAGATCTGGTAGTGCAATGTATTGTTTGTAGTTTAAATCGGAGTTTGAATCTGAGTTAGAATCATTGTCGTTGTCATTGTCATTTTGAACGGAGCTTGAACCATTATTGTCGTCATCATTGTCGGGGTTTGAATCGCGATTAATCGGCGATTCTGATTCTGATGTGTAGCTGCTGATTGGTTTTTCTTCTTCAGAGATTGCATAAATCATGCATAGTGGTAGATTGTAAATGAGGTCACACTTATCACAATACTGGAAGTCACAGGGAATTAGGCAGTGTTGACATAGTCAAGCATTCAACTGCTCTAATTGTTGTTCTTGTTCTTCCCTTGTGGGTGCTAATTCTTGGTAGTGTTCATGGAATTGTTCCGGATCCAGAAGATTTATGATGGGTTCTGCGTCCCAGTCAAGCTCTAAAGGTTCTGGGGGGTTGTCTTTGATCATTTTTATCTCTTCTGATATCGCTCCTTCGATTTTGGCAAGTGCCATTCGCCAAATTTTGTTATCATCATGTGGACAACTGTCCAGTCACTGTACGGCTCTTCACCAGGCTGCTTTTATTGGGGTTCTTTTCCTTACCCAGTCGCTTATTAGAATTGTGTATTAACATGACATGTCGCACGTTCTTTCACGTTCTAAGATGTCATTCCACATCCTTTCATCTAGCAGGGTCTCCCCACAAGTGAGACAAGGTTGGTTATTCTATTTTCCTTGCCTTTTTGGTCTTCCAAAGCATTCAAGTAAGCATGGACGACAGTAGAACTTTGTTGCGGTGTGGTATTCCTCATCATCCCCACAGCATATATCTATTGACGACAATTTCTTGCCACAATCGATGCATATAAGCTTAGGTCGATGATAAGTAGATTGTTGTGGGATAGTGTAGGTATTATAAGTGGTGGTGGTTTGGGTGGTCTCTTTTTCTTTCCCTTTTCTTTTATTTTTTTTGTCCTTTTCCCATTCCCAGCTTGAAGTTGGTTTGCTCTCGTTGTTGTCAGTCCATGTCAGATTATTGGTTTCCCAGGTAAGTTCTTTCTTTTGTTTCCCTTTTCCCTTGTTGTTGTTGTCTCAGAAGAGTATTGGCGGCAATTCGTTGTGCTTTTCGTCAGCCCACAACATTTAGTAGGCTTTTCAGGTAGGCTTCGGTTTCTCTTTGTCAAAGTCAATTAGTGGTGCTGTGGTGTTGATAGCCTTGAAGTGGTCACACGTTGCTGGTACTCATGTGTGTCTTCCATTCTGGCTGAGTATTAACTCTTAGGTCATTCAATCGAGCACAGCGTTGGTTTTAAACAGCCAGTCATTACCAATTAGGGCTTGATATTGGGTGGTGTCTATTACTAAGACTTTAATGGGTACTATGATGCCGTTAATTTCTATAGGGAAATCATCTATCTCACTGATAGGTGTTTTGGTGGTGCCATCAGCAATGATAATTCTAGCGCTGGCAGCTTGATCAACTTGGCGACCTAATTGATTCATGAGCTGTCTTGTGATTATGCTGCCAGCTGATCCACTATCTAAGATGAGTTTGATGGAGTGACCATCAACTTTGGCATCCGTGTACATTGCTGTTATGGGTTTCTCTTCGAGAGTGGCTCCACTGAATAATAGTATTGGTGTGTTTTCTTTGAGTTTGAAAGAAAAGATGGCTGCTAGGAATTCATTGCTAGATATAGTTGCTGGTGGAATCATGTTGGTAGGTACATGCTGATTGGATTCTGTGTAATTGGATGTGGTATCTTCTGGAGTAACCAAGAGACTTAAATAATGTTGGGAATTTGGGTTTTGGATGCGACTGGTATCCAAATTCTGGGTGCATGATCTTAATGGTGAGTTTAGCAAACAGGGAATTGGTTGGTAAACAACCATCGCCGATCTTCAGTTTTGAATAACTCTGGATCAAGAGTTGTCTGATGTCATTTGTGCTGGGTTCTGGGGTGGTGTTTGAATTGGTTGGGGTTGATAGATGATTTGTGGCTGCAGTTGATATATTACTTGTGGCTGCGGCTGATAAATTGGAGGTTGATATACTGGCAGTTGATAGATTGGTTGCTGTGTCATTGGCAGGTAATTATTTTGATATTGGTCTTAACCTTGATTTGGATAGTGATTCGGAGTTTGGAACTGGCAATTGGAGTTTCGATATTAATTTCCCGATTGTTGGTTATTTAAATGCTGGTGACAATCAATTTGGATATGTCCTTGGTTACCACAATAGTGGCAGATACGTGTTTTCTGTTGCCACTGTTGATTGGTTAATGAAGATAGATGTGGTTAATTTTGGCCACGATTGGAATTTCCTTGATTATTGCGTCGTTGTGAAGGCTGATAAATGGTGTGATTGTCAGCTAAGTATCCTTCCAATCTTTTATTAATTGATTCACTGAACTTCTCCAATTTGGAATCCAATTCAGATAATCTGTTCATTACTAGATTAATGGCTTGGGCATGGTTAGCTTCTAATTCAGCGGATTCAAAATCTCTGGCGTGTGTGACTGCATCTTGAAGTGTGCCAGGATGCAATGGATGTACATGTTGCAAGATGCTGCTGTGTAGGCCACAGATAAACTGGTTGAGTATCTGTGGTGCTGTGAAATAGTCATTATCAATTACTTGAATTTGGCACAAGTTTTGATGGAAGTGTCCCAGGTAAGTGATAACTGTTTCAGTTTCTCTTTGTTTCATGGTGGTGAATGTATTGACTAGACAATTGATGCTGTTATTGTTGCTGAAGTATCTTAGGAATTCTGCTTTGAAGGCATTGAAATCTTGTGGTTTATTAACTAAGCTCTGATACCATGAATTGGTAGTATTCTTGAAAAAGTAGGGAATGGCTTGCATTGCTCAAGCATCATTCCATCCATTGGCTGCAATGGCTTTTTCTACATTGTTCAGCCATACTTGAGCATCATTCTCTTCGCCAGTAAAGTTGTCGAGTTTTGCAATTGGTGCATAGGCCATTGGATCTAAGTTAGATAGTTGTGGTGGCTGTTAAAGCAGTTGTTGTTGTACTGGGTGTTGAGGTGGTAGTTGAAGTGGCTGTTGTATGGGTTCAGCTACTGAATTAATTGGCAGTTAATTGATGACAATTACCAAAGGTAAGTTTTGCTGATTAATTAATTTACAGTTTGGATTGTTCTGTCTTTGCTGATTCAGAGTTCCGATTTCCGAATTTTCTATATTTAATTTTTGCTGAGCTTGAAGATTCGGGGTTTCACCTTTAAGGTTTTCAGTGATTGAGTTTTGGTAAGTGAATTCTTGATCCTCTGATTCTTCTTCCTTTTTTTCTGATTCTGCCACTTCCCACGGATCTGAGATTCTGAAATCTGGTGGAGGCAGTAGTGATCGAAGTCCTGATGAGGTTGATGATTGTAAATTAAATCTCTCAAAGTATTCGCCATATGGTTCTAGCAATTCTGTTTTCCTTTGTCTACTTTGGAATGGGAATCGTCCAAATGCTGATATCACAATTGATGGAAACGCGTCTGTTGATAATATGTTGATGGCGCTTCCAGGTGTATAGTGGTAGAATGGATTGCTTGGAGTTTCAACTCTGTTTTTCTTCCAAGCAGGTGGCTGTATTTTTCTGGGTGTTATTGCTGGTGTTTGTAATTTTTTCTTGCCTTCGCTAGCATATGTAATTGGATATCTTTGTTGAGGTGATGTTTAATTTCTTTGTTGATCTCAGTGATAATGGATGCGAAATTATGATTTGTTGGTAAGTTGGTGTTTTGAATTAATTCCTTATAAAAAGTTTCTCTTGCTGATTCAGTATTCACTGGTGTTCCTAATAAAGAGAAAATTTTTTCATTGACATAGAAATTGAAGGCTGATTTGGCAAACATATGATTGTGGTTTAATCCCAAGTATTAACAATAGTATTGAAATAAAGATTTTGTGAATCCTAAATGATTTGCTCCTATGTTTTCTGATTCTGCCACTTTTGGTTTGGTGTTGTCAGTGCTGGTTCTCTGTAGGATTATACCTCACAGGAAGCACCAAATGTTACAGGTAATTATTTCTGCTGTTGAATTAAATAACAAATCCGTAACTTGGTGCTCAAAAGCTATTGCCATTGATGATGTTTTAAAGATGTTGTATCTGAAGGTTTTGGTTGAGTTCTTTGTATAATAGACAGAGATTCAATAGTGTCGATAGTAGATGTATCTTTCCAAGAGTTTTCCCAATTTCTTTCTTAGCATGGTGGCCAGATTTAGTCTGGCAGTCGTGCCCTTCTAGTAAGCTATCCGATAATATATAAAATCCTACCCATATTTCTAGGTCTTTTACCAGGCTATCCTTGACGTCAATAACTCAGCACTTAATCTTTAATCAATTAGTATACAACAACAAATCAAAATAAAACAAAGAAAAAAAAGAAATAAAAGAAAATAAAGAAAGCCAAGAAATAAGCCAAGACAATTTGCAAATTAGTATCCCGTCAATAGCCATGATCAAGAGCTATTTTTCCAGTGTGGTTAAGTATCAATTACTATCAACATGAAGGGTTAATAATGGGGAAGTAGATTGAAATATAAAATAATTATTTATTTAATGATTGCATTTTTAGGCTAAAGATTCTGTGGTATCGATTCTGTCTTTTTTGTTTCTAACATTACTGCTATATATACATAATTGAGATTCCTTAATTCCTCAATTCTTCACGACAGGAATCCTGTGATTCCTTTGAAAAAAATCCAGGAATTCTGGAATCTTGCAATTTCTCATCAGAGAATCCTGAAATTTTTGGAATCCTGCAATTCTTGAGAGGAATCTTGGAATTCCACATTTACTATGCCTACTTCTGATTGGCTAATAATTAAACTAATATATTTTCTATATTTTTATGAGTAACACCAGCTGGCAATTTTGAAGCGCTTTTTGGAGCTTTTGACTGACCGCATTTCTGGCATTTTGGTTCGACTGGAATCTATTAGTTTGGTTCCTGTGGTGACCCCATCTTTGAGCTCTCTTCCTGCTGTTTCTGAGACTTTGACTTCTGATGTGGATTCTGATATGATTGTGGATACTGCTTTGGTCTCGTCTAGTACTCTTCCCTCCGTCATTCATGATGCTGTTGTTGAGCTCAGCTCTAATAGTTCCAAAGTTCTTACTGCCAAAGTGGGTGGTTTGGAAACAAAATTGATTGCTTTGGAGGCCTCAGTTGGTTCAGTTTTGGATAAGTTAAATATTCTGTGCTCTGGTTCAGGTTTGTTAATTACTCTGTCTTCTCAATGACTCACTTAATTTGGAAAATTGCTGCGTGTAATGTCAGAGGTATGAACAATTGTGCAAAGCAGGCAGACATTATATGTTGGCATAAGGATATGAACAATCTGGTCTCTATTGTTACTGAGACAAAGTTAAAAGGCATGGTTCGTCCGTGGATTGCCAATAAGTTTGATGGTGTTCATGTTTTTACTTCTGGTCTGAATTCTGGTCACATGAGATCTGGTGTTGCAATAATTATGGACTCTTCTTTGGCAAAGCATGTGTGCAAGATTTCAGAGGTACCTGGTCGGCTGTTGTCAATAAGACTGCTCTTTGGGAATAAACTTTCTGTGTCTATTCTGGGGCTGTATGCTGGTGCGTCTTCAGTGGTTTAATTTTCTTAGGCTAGTGATATCAATTCTCTCATTGTCAGAGCTGTAAATAAGACTTCTTTTGTCATTCTTGGTGGTGATTTCAATGAAGATGGGTTTCATAAATGTGCCAGTTTCAGGAAGTGTTTTGATTTGGGTCTGGTCAACTCTCTAAGTGGAAGCACTTTTGTGAAGTTACCGACATGGTGCAATTCTTGTGGTGTTGCCAAGATGATTGATTATGTGTTGGTTTCCTCTAGTTTAGTTAATGCAATCATGGATTGTGGTATGGTGGGTGTTGAGGATTTTTTTGATACTGATCATAGGGCTGTTTCTGTTTCTGTGAGTCTGGGTGGTTTATTGAATGTGTAGCTGCTGTCACTATGCAAACAAACCAATAAAGATCATTGAAAGTTCAATGTTAAAAATGCCAGTGAAAGAAAATGGTTGGAGTTTAAGAATGCTACAGCTGCTAATGCTTCTATGCTTTCAGACACATTTGTTGCAGCTATAAAATTTTTGGATAAGGATGCAATGTGAGATATTGTTCGCAAAATATTGATTCTCTCAGCTAGTAGAACATTCAAGAAAAAATGGTTCAAGAGTTATAATAGTGTTTTCAATAAGATTTCTTCTAGGTTTCATAGACTGGAACTGCTTGTGTCTAAGCTGGTTAAGGCCTCTTGTCTGGTTTTTGGTGGGAATTTTGCTTCTTTGTTGGATACATGGATCAGGCTTAACTTAGTTGGCGCTTTACCAGTGAAGTCTCTATTTCTTTTGGGTTCTGGTTTTGATGCTATTCACTCTGAATTGGCTAAGGCAAGGAAAGTTTACCACTCTTCAAAGATGATGGAGTCTAAGTGTGCTGAGGAATCTTGTGTTAGGCAGGCTATTGAGAGGAGGATGGAGAGTTTTGAAGTAGATAAGGGATGCACCATCAGAAGTGTCCTGGAGCGTCCTTTCCATAAGATGGTACTGAATCACTTGGTCGCAGGTGAGGAGTTGGTCCTGGAGCTGAATTTGGTTAAATCTAAGGTCGATAAGATCATGGAAGATTGGACTAGGAAGTGTGCAGTGGTGCTGGATATTTCTAATGACTGGATGTGCCAATTTTAGCCTTTGAACTATGTCTTTAATGATGTCTTCTCTGAAGTAATGTGTTTGATTGGTTTTGATGAGTTGCTTACAGTTGTCTCTAATTTGCCCGATGGTAAGGCGGCTGGTCTTTCTGGTATTTTTAATGAATTGTGGAAACACTGTGATAGAAAGATTTTGGATATGCTTTTGTTATTGCTGAATTTTTGTTTGGAACATGAATCTGTACCTGGACCTTGGAAGGAAGCTTGGGTGTTAATGATTCCTAAACCGTATAAATGAGAGGACGTTCTCACAAATACCCATCCTATTGCATTGATTGAGATGGCCCACAAGATTCTTTCTAAGATTCTCTCAAACAGAATTTCTTCAGCCTGCAGCAGGTTTGATGTTCTGTGTGGGGACAATTTCTCTGTATTAAAGGGTACAATGACACAATTGCCCATTTTTGCCATTGGTTCTGTGGTAGAAGATGTATTGGAAAAGGGCTGGAAACTGTGGCTGGTTTTGCAAGATATGTGAAAAGTGTATGATTCTATTGGCTGGGTGCATCTCAGAAGGAGTTTGGTTAAGATTAAGATGTGTGACAAGTTTGTTAAATTTTTTGACAACATTCACAATGGTCACACCAACAGAGTAATGACAGATTTTGGCTTGACTAATGGTTACCATGTTCACAATGGTCTGGACCAAGAAGAGGTTTTTTTGCCACTTCTTTAGCGTATATTTTATGATTCACTCTTGTGTGAAGTCAAACGACAAGAAAGCATGTGTGGTTACAGGTTAAACTCTCATTTTATTTCCAGAACTGGCCAGGTAAAGCCTCAGGCCAGGCTAACATTATTCTTGGCTGCTGGTGCTTTTGTCGATGATACTATTTGGGTTGGTGATAGCCAGACTGCTATGCAGCACATCCTTAATGTTGCTAATGAATTTTTTAGGATTAATGACATTTCAATTAACAATGACAAGACTGTGGCCATTCCTATTAACAGCCGGATTGTGAATCCTTCTTTGACTATCAGTAGCTCGCCTATCTCTATTGCCAAGAAGAGTGAACCTCATTAGTATCTGGGTATTTTTTTGTCTTTTGAAGGTCTTTCAACGCCTAGTCTGGCTAAAGCTCACTCAGATGTTCGGTTCTTTGTTAATCTTGTTCTGAGGAAGGTGGTCTCGGACAAACAATTCGCATATTTGGCTTCTGCAGTTCTTCTGCCTATCATCAGCTACAGAACTCAGTTCAGCTTTATTTTTGTTAGTGTGTGTAATAAGTGGGACTCTATGGTTTGCAGGTGCTTGAAATCTAAGTTTGGGCTGCCACTCAATTTCCCCAATGACACAGTTTATCATTCTTCTTTGTACAATTTTAAAACTTTTGAACAGATTTAAGCTGAGAGTAAATTGGCTGCTGTTTTGGCTTTTACAAATTCAGTTGGTATTTTGGGTCATTTGTTTTCTCACAGGTTTCATAATCTTCAGGCTATCAGTTGGCATCCCTGTCACCCTTTGCTGTTTCCAGTCCACATTTATGTCAGCCCTTCAAACAACTTTCTGTCAGGTGTGGTTCATATTTTTTCTGGGTGTGACTTATCTTTGGGTGCTTCTCTGGCCAGTGCTTTTCATCTCTGGAGTGGCACTCTTATGTCTCTTGTTCTAAGTGAGCCAAGATTTCTCAAATGTGTCCTTTTGCTCAAGCACTATGGTATTGCTTTCGTGGAACAGCTTCATAACAGACATGGTGTTGCTTTCAGTTGGAAAACCTTCAAACATTGGAAAAAGCTGGATCTCCGTGGCCCAGTTCCTGTTTGATTTGATATTTCTGTTCAGTTTCTTGGTAGTGTTGTTCCTTCTTCTGTGTGCTCTCTTCCTGTGAGTGATTATGCTTCTCCTGATATTCATCTTTCTCGCAATTTTGGTACTGTTTGTAACAATTTGTTGGACATTGACACTGCTGTTCGCCTCTTTGTATATATGGATGGGTCTTTAAATGGTTTGGATACTGTTGGTATGAAGACTAGTGCTGCTGTTTTCTTTGAGGACATTGATTCAGAGTTGGGTGTAAAGGTGTCTGGTTTGGTTTCTTCTATGCTTACGGAGTTGCAGGCCATTGCTTTGGCTCTCGAGTGTGTTCCCTCTTTTCATTTGGTGGATTTGTTCTCAGACAGCCAGGCTGCTTTGGATGCATGCAAATCTGAATCCCTACTGACTTGGCCAGACTTCAGGAATTGTTGTTGGATCGAGCATCACTACATTGCTAATATTATTCGTAATAAGAATTTGGATGTGAATTGGATCAAAGTAAAAGGTCATTCAGGTGTTCCTGGCAACAAATGTGCTGACTTACTTGCAGGGGTCACTGCCTTATCTTCTTGGTGGCTGCTGCACAGGGTTGATGAACAGTTTTAAGAGCTGGTGAATCTGCCATTTCTGGTAATTCAAGACATTTTGTTCATGATATCTTCCGGTCAATTCATCAGGTGCATTGGGAGGTTGGATTTGGTTCCCGAGTTTTGGTAGATAATTTGTGAAGTGATGTTGATTGGGCCAGGTCTGTTTCAGTGTGGCACCCAGATTTTCACATGGCTGCTGGCTTCACTAGTTTGCATACTGCTGGCTTTCGGACTTATTTCATGAAGGCTCTGCATCATCAACTTCCTGTCGCCGTGCATAAGCATCTATATGATAGGCTTTATTCCAGTGTAGTGTGCTTATTCTGTGGTGATGTTGAGATCTCTGATCATGTTTTTTCCTGCTCCTTTGACGCTGTTGGCCGTGAGCATTTGATGAACACTTATGTGGCTGTTTGGAAGGCACACTCTGATTTATCTCATTCTTCTTTGTGTATTTCACAATTACTGTTCACTTGTACTTTAAATTGTGTGGTTGGAGTGGCACTATGTAAAGGATTCATTTTCAATAATTGGTATTGTAAATTTGTCTCTGTTTTTAAAGATTCCAGGGTGGTAGCTTGTAACATAGTGGTCTTTGTGCGTGAGTTTTGTGCTGTGTTTTGAGATGAAATCTGGTTGGTTCGTGTGAAACACTGGGCAGTGATGAAGAAGGGTAGACTAATTCCTCGTGATGGCTCCATTCCTGTCTCTGTTTCTGGTTTTTCCATGGGTCTTTCAGCAGGTGTTATTAGATTGTTGGGGGTTGCTAATGCAATTGGCATTCGTTTTGGGTTTCATAGGTCTTGTTTATTTTTTTCTGGTGCTTGTGAGGAGGTTTCTGTCCATATAAGTACATAGTGTTGTTCTGACTGATTTGAGTGGCTGGTCACATGTAGAAAAGGCATGATTTATGCCTAGTTTAGATTATTTAATGATGTATTGTACTAGGTAGTGTTTGAACTTCACTTGTTAAATGAAATAAAAAAAAAAAAATTTAAAGACTGCTTCAGACAGTGATATGTCAAAAAAAAGGGTGCCCAAAGGTACTTTCCATGGTCCTGTTGGTAGTTCTTTTGCTCAAAAAAAGAAGGTGGTTCTTGGCAATGTTAAATACTCTGGTGATGAAAAGAATATGTCTTTGAGTAAATCTGGGCCTGGTAATAGTGTGTACTCTGATGTGGATAGTCTGTCTGGTAATGATGAGGATGTTGGCATAACAGATGTGAATAGAAAGTCTCTTCTGGGTTTAGCTGCAACCACTCCCAAGGCAAAACGTGTTAATACTGGTACAATGTTTGGCTCTCCACTTGGCTCTCCTGATTTCATTATGGATGATGATGAAATTGTGCTTTCTCCTCACTTGCCTATTTCTCTGAAAAAAAAGTGAATTGATCCAAAGATTATTAAAACTTCTGTAGAAGTGTCAGTTAAGAGGTCATTTGCTTTAGATATTAATCTCTTGGCTGTGGAAGAGAAATCTGCAATGGCAAAAACTCAGTTAATTAAGAAAATTTTTTCACCAGTCAATGGTTTTGAGAGGACCACTACTCTTTCAAAATTTGAAGAAATCATCTGATTAATGTTTACTTCAAAAGAAAGCATAAAAGTGGCTGCATCATTGGCTAGAAAAAATGTGATCGACATAAACAGTGATTTTAAGAGACAAGGAATGAGGTCAAATTGGGCTGTGGTAATCAAAGAAATTCTTATAAATACTTCTAAGGATATGATTGTTGCTACAGTATCTGAGTTTGGGGAAATTAAGTCAATCAAAATTCAACTAATTGGAATGTGGCAAA
This sequence comes from Geosiphon pyriformis, assembly GCA_016748015.1. Lineage (NCBI taxonomy): Eukaryota > Fungi > Glomeromycota > Glomeromycetes > Archaeosporales > Geosiphonaceae > Geosiphon > Geosiphon pyriformis. The sequence goes on along the minus strand of JAAOMT010000299.1, from coordinate 295,753 downwards.
AAGCTGTGGTGGAATTTGCTGAATTGAGCCAAGCTAACTCATTAGCCTCTAAGTGGTCATTCTTGATTGGTAAGAATTTTGTGCACATAGTCAAAATGGTGGGAGATCATGAGACTTGGGCATCAAGGGATCAGTTCAAAGTGCTTTTGTTTACTTTGCCAGTAGGAACAACAGCACATAATCTTAGGACTCTTCTGGATGGGGCTGGTGGGAAAACTTGCATCATCAACAGATCTCTGAAAACTGGTAATAGGATTCGTTGTGCTGTAGTCGGTTTTGAATTTAATGATAATCTGAAATCTGCTTTTCATACAGAGCTGATTCTTGGCAGTATTAGACTTTCTTGGACGAGAATGGATCTAGTTTGGTGTAAAAAATGCAGAAAGCTTAGTCATTCTGCTCTGAAATGTGATGCATTTGTTGCGTCCCCACCTAAGCCTTTAAGAACATTTAAAAAAGTTGTGTTTGATGAACATTGTCTTCAGTTGGTGAAGTTGTACAAAAAGAAAAGTGTTCCAATATTTTGCCCTGCTGCCTTTGATGACAAATATTGGGCCCAAATGGTCACACTTGCTGGTTCTTCTGGTGGTTTTCATTCCAGTTCTAATTTTTCTCTCTCTGGTGCCTCAGATTCAGACAGTAATTCTCCTCTTACTTCAACCAACACTCTCTTTTTGAATGCTCATTTGGCCACTTTGGAACACTCCTTGGAGCTCTTAATGGATCAAGTGTCTGGTATATTGAAAAAGTTAAGTAGTATGGAACTGAAATCTGTGGCAACCCTTTCTAGTGTTCTTCTTCCAGCCACTTTCATCTCTTTGGTGTTGCATTTGGATGTGGATATGGTTTTGAATGATATGACAATGACTTCCACTTCTCTTTTCCCAGCTGTGAATAACATGGTCCATGATTCTAGCTTGAGTTTTTCTAAGGTTCTGACCTTCAAGATGAGTGGATTGGAATCAAAAATGGTGGCTTTTGAGGTCTTGATCAGTTTAGTCTTGGAAAGGTTAGATCATCTGTGTTCTGATGCGGGTTCTTCAGCTCTCCTTCTTTCTCAATGAGTGAACTAGTCTGGAGAATTGCAACATGTAACATCAGAGGCATAAACAATCCTGCAAAGCAAGAGAATATTGTGCATTGGCATGTGGAATCTGGGAATATGATCTCAATTGTTACTGAAACTAAATTAAAGTCTGGTTGTAGATCTTGAATTATGAACAAATTTGATGGTATTAGAATTTTTTCATCTGGTTTGAACAAAGAGTTTTTTGGTATTGGGGTGGCCATTATTATGAACAATTCTTTGGCCCACCATGTTTCTAGAGTTAAGAAAATTCCTGGTTGGATTATTTCAGTACATCTTCTATTCAAAGATAAACTTTCAGTCACAGTTTTAGGTTTGTACACTGGTACATCTTCTAGAACTAGATTTGGCCAGGCTTTGGAAGTCAATTTTTTTATTACAAGAGCTTTAAACTCCAGCACTTTTGTGGTCTTAGGTGGTGATTTCAATGAGGATGATTCTAAGAAGAGTGTAAGTTTTAGGTTTTGTTTGGATTTGGGTTTAGTCAACTCATTTGGTGCTCATCCATTGGTTAAAGTTCCTACATGGAACAATTTAAGAGGCATTGAAAAAACAATTGATTACATTTTTGTTAGTGACAGTCTGTCTTTAGCAGTTGCTGGTCAGATTGTTACTTCTGTATCTGATTACTTTAACACCAATTACAAGGCTGTAATGGTATCTGTTGGTCTGAGAGGACTTTTAGATGTTCAGTTAAATAGTTTGTGCAAGCAAGCTAATAAAGATCGATGGAAGTTCAAGATTGCAGATGCAAATAGCCCCAAATGGGCTCGTTTTAAAGAGTGTTCTTTAGTCAGATTTTCTGCTGTGGCTAAGGACTTTTTGGTCGCTAGTACTGGCAGGAATTTTGATTTTATGTGGTTTTTGTTGGTGAATGTGTTGGTTGATTCAGCTGATGAGATATTTTTTAAACATTGGTTTTGTGAGGTCAAATGTTATTCCAATAAACAATCTTCTAAATTTTTTAAGCTGAAACTGCTGGTTGCTAAAGTCATGAAGTCTCTTCAGTCTGGTGATGCTTCTAAATCTAGTTCTCTTCTCAATGCTTGGTTGATTGTTGATGAAAATAGGGCTTTTGCAGTTCAAAACATGTTAAGTAGTGGTGCCAGCAGTGTGAAAATTTTCATTTGTCTGTTCAGATTTAGAAAAAGTTACCATTGTTCCAAGATGCACAAGACTAAAGCTGCTGAATCTGCTGCAATTAGACATGCTATTGATAAAAGGATAAAGAATTTTTGCACAAACAAAGGTGGTATGATTAGGAGTATTTTGGATAAATTTTTTCGCAAGGTGGTCTTTGACTATTTAGTAATAGACAATGAACTTGTCTTAGATCCTAGTGAAATCAAATTCAAAGTTAATGTGTTAATAGAAGGGTGGACCAGAAAGTGGTCAGCATTTACATCTCTCTCTATTCCTTGGACTTGTCAGTATGCTCCTTTGCAATATGTGGATAATAATGCTTTCTCTGGTGTTATGGATGTTATTAGTTTTGATGAACTTTCTCAGGTTGTCAAATATTTGCCAGACAGAAAGACAGCTGGCCTTAGTGGTATTCCTAATGAATTATGAAAACACTGTGGTAAAGACATTTTTAGAAATTTATTAGACCTCCTGAATTTGTGCCTAAGAGTGGACAAAGTTCCAGCTTTGTGGAGAAAAACATGGGTCTCTATGATACCTAAGTCTTACAATTGGGATGGTATCTTGACGAACACTCGCCCTATTGCTCTACTAGAGACTGCTTGCAAAATTCTTTTTAAAATCTTCTTGGATCAAATTTCTTTTGCTTGCAGTAAGTTTGGAGTGTTGCATGGGAATAATTTTTCTGTTTTTTGTGGTATCTCTACACAGTCTTCCATTTTTGCTGTTGACTCAGTTGTGGAAGATGCTTTAGAGAAAGGCAGAGAAATTTGGTTGGTTTTGCAGGATATGCACAAAGCATATGATTCGGTTGGCTGGCACTATTTGGAGGCTAGTTTGCAGCACATCAAAATGTGTAGCAGGTTTATTAAGTTTTTTGGTGGGATTCACAATGACAAATTGAACCATGTTATGACAGATTTTGGCCTTTCGGATGGTTACCAAGTATTGGATGGTCTTGATCAGGGTGAAGTGTTCTCTCCTCTCCTTTGGTGGATCTTTTATGATCCTTTGCTATGTAAAATTAAAAGACAAGAGAACATATATGGCTATTGGATTGATACCAAGTTTGTGGCCAAATCAGGCAGAGTAAACAATCTGGGTGGATTGTCTTCTTTCTTTGTGGCTGATGCTTTTGTCGATGATACTATCTGGGTTGGGAGTAGTTAGGCTGCCACACAATTTATATTGGACATTGCCAGTGAGTTCTTTGCAATAAATGATATTTCAATTAATAATGACAAAATGGTGGGCATTTTCATCAACCAGAGGGTTCAAAATGCTGTTCTCAAAATCAGTGGATTGCCTATCTTAATCACTAATCATGATGTGCTTCATAGATACTTGGGCATATTTTTGTCAACTGATGGTTTATCCAAGCCCAGCTTGGCTAAAGCCCAGTTTGATATCAAGTTTTTTTCTAATATGGTATTGCATAAAGCTATTTCAGATAAACAATTCATGTATTTAGTATTGGCTGTTCTTTAGCCCATTGTTAGTTATTATATTCAATTTAGTTTTGTGTTCTCTGCTGTTTGTCAACACTAAGATGGGTTGATTAAGAAAGACTTCAAGTCAAAAGCTGGTTTGTCTCAAGATTTCCCAAATGAGGGGCTCTATTATCCTTCACTTTATGGTCTAAAGATGTTCAAACAGGTTCAAGCTGAAGGGAAGTCTGCTTTTGTCATGAGTTTTTCTAATTCCCTTAGGATTGTTGGTCAGCTTTTTGAGCACCATTTTCTGAATTTGCAGATTTTGGGTTGGGCTCTTCTTAATCCCCTGCAATTTCCTATTAGGCTGCATGTTGGTCTTTCTAACAACTTTCTGGCTGAAATAGTATGCATTTTTTTGATTAATAAGATTTTTAGGACAAACAATTTGCCTAGTGCTTTTTTTAGTCCTGACAATTATCCTGTTTCTGGTGTCTTGAGGTCTTCTTTGTACTATGATCAGGTTAGTTCTTTGAAAAAATTTGGTGTGGCTTTCTGTGATAGACTTTTAGACAAATGAGGTAGAGTCCTGAATTGACAGACATTCCAGCGTTGGAAGAGACTGGATCTCAGGGGACTTGTACTTTCTTGGTTTATATTGGTGTCAAGATTTTTGCATGATAAAATTCTTCTGCTAACACTACCTGTTAGTGATTTTTTGGTGGATGTTAATAATGTTTTACTTTTGGATCAGTTTTCTGTTGTTAAAAATGGTCTGCTTGAGGTTTGGTCTGGTTTTTTTTCTGTTTTTATGAACAGTTCTTTAAAAGGATTTGGTTCTGCTGATGTGGCTGGAGGTGCTGCAGCATTTTTTCCTAAGATTGGATTGGGCATTGGGGTTAGAATTGTAGGTCTATTGTCTTCTATGATGGCTGAGTTGCAGGCCATTGCTTTGGTGCTGGAGTGTGTGTCTTTTTCTTGTTCAGTAGAGGTGTGCTTGGACAGCCAAGCTGTTTTGGATGTGTGTGTTTCAGATTTGAGATTGAGTGGTCCTGACTTTTATGATTGTTGCTGGATGGAAAGAAGGCATATTGCTAATTTAATTGTTCAAAAAGACATTTCTGTAAGCTGATTAAAGGTCAAAGGACACTCTGGTGTACTAGGGAATGTTTGTGTGGATGCATTGGTGTGTACTTCTGTTCATTCCTCTCTATTTCTGCTGACTAATGTGCATGAATGCTATTTAATGGCCAATGATATGCCAATTTCTGGTAATATTTGACACTTTGTTTGGGACATTTTTAGATCTGTGAACCAATTGCATTGGGAAGTTGGTATTGGTTCTAAGATTCTGGGTGGTTTTTCGATTTGTGACATTGACTGGGTTAGAACCATAACCATTTGGCATCTGGATTCAGGTATACTTTCAGGTTCTATAAGTAGACATTTAGCTGGTTTGTGCTCCTATTTCATGAAAGCAGTATATAGCAGGCTGCCTGTTATGATTAGGAAGAGGCTTTATGACAGTAAATACCCTGGTGTTTTGTGTTTATATTGTAAAGAAGTTAAGTTCTCCAATTATGTGTTTACTTGTAATAAGGAATCCATCTCCCATAAGAAAATTCTGTTTGAGTGTGTGTTAACTTGGAGGTTTCTGGCTGGTTTTCATCTTTCAGCTCCTTCCATGATCTCAGAATCTCTTCTCTTGTGTGTGTCTGATGTCAGCTTGTATGTTTTTCTCTGTAAAGACTTTGTGCTGGCAGGGTGATATAAAAAAGCTGTGCAGATTTTTGTTAATTGCAAAGAGGCTGTCCAGGTTTTGGTTGACTTTGTGTGTAATGTGAGTGCATGTTATTGTTTTGAGTTGTGGGGATTCAGGTCCAAGTTTAGGGCTAACATGGAAAAGGACAATCTGGTGGGAGATTTAGGGGTGTTATCACTAGTAAATAGTGGCTTAGTGCAAGATTTGTCAGATGACGTAGTTAGGTTAATTGGTATTGATGATTCTTTTGGAGTGAGTTTTGGCTTCTGTAAGTCTTGGTTGTTTTTCTCTGGTTTGACTGATGCAGTTTCTGTTCATATAAGTGTGTAGTGTTGCTTTGATTAGTCCAAATAACTAGTCACATGTAGTAAATGCATGAATCACATTTAGCTGGAGTCCATAGTTTTGACTCTGTATACTAGGTAATGATTAGGCTGTACTCATTAAACTGTAATAAAAAAAAAAAAAAAAACAATAATATAAAATAGTATATATTAATACAAAATAATTATCAATAATTAAAATAGTGTTATGGTTAAAATCCATACTTTTTATTAATTATTACATGTATTAGCCACTAATGTCATATAATTAGCTACTCTATTTTTAGATAGTGATCATTGATCTAATCAATAACTTGACTATTAATCTGATTATTAACTTAATTATTAACCTGATCAATAACTTGATTATTGACCTGATCATTGACCTAGTTGTTGACCTAATTATTAACTACTTTTGATAGCTATATAAGCAATAAATTTCTTAGCTGTAAAATGACATGTCAGAAATTAAGGAAATTAAATAAATAAAATAACAATTTTTATCTTAATCCTTCTCTTATTGCTAATTTCTCTTTTTCTATCTTCAAGTATTTAAACATCTTAAGATAAAAGATTATTTGTTAGTTATTTCCTATCTTTTTTTGAAACATGTAATTGTAGTATTTGAAAATTATTGTGACTAAAAAGTACATCTAATACCTGATATTGAATTTTAAGAATGCTAACATAAGGCATAAAATTATACTAATGTATAATTATTTGTTAATAGTATGAACTATTTCTTTACCTTTAGATTCTTTAGTTATTTTTTGAAAAATATAGTGACTAAGATATTTTATGAGACTAATTTCACATATTGAACTCATACTTATTCAATTTATTTTTTAAAGTTAAATTTCCTTTGATTTCTTTTATCACTCTACAATTCTGTTTTTTCTTACTATTCATTAATTTTTTTATTTATTATGTATTTAAAGAGTAAAATCCAACTGCTAAGACCAAACTAAGTGACCCAAACTAAACACAACTTATGTATTTACTACATATGACTAGCCACTTAGGTTAGACAAGGCAATACTATACACTTATATTAACTTATATATTACCATCTAAACCAGAAAAAAAATGACATGGCTTGTGATAATCAAAGCTAATAGCAAAAGACTCAATAATATCAAGCAACCTGACCACTTCATCAGATAACTTCAATAACATACTATAAAACAGCCCAGAAACTACATCATCATTACAAGCCAAACCAATTTTCTTTATTTTCACTCTATGCTTAGATCTTATCAACCATGTCTTAGCACAATACAATTCCACAACAAATTTCATATATTCAACAACCCTAACAGCAGTCTTCTTTCTATTCTTAAAAATACCAAAAGTTTCATTACATCATTATTTCAACACAAATCTTTTACACATAATAGTATATAAACCAGTGTCTAAGAAACATTAAGAGATAATCTGCAAAACAGCAGAAGAAAACAAATTATGAATACCAACCAAAGCAGTCTATTATACAGAAGCTTTAACCAAAATTTCATTATGAACAACAACATTCTGAGCACAAGTGAATACATGATCTAAAAACTCCACTTTATTACACAACAAATATAGCACACTAGAATAACTTTTATCATACAACTTTTTTTTGACCATCACTAGAAGTTGCCTGTGCATGGCTTTTATCAAATACATACACAAGTTGGAAGACTTCTAGCTAGTAAATTTAGTGAGCATATGAGAATTGGAGTGCCATATCTTTGCAGTAAAAATTCAGTCCACATACTTGACCAACATATCTGGAACCACACCACAACCAGAACCAGCTTTTCAATAAGCACAATTAATAGACCAAAATATATCTCTAACAAAATAACAGATACTGCCAGACACAGCTGTGTTATCAGCCACCAAAAAATGCTTCTACACACCAGCCAATAATAAAAAAGAAGACTGTGCAGCCATTCCAGCTGCAAAATCAGTCTTTATATTACCAGTAACTCCAGAATAGCTCTTAATCTTGACCCAATTCTTAAATTGAAAATATGCCATCTTTTAATTTAATACTGGTTACAAAAATTAGGCATAGCAAACAACAATTCTGATATACATGTATTGATAGCAGTTTGGCTGTTGAGATACAATATTACTGTACTAGAAAATGGAACACATTCCAAGAACAAAGCAACAACTTGCAACTTAGCCATAGTAAAAGACAAAAAATCATCAATGGCAACACTAATACTCATATCCAAAACTGGAAAGTATGCAACTGTACCACTAGTGACATCAGCAGAGCCAACACTCTTCAATGAACCATCTGTATACATATCAAAAGAACCAGACCAAACTTTATGCAAACCATTTCTTATAGCAGACAGTTTGCCAGACTTCAAAACATTCAAACCACATGATTGAGCAAAGTTAACACAGCCAAATGAAGATAAAACTTGATTTAGCAAATACTTAGATGCAACTTCAAACCAATGAGAAACAGGGTCTTATGGATCCAGTTTTTTCCAATAACAAAAAGTCTTCCAATCCAATATACTGCCCTTTTTATTAATAAGCCAATTGCCAAAAGCAATCCCAAAATGTTTCAAAGAATGAACAGAATCAAAGTACAAAGCCTTCCCAAAGATCAATAATATTAGAAAACAATTAGAACCATGAAAAGCATTAAAAAAAATTGTTTGCTAAAGAAAGCTTACTGCCCAAAAAAATTTTTACTATTTCAGCCAAAAAATTGTTCACTGGATTAACACATAATTTAACAGAAAATTGCAAAGGATCCAAAGGAGCCTATTTTAAAACTTGCAAATCTAAGAATCTATGATTAAATAACCACCCAAGAATGCTCAAGACATTAGAAAAGAGCACCAAAAAAGCCACTTTTTTTTCAGATTGCACTTGTTCAAAAGATTTTAAGTTATACAAAGAAGGATGATATAAAGTAGTATTAAAAAAATCATGGAGCAGGCATGCTTTAAGCTTGAGCCTCTTCCTAACTATGGTATTCTATTTGCAACACATATTAGCTGAAACAAAACTGAACTAAGTTTAGTAGCTAACTATAGACTGCAAAACAGCTAACATTAAATACAAGAACTGTTTATTAATAACAGTCTTCTTAAAAACAACATTAACAAAGAACCAAACATTAGAATAAGCCCTAAAAACACTTGGCTTGAATAATCTTTTAATAGACAAAAAAATTCCCAAATAATAATGTGTTTTATCTTTTTTGGCAATTGAAATCAGCTGACCACTAATATTCAAAGAAGCAATCCTAACTCCCTAATTAATGGGAATAGCCATCATTTTTTCATTGTTGATGGAAATATTATTGATATTAAAAAACTCACTGGCAATGTTTAAAGCATATTGAGTGGCAGCCTGACAGTTTCTGACCCAAATTGTGTTATCAACAAATGTGCCAGTATTACTCATAAAATATAAAAAATATATTAGCATATAACTTAACCAATTAGAAGTAGCTGTAGTAAATGTGGAATTCCAGAATTCTTCATAGTAAAATTGCAGAATTTCAGAAATTTCAAGATTCTTGTACAAGAAATCACAGGATTTCAAAATTTCAGGATTTTTCTTAAAAAAATTGCAGGATTTCAGGAATTCCAGAATTTCTGGTATAAAGAATTGAGGAATTGAGAAATCTCAATTATGTATATATAGTGGTAGTATTAAAAGTAGAAAAGACAGACCTCTCAGTTTAGATTTGATCTAAGCAACCTTCCACATCACAAATAAATAATTATTCAAATATCTCAATTCACTTTCCACTATCAACACTTCATGTTAATAGTAATTGATACTTAACTATACTAGAACAATAGCTCTTGATCATGGCTATTGACGAGTTACTAACTTGTAATTGCTTCTGTTTATTTCTTTATTTTTTTGTTTTACTTTTCTTTTTGTTATTTCTTTGAATTTACTAATTAATTAAGAATTAAGCACTGAGTTATAGACATCATAGGGACTGGTAAAAAACCTGTAAAACAAGAGTAAAACACTTATAAATTTGAGGATAGCTTACCAGGAAGATTACTGGCCACCATGCTGAGAAAGAAATTTGACAAAATTACAATTCTGGGAAGCTATAGAAACAACTATTGAATTTTTGTCTATTATATAAAAAACTCTACAATCAAACTTTCAGATTAACAAAACCTTTAGATTCATAACCCTTCTAACAACTGATATCAAACAAAACATTGAGCACCAAGTTATGAGTTTGTTATTTGATTTGAGACCTCAAATAATTATCTGTAACACCAGCTACAAAATAAGAAGTTATTCCACCACTACTCTTAATTCTGGCCATTTTTGAAACAAACTTAGTATTGATTCAGTACTCACACAATTGCTTATGTCTTTTAATCTTACACAAAAGTGGATTATAGAAGATTCTCCAAAGAAGAGACAAAAAGACTTCATCTTAATCCAAACTATTATGCTACTCTATAGTCATCTGATAAACTGAAATCAGTTATTACTCTGTTAATTTTATTCTCATGTATACTGCCAAAAAACCTTATAAATCTGTTACACATCCTAATATGCTGCATGCTAGTTTTTAAGTAATATCATTTAACAGAATTATATGCTTTGTGTATATCTTGCAAGACCAACCAAAGTTTTCTATCCTTCTTGAAAGCATCCTTAATTACTAACCCAACAGCAAATACAGGAGATTGTGTAGATGTACTCTTCAACACCAAAAAGTTATTATCACAGAGAACACTAAACTTGCTACATACAAATAAAATACAATTAGACAGAACTTTAGAAAGAATTTTTCTGGCAGTCTTAATTAAAACTATGGGCCAAGTGTTTGTAAGAACTCTATTTTAATTATAAGGCTTAGAAATCATCAAAACTTATGCTTTCTTTTATAACATAAAAACACTATTAACAGTCAAACATGCATTCAACAACATTAAAAGCCACCCCAAAACTTCATTACTACCATGTTTTTACAATTCATTAGGAATGTCAGACAATTCAGCAGCTTTGCTATCCAGTAGATTATTAACAACCAAGAGCAAATCACTTATACTAATAAAGCACATTATACTAGAAAAAGCATTATTTTTTACATAATCCAATGACATATATTGTCAAGTCCAGAGATCAGACAACACCAAAAGCACTTTCTGCACTCTTGTCCAACTCTTTATAATCTTATCAACACTGTGCTTCATCTCATTTGGTTCCAAAACCAACTTATTATCTACTACTAAATAATCCAAAACCATCTTGTAAAAAGACTTGTCCAAAATACTTTTTATCATACCCCTTTTATTCAAATAAAAACTCTCCATGTGCCTGTCAATTGCCTTCCTAATAGATGTCTTCTCAGCCAATTTTGACTCATAAAGCTTGAACTTTCTGTACTTTTTCCAAACTATTGATAGATGCTTAAGAATATTCATTGACTTTTTATTATATTGAATCATGTTTATAATCTTATGAGCCTCATTAAAATTCAGAATTAACTATTTCCTAGCAAGATACTCAAAACCAAAAACATCATCTGAGCCCAATTTTTTAACAATTTTGGCAACCAGCAATTTTAATCTAGAAAATTTTGAAGATTGTTTGTTTTTCGAACATTAACATATACTGAATCAATATTTAGAGAATATTTCATTAGCTAATCCTACCATTATCTTCTCCAATAATTCTCACATTGTATCCAAATCATCATAGGTCTCTGCCACCAAAAACTTACTCTCTACTGCTGATAACTTAGCTATAGAATACTCTCTAAATTCTGCCTATTTGGCACTATCTGTATTCTTGATCTTAAACTTTCAATAGTTCTTGTTAGCTTGTTTGTACAAGCTATTTAGATAAACATCCAAAAGCCCACCCAAGCCAATAGACACTATAACAGTTTTGTGATTAGTGTCAAAGAAACCAGAAACAGAGCCAATCTTATAACTAATAACAGCTAAAGACAAATTCCCACTAACAAAAATGTAATCAATAGTTTTCTTGACCCCTCTTGAATTGCTTCACATAGAAGCTTTGGCTAAATAATGACCAAAAAATGAATTAACCAAATCCAAATCCAAACAGAACTTGAAACTTGCACTTTTTTCAAACCTATTTTTATTAAAATTACTATCTAAAACCACAAAAATGCTGGAGTTAACAGTCTTTACAATGATGGAGTTTACTTTCAAAGCCTGTTTAAACCTAGCTTTGGATAAAGTGCCAGCATACAAACTCAGAACTATAACTGAGAGCTTGCTCTTAAACAGAAGCCACACCAAAACAATCTAACCAAGAACTTCTTTTACCTTAAAAACATGACAAGCCAAAGAATTGTTCATAATAATGGCCACACCAGCACCAAAAAAACTTTTTTCCAAACTGAATGTAAAGATTCACACACTCTCAAACTTGTTAGCAATCTATAATTTGACACTAGATCACAATTTAATTTCCATAACAAAAGATACCATATTATCTGAACTCACATGTTAGCAAACAACATTTTTTTGCTTGGTAGGGACATTAATACCTCAAACATTATATGTAGCAAACTTCCAAACTAGACCACTCATTGAGATATAGGAAGAGCTGATGAAATTAGACCAGAACACAAACAATCTAATTTCTTCAGAACTGAATTTACTAACACCTCCAAAGCCATTATTTTTAACTTCAAACCACCTATCTTAGAGGTCAATATCCTAGAACTACTTAAGCTAAAATCTGTAATTGCACTATTAACAACCAAGAAAAAAGGAGCAGATAACAACAATACACCATCCAAAGCCATATCCATGTTCAAACTTGAAACCAGTGACTTAGAAATAAACAAAGAGGGAGTATGAAAAAATGACACCAAAAGCACCAATCCAATAATACTCAATTTTTTCAAAATACCAAACATTTGATCAGTCAAAAGCTCTAAAAAACACTTCAAAGAATTCAAATGATCAGTTAAACCAGAAACATCAAGAGAACTAGAAACCATTGAGATAGATTTTGCATCTGAAGACAAACCAGCACCAAAAAAATCTGACAAAACCACATAAAAAGAAAAGCCACCAGCAACTTGGGCCCAAGTTTTGTCATTAAAAGAAACTAAACAAACAATAGATACCTGTTTTTTTTTATAAATATTGGCCAGACAGACCTAATCTTAAGAAGTTACCATCCACTTACTGCAAATACCAGAATTTCTACCCACTGAACAATCAACAGAAACATGACTAAATTGTTTGCAACTAGCATAGCAAGCCAAAAAAAGACTAGCCCAACACAAATTCACATTCTTAAAGATAGAAGTAGAACCAATAGCAGCCAATCTGGATGCTTTATCACCAAAACAAATCACAGCACATCTATTATAAACATACATAACTGGATTACAGCCAATAAAACAAGTTTTTTCATCATATAATACTAACAATTCAGACAAATCATGAGCTGTTATGCCAACCAGAAGAATATACAACAAAGCCCAATATTAATCTTTTGAAATTCAAGATTGTTTGTCCTCAACTGCCAGAGCCACACACAGAATTTTTTCTTATAAGCATTGACCATTTAGAGACAACCAAACTGGCAACATCAGATAATTCAAACTCAACTAAAGCCTTTTGTTAAAGACCAATTAATTGCAATTTGATTGAGACAATCTTGCCAAATTTGGAAAAGACTGATTTTACAGCTGATTTAGAAAGATTAATTGGAATCTTCTTGATAATCACTTTCCAATCTAAACAATTGTTTACTTTCCTGAGATTATCATTGACCAAAATTTTCTTACTAATTGCCATTTTTCTAGTCATTTTCAAATTTATTTCAGATGTAAATAACAATCTAATAATATCTGGAAATTTTAAAGGAGTTAAAGCTCTTCCAAAACTATTCACACAATAAAAAATTCTTTTAATATACAGCAATTTATTACCCAAAGTTTTGCCAAAAATGGCAGACAACCCAATATTCAATGTAAATAACTTTGTTAAATTGAAATTCCATTTTTCTGAAACACATAATCTGGCCAATAGAAGCCACTTGGAACCATCAAACTTAGGAGACAGAAGTGCCAAAACATTGTTGTTATTACTCAAATTTGCAAATACAGGAGTTTTTAGAAGTTGCTCCAACACATACATATAAGTACAAGTTTTTCATCGCATGGTATTATTCATAATGTTATCTACTACCAAATTATTTGAATTAATATAGCTTGTTTTCTTAGCAACTAAATTTCTTATATTTTCCATGTTTGAAAGACTGCTAATATTACTAGCTTCATTGCCAACTTTGCTACTCCATAACACCACAGACTTCCTATTAGAGACACCAATATTACTGAGATCCAAAAGGCTAGCAGACAAGTTAACTACACCAATACTCACAATAGACTTCTTCAGTTTTTTATGAAATGTACTTCAAAAGTAAACATTCTTCACACATTTTTTCTTAGTACTTAAACAGATCTCCAAACCAGTCAAGCCTGAATTAGACCTACTAACAAACACACTTACTGGATTCATTGCAATAAAAAAAAGAAAATCAGAAGAAATAATTAGAAGAAATACAAAAAAAAAGAGAAAAAAAACTAATTAAAACTTTGATAAATCTTTGCTTTCATTGTGATCAGGGAATCAATAAGAGAAAGATTAGGTAAAATTTATTGATTTATTATTCCATTAACTTGTTACTTTAATTTGTAACAATATTATTAAATAGTAAATAATAATAAAATAACAAATTATAATTAGCAATAATAAGATAATATAAAAAATAACAAATTTTTAAAATCTATTTTATAAAACAAAAAATATGTATATATATAAATAATTAAAAATAGTGAAAATAGTACAAATAATATTGATAATTTAATTATTATAAAAAAATAATTTAAAATTATAAAAAAATACTTTAATATTATAATAGTCTAATAAAAAAAAAATTTTTTTAATAAAATTTAGTTTATATATTTGTGAATTTTAATAATATTTTTATTAAATTAAAAAAATAAAGTAGAATTAAATTTTTGTTTTATAAAATAATTTTTAAAATTTGGTATTTTATTATTTTTATTATTATTTTATAGTTTGTTGTTATAATTAATTATAATTTGTTAATTATATTATTTTTTATTATTTTATATAATTTAATAATATTAAATATTTAATGTTATTATTAATTATTTTATATTATTTTATATTATTATATACTATTTTATATAGTATATTATTTTTTATTATTATATTATTATATTTTAATTATGTTTTTTTATAATTAAGTTGGTTTTCTATTTAAATAATACTGTAAATGAAAAAATATTTTTTATATTAAATAATAATAATAAAAATATATTAATTTATTTTATTTTAAATTTGTTTTTAATTATATTATTTATTATAATAAATTTTAATTAATCTTTACTAATTTTAAAAGCAAAATAAAATTATATTTTTACATATAATTTATTAAATTAGTTTATTAAATTATTTTATAATTAATTAAATAAAATTAAACTAGCTTATATTAAGACTGTTTTTTAATTTATATATAATTTTATTAATATAAAACTAATATTAAGTTTTTTTGTATAAAGTTTGAATTTTTGTTTTTTTTTAAATATTACTGTTTAAAATTTTGCTTGTTAATTTTTTTTTATTACTTTTAAGATTGTAAATTTTTTATAATATCTGTTTTTATTTTTATTTTTACTGTTATTGCTTTTTATAATGATTTTTTTTAAATTAATATTTATAATATTAAAAATATTATTAGTGTTTTTAATAAAATTTTTAATATTAAATTAAAATCTATTGGTTAATAATAATATAATATTATTTATTTTAAATTTTAAATATTGTTTTAACTTGTTAATTAATTTTTATTAAAAAAAAACAGTATTAAAAATTTTTTTTAAATCAAAAAAATTATTATTTAAAAAATATTTTTAAAATTAAATTGGTAAATTTTTTTGATTATACTGTTCTTAAAATTAATAAGTTGATTTTAAGTTTATAATTATATTTGTTTTTTTATTTATCTTGGTAATTAAAATATATATTTGTTATTTTTGGTTTTTAAGCTAATTTAAATATTATTATTATTAAGATTACTTTAAAAAAAGTCATATTTAATAAAAAACTTTTAGATATTAATGTTGTTTTAAGTATAAAAGTTTGTTTTTTTTAGTGATTTTTTTAAATTCATTATTAGTTTTAAGATTTTAAAGTTTAAAATATATTCTTATATTAAAATTGTTGTTTTTTAGGTTTTTTACTTGTTATTAGCATTGTTAATTTTATAATTGGTTTTAAGTTGGTTTTTTTATAATTAAAATTAATTAAATTAATATTATTAATTAAGTTTATTATTAAATTTATTTGTTTTTTGTTTTATAAATATTAAAATAAAAAAAATTTTGTAATCAAAAGAAAAAGGATAATGGTTAGATTAAAAATAGCATTACAGTTAAAAAATTTTTATATAAAACAAAATTGATACCCCAAAAAATTTATGGCAAAAGCTTCCAACTATAGATCTGAATTTAAAACGGAGGTAAGAATATTGATAACGTATTTTCATTTATAATAAAAGTTCATTTCATTTATTCATTCATTATTTGTTTGGGAGCAGCTAAAAAAATTCATTAACAAATTACAAATTAAGGGTGGCAGAGAACTTGGAGCTTGCAGAAACGAGCATAGGTAACAGGTTCCACAACTTGAATGTTTCGGCAAATGGTCAATCATCCGAAACCCGTTCGCTTTTGCTTGTGGAAAGTCTCAAAAGCCTGCCGTGAACGATAGAACGCCATATAGGGAAGAAAATCTTGGGTAAGGGGACATCTATATTTGCCGTGTGGTCAGTAAAGGTGCTATTTTTTTTTTTCGTTATTTGATGGAAAAGTGTTCTAAAAAAGGGGCCAATGGGGGCTTTGGTATTCTTAAGAGACAAATTCAAGGCAAAGTCAAGGCAAAGTCATGGTTGTTGTTTGCGTAGTGTGAGTTCGTGGGATACCTACTTTTTTACGGGCTTTGAAGAACAAGGAGACAAAAGAAGTATGGAGCGACGAAGAAAGTGTGCAAGACAGACGTTAATACACGTAATCTCATATTTACTGCTTGCTGATAGAGATTCTTTTTCGTGCACGACATCCACAGGATTTCCCCACGTGTATTCTTTTTACAACTTTTCAAAGAACAAAGATGGGCCGGAAAAATCTTTGACCATTTGGGCCCAATAACTTGGAAATAATTTCAAAATGGTGAAAATCATTGTGCAATGTCTGAATAAGGAATTTTTTCATTATTCTCCTAGATAATCCTAATAGGATCATCATTTTTAACACCCCCTTTAATCATAATTTTTGGGCACTTTATTATTGCACTCAAAGGTACACTGGAAAGTTTGAACTTATGCAAGAAGTTTTGAATGCCTTCTCTGCTTTGGGATTTCAGTATTTAAAGACCGAGTTTACCGCATGGCAACACATAAGAAAAGAAATCAATTTATCACAGAAAATTGATTTTTTATTTAAGATTTTTAATTTTTAATAAGCATCTTAAATTCTCATAGAACCAACAGCATTAGAGTTCAACATGACATGATTAAGTAGACCTAAGATGGTAGTCATCTTGTCTATTTTCAATTTCGCGAGAGCATCTAAATCGCGTACCTTTAAAAAGTGATCCCGAGTTTTATCGGATTTACCAACAACTCATTCGGAAAATCTCTGAAAGCGAACTCATTTGGTTTCACAAATGAAAGGACATTCTGTCTGATAATCATCAATATTCCTGTTTAGGGGTTTTTTATACACATCGTGTGAACCAAGTTCGTAAAGAGGAAAGTGGATTTTGTTAATTGGCTCTTTCGTCTTATAAGAGATTTAACGAGACAAGAAACCGAGAAGGGAATTGAAAAATAATCAATTGGTTCTTATTATTGATAATAATAGAAACACCTCTTGGCTGAATATCGTTTGAAGAAACTCCGAATACAATAAAATCTCTCTTCTCATGGCCTTTTTTATCCGTTTCATTTGCACTTGGAACAACACCTAGCTTCGAATGTAATATATTTTGCCTTTTTCCTGTCTTTCCCGATTCTATCATGTCTTCATTATTAATATTGTTATTCTTGGTAATATTTAAAATTTTTCAAAGTATATTCTTAAATCATCAAATGAGAAAAAGAACTTTCGTCCCCTTTTACAATAAAATTATTTATATAATTGTTGACTTTACACTTCTCTTTCTTCCGGTTTAAAGTGAAAAATATTATATAAGGTTTTTATTGTACTATTCTAACCGAAGCATGGAAAAGAACCACAAGACAAGACTTTTTAATCATGGAAAGAGTTGTTTGAATTGGCGTCCAATATGTGTGTGTGTGTGTGTGTGTGTCATTTCTTTATTCTAAAACAATAATATAAATAATTGTGTATAATGTATTGATCAGATGGTTACGTAGTCGAAAAACAAATTCATTAAATTGGCACCCCGACTCTTGCAAGTTTGTTGTTCCATTTTTGGATAGAAATTGCATGGTGTTGACGTTGTACATCAATAAATCAACCAATCATATCAATGTCATTAAAGGTTTCAAACAGCATGAAATCATCATCTTGAAGCCAGAGGCTTTTTTTTGTCCTTTGAAAGAGAGACACACAAGCCCTTCCGAAACGTCCGCTATACTAAAAGCCCCTCAACAACACTTACCGTTTACCCAACCAACCAATACTTACCGACCGGCACTATGATACTACGATACCACAACCACCCCCAAACTTGGTTTATGTCTGCCGTGAAATATTTATCAATACCGAAAAAGTTTCCTCCTCACAGAAAATACCTTTCCGCATCTTGACACACTGACGCACTCCCATACACACTTATACTAAAGCTTTGTCTATTTAGGCTTTCTTGACTCTCAGTTAAGACCTGCAAACAAGATTTTGTTGTGACTCTTTCCCACCCCAAAATCAGTCACACCCAACCTCTCAACACCTATTTAACCGGAAGCTTTAGTTTTCAAACATAAACAACTTCTTTCTCTTCTCCCTAATTTGTCGACATACAAAATCAAACGTCTTTTTCGAACCGATAAAACTTGTTTATATACAATCTGAAGTTAATTGTAAAACTTTATTTAACCTATATAACTTCAAATGGCTCAAAACCATTCACATAACTCTCGTCGCCAAGCAGCTTCTGCTGTTGATACCATTCCTCAGGAGCGTTATCAAAAGCTTAAACGTCGAGTTCGTGAGATCCAAACTGTAAGTATTTAACTTGACTACATTTGTCACGACACAGGAATAAAAAAATAAAGGAACGTGTATAAAATGGGAATCTGAAAAATATAAAGACTTACATAAAAATAAATTGAAGCCAGAGTAAGACCTGCTAACACTTTTAAGCATGAGTAAAAGGTTCAACTAACCAAACTCACGATTATAAATATAGCAGTTTGCTCAACACATAAGAGAAATATTTTTTACTACACCATTGTTTTTAATTCTCTGAGACTAAAGAAATTTTAGCAAAATGGGATAACTTATAAAAATTACTTTCAATAGGATATGCAATATATTTAAAAGATCAAAAGATCAATAATAATTTTTTAATATACTCATAATCAGGAAAACGAACGCGTTGTTACTGAACTCGATCGAGCCCGTAAGCGAATCAGGACTTTGAAACGTGAAAAAGAGTATGTTTTAATTTTCAATTCTTCAATTAATATCTATTTAAATAATTTCTTAATCTCTAATCATAAATTTCATTCAATAGATGGCTGCTTGATCGCATTAGCCACTATGAAGACACTGATTCTTCAGATTCCGAAAAGTCTGTAAACCTTTCATCAATGGAATCTAACGATTCTGAAGAACGTAAGTGTAATTTGCCCTCTTGCAGCTGTCTAAATTCTTAAGTGCTTTTGGCAAATTTCAATTGATACAACTTTAATATCAATTTTTCTTAAATCAAATACTTATTACTCAATTTCGATCCTTCTCTCTTCGATTCTAGTATCTCCTGCCATCAATTCTCGTGGATCATCAGTTCCCTCTGTACGAAATTCTCATACATCATTAATTCCTTCTTTGCGAAATGCTAAGAAAACTGGACGTCCTCGAGGCCCTTCCACTAAAAAGGTGGTATCTCCTGCTCCGGCCAATAACCTTGTTAACACGGTCCCAATCACCCACACAGCAACAGCTAAAGTTCCAACAAAACGCGCAAGCAAGCGTCCACTGAATACCAAGACAATGAAAGTTCAACACGTCGATAAAGATGAACGTGGAAACTACATATTACCTGTTCAAATTGGTATATTAACCGTCATCAGTCTTGGTAGTGTGGTACATGACAGAGACACCTTCCACAACGAAAGGTATATCTGGCCCGTCGGCTATGCTGTCAGAAGGTAAATTTTCATTACCATAATATTCTTATAATCCATGGATTGTTATAAGGCATTCTGTATTGAAATTAACCTTTGATTATCCTACTCAGATCCTACAACAGTATGATAAATGCCGATTTACAAACTATTTATACTTGCAAAATCGAAGATGGGGGTGATGGACCAAGGGTAATTTAATTTCATAATGATTGAATCAATTCTTATTTGAATATTTTTCTTATCATACACTTTACTTCCTACACCGATTAGTTTGTAATCGAAGCCGCAGACCAACCAAATAAACCTATCACAGCTAACACTGCTACCGGTGCTTGGACCACCGTAGTTCGTGAAGCCAATGCAATCCGTCATCGGGACCATTCCAACTCTGCGTCCGGTCCAGATTATTTCGGTTTTTCTCAAGCAACAATCCGAAAGATGATTCAAGATTTGCCCAATGCGTCTAAATGCAAAAATTACACAATTCAGAACTTTGAGGTGATGAAAACCCGAAATAATGGCGGAAGAAAGCGTGGTGGTGCACGACCCAATGGAAATGGGATTGCAAACGGGAAGGCTTCCAGTTCTGGTACCACTGTACAAACACCAACAAGAGACAATGGAGAAAAAAGCAGCAGTGGTGCCAGCGCAAACGGTGACGTTATCATGTCAGATGCACATGAAGGTGAAAGCAGCGAAGAGTAAACCATTTCTCCGTCTTTTACTTTTTAAAATTATTGCATGCTCCTTTATCAATAACTTACTTAACTTGCCCAAATTTAAATTCCTTACTTCACTTATATTAATTTTCCCCTGTAGTTACAAACTTTCTTAGATCCCTTTCCATATCTTAAACTATATTAGTATTAATATATAAGTTTAGCTCTGGTTGATTACGATGAATAATTCCATGTAAATTTTGGTGCAGTTTCTTTTGCACCTTTAAAACCCAAGGATCTTAAGTCGATGATATCATGGGTTCCCAAGTTCTAAAACTTATTTGATTTTACAAAAGTACCATAGCAGGACTGAAATAGCATATTCAAAAATGAAGCATTTAAGATAAAGTCACGTGAATTTTGTCCGATTCTGTTTATTCGTGTCTCATGATACAAACACTATTTGGGGTAAATCAAATGCATGAATGCTTTTTTGTATACATTGACGAGGATTTTATTTGTGATAGAAAATCAATTCTCGATTTCAAGGGGTTTGGGTAAATAATCATAATATGAATATGGTGTTTATCAAGTCTGTTTTTGAAAAAACCCTGTGAAACGGAAAATTTCAAGATAACCGATGCAAATTGCAGGGTATTAAATTTGCAATGGCGGGAAGCCATCATAAAAAACATTGCATTTCAAAGATCAATCGAGGATCAAGTAAACAAACCAGAAAAATTAATAGAAACTTTGGAAATACAACGGTGGGAGGGCAGTTTCGATTTGCCTAATGAAAGGGTTTTAATGGTGAAGAAGTAATACGTACTTCTTGAAATTACTTTAGTAAGAGGAAAAACTATATAGTTGATGAAATAGTTTGAGCCCAAGTATATTACACGAAGAAAAGCCTAATATAAAAATATTGAGGTATTCCTGTCGATCATGGAAGTGAAAATCATATTTTAAAGAACACGACATCTAACTATCCATTTCGAAATATAAGGGGACCTCACCTTCCTTGTTCCAGGTCAACTTTGTGAGTGGATGTCAAAAAAAGGATAGAAGATAAATATTTGATTATGTAATACTTTATATATATGTATATATACTACAAAGGTTCCCTCCCCCGCCGCTGCCTCTATAGTCATAATCTTAGAATCCTCATTTAGGTGGTATGGTCCATGTTTCTATTATGCAACAGCGACATTAACTTTGGGAATATTCCAAAATTCGTTTATCGTTGTCGTTGGTTGTAAGGATTAAGATGTCATGTTAAATTTCTCTAAGATCGCAGATCGATAATCATCCTTAAGCCTTCGATTTTATGCTATATTGTGTCTAAATATTGCAAAGGTTTTTGATACTGAGGAGCTGATGATGCTTAGAGAAAAATAAAAAAATTATAATGAACGAGAGAATCAGAGAATGTATAGGGAATAGAAGCCTTGGATGAAGAAAAACAGGTAAACTTGATCAATCGAAGTCTCCTGCTCCTCATCCCGTTGGGCCGGACCGAAAATTTAAGGATTGGACGCGTGCAACTGCATATTAAAGGAAAACATTTTACAGTTCATAAAAATCTTCACCATAATCCGATCCCGCATGGCTATAAATCGAAGTACTACCATCCATATCATCATCAGATATCATGTTACCCATTGGTGAGCCAGGCGCAGGACTAGGAGGCAAAGGGGTGTTTATGGCAGAATTATAGGAGCTAAGAGAGCTTGGGGATAGAGGTGGTGCTTGATTCAATCTGGTAGCCCCTAAATAAGGATTTGGTGGAAGCTGAATATTTAAACCACGATGAGTTGGGCTTGGTCCATGCGAACTTGGAGAATTACTACTACTGTGATGACCAGCTAAATTCGTATTGATTTGCAATGATGGTGTGGTTCTTGAAGGTGGGTTGAATACGAAATTCATATGATTATTGTCAGGTGATGTGATGTAGATTGGTGGTCTTTCGGGTTCGGATTTTATGTCAAAATTATCAGGTAAGTTGAGCTCAAAAGGAACTGTTTGAAACAAATAAAATACAAAAGTTTGTGTGTAAATTATACTTTTGTTATTCATAGACCATAATAAAAATTGAAAAAAAATGGAAAAATATAAAAGATAAATTTTTACAATTAGGACATGTTACCCACTTACTTGATGAGGCTGAACTCTGAGTTTGCATAAAGTCCCACATTCCTTTCATCCATTGCTGTTGCATATTTTGCTTGTTTTTAGTTTCTGTTAATTCCCTCATAACTTCCTGAAAGTTTTCTTGCAACTGTGCAATCTGTTGCAAAAGATCAGTTTGCGCAACTTGCATCATTGCCAGATGAGCGTGAAGATCTCCAGTTTCACGTCTCAGAGTTTCGGATTCCATCGCTTTTCTCTTAATATCATCTAATAAATCGGGACGTCCACGTAAAAATTTTGGATGAGAAAATTCCCAAATTTGATTTTCTGCTAGTGTTCGATGTCCCCGAGGAGATTTATTAACTTTGTGAAAACCATACCTAAAAAATACAAACTCATTAAGAAATATACAATACGCATATAGTTTATTATATTGGAAAGCAAAAATATACTTACATGTTTAGCTGACGAACGAAGCTCGAGAAATTATTGTGCTTGAAGTGTTTCGGTAAGACATCGCGAGAAAACTCCATGATGTTGCAAACAATAAAAGAAGAGCCAGTATAATTCCATGCAATGAGATGTTGGTATTGCTTATCTACAACCATACTGACAAAAAGGCAAACATCAACTTGCAGCGATGCACCATAAAGTGTCCAACATGGAAGTTAGGGCATTCCACTCAGAAAGTCACATACTTGTACAGCTTATGAACAAAAGTGTTGCTGCTCATCTTTCCAGGGTTTGGTGAAGGCGGTTGTAACGACATTGAATAGTGAGAACTTTGAGGTGTCGTTGGAGTAGTAGGTGAGGCAGGCGAAGAAGCCGAGAGTAAAACGGCCGACTGTGAAAAATCCATTTAATACAAATAATAAAACTAAACTCGAGAAATTTACGATTCAAGGGCTTCTCAATAAAAAGAGAACAAGTCGTTAAACTTGGAAAAAGCTAAAGGTGATTGATTGGTGTACACACGGAGTACAAGTCACAATATAGTAGAAAATCAATATTTTTTAAAACTTGGGGAATGTTGGATCTTTAGAACTTTCCAACTACGCGGTAAAAAGCCGCAGTTTTTAAAAACTTGCATTATGAAAACTGGATCCTGCCCCTTGAATTCTGCAGACTACCATTTCCACAAATAGAAACATTAAAAATTATATGTTTTTTTCTTTTTTATAAATTATAAAGGATTATTTTTATATTTATCAAAATAGCTAAAAGTTAATAGACAAATTTTTGTTTTCAAATATAATTGGATAATTAATAAAACTAAAAACTAAAAAAGAATAATATTTTTTGGTATTTTTTAAAATATTATTAATATTTTAAGACTTTTGGAAAATAAAAAAATTTTATTATTAATTTTGTATTAACAGTATTAATTATAGTGTTTAATTTTATTTTAAACAATGATTATAACAATGTATTTGTTAAATTAATATTTAATTATATTGTTTAATAAAACCAATTTTTGTTAATTTTTGTTAATTATGTTTTTAATATCTAATTATATTATAATATTTTTTTTATTTTATTTCTTTAATGAGTAAAATCCAAACACTGCCTAGTGTAATACATCATACAAATGATCTAAACTAGGTGTGAATCATGCACTTTCTACATGTGACTAGCCACTCGGATCAATTAGAACAACACTATATACTTATAAGAACAGAAACTTCATTACTTATGCTTGAAAAAAATAAACAAGACTTACAAAAACCAAAACCAATACCAATTGTCTTAGCAATGCTCAGCAATCCAATCATGCCCACTGATAACACTAAAGGAAGCCCAGAAATTGAGATAGAAACAGATCCATCACATAAAATAAGCCTATTATTCTCCATAAAAGCATGGTGCTTGGCATAAATCAACCAAATGTCTTCCCCAAAAGCATGACTAAACTCATGCACAAAGGCCACAATGTTCTGACTTGCCACTTTAGAATCCTTGAAAATAGAGACAGACTCATGAAACCAATTCTTGAAAACAAAACTCTTGCACAGAGCAGTGTTGACCAAAATGTCAAATGAATAAGTAAACAACAGCTATGAGACAACCAAGAAAGAATGACTCAGGCCAGATCGCACACTCCAAGCTGATGCATGAGAGTCCAACAAACGAGCATGAACATTGGCATCAAATGAACAAAAAAAAGCATGATCCAAGACTTCGACATTACTACAGAACAAACACACCACATTAGGGTAACTTTTATTATAAAGCCATTTGCACATGGCAACAAGGAGCCGAAAGTGCAATGTCTTCATAAAATACATCTGGAAACCAGCAGTCTACTTGCTAGTAAAGCCAGCAGCCATGTGAGAATTCAGATACCACACTAGCAATAATCTGAACCAATCAATATTTGCATACAAACTATCTACTACCATCCATAAACCAGAACCAATTTCCCAATGTGCATAATAGACTGATTGAAAAACATCCTAAACAAAATGCCTAGAATTACCAAAAATAGCAGCACCACCAACTCTAAGATAGCACTCAATAATAGAATAGGGCAGAGTTCAGCTAAAGAGAGCTGCAGTTTTGGCCAACTCATCCGCACACTCATTGCCCAAAACACCCAAATGACCTTTGACCTTATATCAATTAACATCCAAATTCTTATGACAAATAACGTTTACAATGTGGCAACATTCAATCCAACACCAATTTCTAAAATCTGGACAAACCAAAACCAACTCCAACTTATAAGCATCCAAAGCCGCCTGACTGTCCGAGAACAAGTTGATTGAGCAAGAAGAAGAGACACACTTAAGAGCTAGAGCAATGGCCTACAATTCTGTTAAGGTAGAAGACATCAAACCAGAAACTTCCACCCCCAAACTCATACTAATGTCCCTAAAGAAAACAGCAGTCCCAGCTTTCATATCAACAGACCTCAAGCCACTCAAGAATCCATCCATATAGACAGAAAGGCAACCAACATCAGAACACAACAAATTGGCACTAATAGCACTAAACTCACAAGAATAAAGAATATTTGAAGAGCTGCCACCATCCAAAGGCAAGGAGTAGACAGAAAGAGATGACACATTACTAAGAAATTGAACAGAAAGCTCAAACCAGGCAGGAACTGGACCACACAGGTCCATTCACTTCCATTGCTTAAAGGTATTCCAATCAAAAATAGCCCCATTTTGGTCCAGCAGCTATTCTATGAAGGCAATTCCATAATGCTGAAGTAAAAAGACACACTTAAAATAGGTTGATTCACCAAGAACACAAGACATAAAGGTTTCACCCTGACAACAAAAAGCATCAGTCAGAGAGCCACCCAAGAACAAATCACATTCAGAAAAAATGTGCACCATACCAGCCAAAAAATTATTTAGAGAGTTGACTTTAACACGAACTGGGTACTGCAAAAGATAAAATAGACACCAGCAAAGGACCTAAAGATTATGTGACCAGTAAGAGAATAAACGACCCAAAATACCAACAGAGTTTGCAAAAAAAATGACCGAGGCTGATTTATTCTCAGCCTGAATCTGCTCAAAAGTCTTCAAATCATACAGAGAAGGATGATAAATTGCATCACTAGGAAAGTCACATGGCAGGCCAGACTTAGATTTCAAGCCCTTATGAATCAGAGTGTTCCACTTCTTACAAGCATTGACGGGAACATAACTGAATTGTGTTCTATAACCAACAATAAAAAAGAGGACTGCCAAAACCAAATATGAAAACTGCTTATCAGACACTGCTTTTTTGAGAACCAGATTAGCAAAAAACCAGACATCAGAATGTGCTTTGGCCAAGCTAAGTTTGGAAAGACCCTTAGTCGACAAATAGATCCTTAAATAGTGATGTGATTCCTCTTTTTTGACAATAAAAATAGGTGACTTACTGATCAACAGAGAAGGATCTGCAATCTTGCAATTAATGAGGATGGCCACAGTCTTATTATTATTAATTGAAATATTATTAATATCAAAAAATTTACTAGCAATATTGAGAATGTACTGTGTAGTACTTCGACTGCTGCCAACCCATATAGTATAATCAACAAAGGCACCTGTGATGAAAAAAGAGGAGAGACCAGCCTGAGATTCAGCATGACCACATCCAGAAATAAAGTAAGAATTCAACCTATATCCACACCCATCCATCTGTTTTTTGACTTTACACAAAAAAGGATCATAAAATATGCGTCAAAGAAGCGGTAAAAACACCTTCCTCTGATCCAACCCATTGTGTACTTTGTATCCATCTGTCAAACCAAAATCTGTCATAATCTTATTAACGCAATCATTATGAATACCACCAAAAAATCTAATAAATCTGCTATATATCTTTATCCTAACCAAACTGTTTTAAAGATGCTCACATCCAACCAAATCATAAGCCTTTCGCATGTTCTGCAAAACCAACCAGAGTTCACAACCTTTCTCTAAAGCATTTTCAATCACTGAACCAATGGCAAAAATGAGTGACTGTGTTGTCGTACTCTTTAAGACCAAAAAATTGTCCCCACACAAAACATCAAAAGTACTACATACTGATGAGATTCTATCCAAGAGAATTTTGGAAAGAATTTTGTAGGCAGTTTCAATCAAGACAATAGGTTGGGTGTTCATGAGAATTCCATCTCATTCATACAGCTTAGGAATTATTGATATCCAAGCTTTTTTTCAAGCACCAGGTATTGATTCACAGATCAAAAAAGAGTTTAAAAGCACCAAAAGCATAACCAAAACTGATTTATCACAATGTTTCCAAAGTTCATTCAAAATCCCAAAGAGACCAACAGCTTTACTCTTAGGAAGATCAGAAACCACACCAAGCAATTCATTAACACCAACAGGACACATTACACCAGAAAAAGCACTATTGAAAACATACTCTAGAGGCCAGTATTGGTACGACCACTCATTTGAGATGTTAGACATAACTCTGCACTTCCTGGTCCAATCTTCCATGATCTCATCCACCTTAGATTTAACTAGGCTTGGCTCTAATACCAATTCGTCACCCACAACCAGATAATTCAGCACCACTTTGCAAAAAAAGTGCTCCAAAATACTCCTGATGGTGTGATCCTTATCTGATTCAAAACTTTCTATCCTCTTGTTAATAGCTGCCTTGATACTTGTTTCCTCAGCATGCTTGAATTCCAGCAATTTAGAAGAATGGTAAAATTTTTTTACCTTAATCAGGGCTAAGCGAATTGTGTCAAAATTGGAATCTAAAAGAAATAAAGACTTTACCACTGATGCACCATTAGCATCAAACCCACATCACATATCCAACAACAAAGCAAATTCTACACTAGAGACCAAACGAAAAGTCTTAACCAGCTTAAACACCAGCAACTCCAGTCTATAAAATCTCAAGAAATCTCTAGTGAAAACCCCATCAAAATCCTTGAATCATTTTTTCCTAAATATCTCATTTGCTGAAAAAGTTATTATTTTGTGCAAAACATTTCACATGACATCCAAATCTGAGAGTTGTACAGCAGCAGCAAACTTATTGGCAAACATCTTAGCATTAGCTGAAGTAACATTTCTAAAACTTTTCCATTTACTGTCATTAGCACCCCTAAAATCAAACTTCCAACAATCTCTATTAGCCTGCCTATGAAGAGAGTTTAACTGAGTATCCAGCAGACTGCCCAGGCCCACAAACACAGAAACTGCCCAATAATCAGTATTGAAATGTTTGCTCATATTCACAACATTGTGATCCACCACTGTATTAACCAAATTAAATAAAATCAGCACAAAATCAATTGTTTTTTTCACACCTCTCAAATTTTCCCATGTAGGACTTTTTACTATTAGGCTACCTGACAAAAAGTTGACCAGCTCCAAGTCAAGACATCTTTTAAAACTCGCACTCTTACACAAACCATTCTTATTGAAATCACTACCCAAAATAATAAAAAAAGATTTATTAACAGCCTTAGCAATAAGAAAGTTGACTTCACTAGTCTGAGAAAACTGAACTATTAAAGAAGCATCAGCATAAAGCCCCAAAATAGACACAGAAAGTTTATTCTTGAAAAGCAGCTTAATAGACAGAAGCCGACCAGGCACCTCAGAAACTCTGTATATATGTTTTGCCAAAGAAATGTTCATAACAATTGCAACACCAGAGCCTATATAACCAGAATCCAAACCAGAAGTAAACACCCGAATACTATCAAACTTATTCATAATCCATGGGCGAATTTTACCCTTTAATTTAGTCTCAGTAACAATAAAAATTAAATTGTTTGTCTCTTTATACCAACGAATTATATTATTCTGTTTCACAGGATTGTTCATGTCCCTTACATTGCACATGACAACTTTCCAAACCAAAACACTTATTGAGAAATAAAGGCAGCTGATGAACCCAAACCTGAGCACAAATAATCTAATTTCTCCAAAACAGACTCAACTGAAATCTCTAAAGCTACTATTTTAGATTTTAAACCACCGACTTTGGTAGTCAAAACTTTAGAAGAACTTGGACTTATGATGGGAGCTGTACCACTGATGACAGGAGGAGAGAGATTGGAAATTGCTGAAGCACTATTTAAAACCATATCCAAATCCAAACCTGAAACTACAGACACTAGAACAGCTGAGGGAAAAGCATCAAATGTAGTCACCAAAGGCACCAACTTTATGGAACCCAATTTTTTCAAAATACCAGAAACCTGGTCAGCCAAAAGTTCCAAAGAGCATTCTAAAGAAACCAAATGACCATACATGTCACAATCACCAGATGAAGCAGAAGCAAATAGAGAGGTCTCAGCAACAAGAAACAGACCAGCACCAAAAAAAATTAAAGAAGCCACTTGAGATGAAAAACCACCAGCTACCTGAGCCCAAGTTCTATTACCAAAAAAAACTGAACAGGCAATAAGAGCTTGTTTCTTCTTATAAATACCAGCCAAACAAACCCGATTCTAATCAGTCACCACTCGCTTCCCACAAATTCCAGAAATCCCACCAGACAAACATGTATTAGAGATGTGATCAAATTGTTTATATTTGGTGCAACAAGCCAGGAAAAAATCAGCCCATCACAAACTTGTATTCTTAAAATTTGGAACAGATCCAATTACAGCCAACTTGGATGATTCATCAGCAAAACAAATTACAACACATCTGTTATGGACATAAGAACTAAGATTGTGGC
This sequence comes from Geosiphon pyriformis, assembly GCA_016748015.1. NCBI lineage: Eukaryota > Fungi > Glomeromycota > Glomeromycetes > Archaeosporales > Geosiphonaceae > Geosiphon > Geosiphon pyriformis. Next base: position 265,649 of record JAAOMT010000299.1, on the reverse strand, counting down.
CAATAAAACAGGTCTTACTACTATATGACTCAATCAAACCAGACAAATTATGAGCAGTAATGCCAACTGGTAAAGTATATAGCAAGGTTCTATGCTGATCCCTAAACACCCAAGATTGTTTATCTTTAACAGCCAATGCCACCTGCACAGAATTTTTTCGCATAAGAACAGACCACTTAGATGCAACCAAATTAGCCACCTCTGACAAATCAAACTCAACCAAAGCTTTCTGCCACAAACCAATCAGTTGTATTTTAACTGACACGACCTTACCAAACTTGGAAAAAACTGATACAACTGCTGATCTGGAAAGATCTATAGGAATTTTCTTGACAATTATTTCCCAATTTTCTAACATTATTATTTACAAAAATCTTCTTACGAATTGCCAATTCCTTAGTCTTGTTAAGACTCAACTCAGAAGTAAAGGAGGATTTAATGATCTCTGGGAATTTTGAGGGAGTAGAAGCTCCCCCAAAACCATCTACTTGATAAAAAATTTTTTTAATTGAAACCAATTTATTACCAACTAATTTGCTAGGCACTGCAGAAAATTCAATATCAAGCACAAAAGATTTTACTGGCTCAAATTTTCTTTTATCTGAAACACGTGATCTGGTACTCAGCAGCTGATTGAAACTTTTAAACTTGGGAGGCAGGAGAGCCACCATATTCTCATTATCACTCAAAACATCGAACAAAGGAGCTTTCAGAGATTGACCTAACACATACATGCAAGTATGTATTTTTCTGGGTGTAGTATCATCCTCCATGCCATCAATCACAGAATTGTCTGAGTTGGCATAACTAGTTTTTTCAGTGACAGTATTTTTTATGTTCTCTAAGTCAGACAGGCCATCTACACTATTTGTTTTACTTTCTATTTCACTGTCCTAAGATTTTGAAAACTTACTGTCAATGTCTCCAATATTAGCCAGACCCAACAGACCAGCAGACAAGTCAATTACACTGATGCCAATTTTAGGATTCCTAGGCTTTTTGTAAGATGTACTGTGAGAGTATACACTATTTACCCTTTTTTTTTGCATCAAGCCAGTTCCCCAAACCAGCAGAAGTAGATCCAAAGCCACCAGTAACAGGACTTGCCAGTTCTATGTTTACAAATAAAGATACATCTAAAGAAATAGTTGAAGTATGAAGGGAATAAGAAGTAAGAAAAACTTTTTCTTCAACAATATCTTGCTCTCGTTGTGACTGGAGGATCAACAAGAAAAAAATTATTATAATATTATTTAATATAAAAAATTAAATTAATAATATAAAAACTAAAACAATTTTTTTAATATGTTTATTAATTGTTAAAAGTTTTTTTATATTTAACAAAATAAATACAATTAATATTTAATATATAATTAAAATAATTTAAATTAAATACAATTTACATATTTTTTAAAAATAATTAACCATTTAAACTAGTTAATTTTATTTGTATTAAATTTAATATTAAAAGCTTAAAGTTTTTAAAAAAATTATTATCTTAATAAAATTTTTTATTAATAGAAAAATTTGGATTATTATTATTAAATAAATTATTTATACCATATTTTATTTTAAAACTAATTATATTTTTACTTAAATTATTAATTTTTTAAAACTATCAATATTTTTTTTTAATTATAAGAATTTTTATTATTATGATAAAATACTTATTAATTTAGTAATTAAAACAATTAAAAAACCAATAAATTTAATTAATACAATTAATATAAACAAATCAAATTTTAAAAAACCAATTTAAAACTGATTGCAAAATTAACAATAATAATAAAAAACCAAAAAACCAATAATTTTAACATAAAAATTAACATTAATATAATAATTCTTAAAATTTTAAAATTAATTATAAATTTTAATAAAAATTTTAAAAAATAAAATAAATATAACTTTTTTTTTATTATTTTTATAATAATTAAAGCAAAAAATAAAAAATTATAAATATTAAATTTTTTATAATAACTAATAAAGTTTTAATACAAAATTTTTTTTTAATATAAAAACAATTAAACAAAATAGTTTAAAAATATTTTTTTAAATATTAATAGCATAAAACTGTTTTTAATAATTTATAAAGCATATTTTTTTTTGGTTAATAATTATTTTTTTGTTAAGGTTTTTTAAAAATACATTTAAGTTAATTTTAATAAAAAAATAATTTAAAAACCAAGTTTATCAATATATTACTTATTAAAAAAATTAATTAAAAATTAAAATTAATAATATAATATTTTAATTTATATATATTAATTAAATTTTGTATGAAATCTGGTTATTGATTACAGAGAATAAATTTGGATGCTTAACACAAAATTCAGAATAGATATAAAAAGAGTAAATTTTTGCTTATTGAGAATTTAATTCTGGTTAATTTTTATTATTATTATTATTATTTTAATGAACAAAGTTCAAATACTGCCTAGTAACAATACATCAAAATAATAATCTATACTAAGTATGAATCATGCTTTTTTTACATGTGACTAGTCATTCAAGCCAACCAAAACTACACTATATACTCACATATACAGAAACCAAATTACCTATACCTGAGAAAAACCAATAAGAACTATACAATTCAAAACTAACACCAAATGCATTATCAATACCAAGCAACCTAATCATTTGGACCAAAAGCATCAACATGCCACCAGACACTGAGACAAAGATCAAACCATTGTGAGAGATCAGATCATGTTTCTTCATAAAAGCATGATGCTTGGAGCAGACCAGCCAAATATCATTTTTAAAAGACAGACACAAACCACAAACAAATTCAACTACCTTATCTGATGTAGTCTTAGAGTCATCAAAGCAGGAAGCAGTCTCTTGGTACCAATCTACGAGCACAAAACCTTTGCACAGTAAAGCAACCAGTCCCAAATCACCCAAACAATTAGATAACATTTGTAACACACAAGAGGAGACATGGGAAAGACCAGAAATAGCTTTCCAAGCAGAAGCAAAATCAACAAATAGTTAAAACCAAGCAGCTGTATTAAATGCACAAGAAAAAACATGGTCCAACATTTCAACATTGCCACAATATAGACACACCACACTGGGATAACATTTATCATAGAGGTGTTTGTGAACAGCAACAGACAGTCTATGGTATAAAGCTTTCATAAAATAGGAATGAAAGCCAGCAAAGTGGTGACTCATAAAGCCAACAGCCATGTGAGAGTCAGAATGCCAAACAAGAGATGATTTAAACCAATCAATATCTGTAAGCAGACAACTGTTCACAATTTTGGTGCCAGAGCCTAATTTTCAGCATACACAATGGATAGACCAAAAAATATCACAAACAAAGTGTCTAGAGTTTTTAGAAACTATACTGCCATTAGCCAAAACAAAACATTTTTTGAGCTGGAAAAAAAAAAGCCTGCCTGAATGGGAAAAGACACTAGCAAGCAGGTTAGCTTGATCATTACCTGAAACATCTGAGTGTCTTTTAACTTTATATTAGCCAACATTCAAATTCTTTTTATGTATGATATTAGCAATATGTTAATGTTCAATCCAATATTTGTTCTAAAAATCCAGAACCAACAACAATAATTCAGCTTTACACGTATTCAAAACAGCTTGGCTGTCAAAAAATAGACAGACTGAACTCAAACTAAGCACACACTCAAGAGCCAATGCAATGGCCTGAAGCTCCGCCAATGTAGAAAACACCATGCCAGTCACCTTTACCCCAAAACCTAAGTTAATGTTCTTAAAGAATACAGCAGTACTAGCTTTTATATCAACACTTCTCAAGCTACAAAGAAAACCATCTGTGTACACAAAAAAGCCAGAGGCACCAATGCCAGACAATTAATCATGCACTGACCTAAACTTATGAGATTCAAGAATGTTTTTTGCAGCAGCAACATCCAGAGGAAAAGAGCTGGCATTAAAAGAACCAAAATCATGGAGATACTAAGTGGCAGTAACAAACCAGACAGAAACAGAACCACATGGGTCAAGTCTCTTCTACTGCTTAAAAGTCTTTCAGTCAAAAACAGTATCATTCCAGCACCAAAGCTGCTCAACAAAAGCAATTCTATAATGATAAAGGAAAGAATGGCACCTGAAATACATCAACTTACCAAGGATACCAGATAAAGAAATTCCATATCAGAAGCAAAAAGCATTACACATAAGATTACCCAAAGATAAACCGGAACTAAGAAAGACCTGAACCATACCTGCCAAGAAGTTGTTCAAAGGATTAACACTAATGTAAACTGGAGAATACAAAAAATGCACAGGACACCAACTCAAAACCTGTAAGTTGTGTGACCTATGCATGAACAATTGGCCCAAAATTTCAACAGAGTTAGCAAAACATATCACAGCAGCAACTTTGTCTTTGGCTTGGACCTGCTCAAAAGTCTTTAAGCCATAAAATAAAGAATAGTACAAAACATTATTAGGAAAATCCAGAGACAGACCCAATTTCAATTTCAGGCCCTTCCAAATTAAAGCATCCCATTTTTGGCACACACTAGCAGAAACAAAGCTAAACTGGGTCTTGTAACCAATGATAAAATGAAGAACTGCCAAAACCAAGTAAGAGAACTGTTTATTTAAAATTGCTTTTCTCAGAACAAGATTGGCAAAAAACCGAACATTCAAATGTACTTTGGCCAAGTTAGGCTTAGACAATTCATTGGAAGAAAAAAAAACCCCAAATATCAGTGAAACACCCCCTTTTTGGTGATGAAAATAGGAGCACCACTAACAAATAAAAAAAAAGCCACTATTCTACAATTAATCGGGATTACTACAGTCTTGTCATTGTTGATCAAGATATCATTCATTCTGAAAAATTCACTGGCAACATTGAGAATGTGTTGTGTAGCCACCTAACTAGAACCAACTCATATAGTATCATCAACAAATACATCTACAGCAAGAAAAGAGGTCAAACTATCTTGGAGATCTATGCGACCAGTTTTGACAACATAATGTGAATTCAGCCTATAACCATACACTGCCTCTTGTCTCTTTACCTTGCACAACAAAGTGTCATAAAAAATATGCCAAAGAAAAGATAAAAACACTTCTCCCTAATCCAAGCCATCATGAACACTATAATGATCAATCAACCCAAAATTGGTCATCACTTTGTTCATATAGCTATTGTAAATACTCCCAAAAAATCTTATAAATCTACTGCACATTTTAATTCTAACCAAACTTTTCCTCAAATGTTCCCAACCAATCGAATCATATGCTTTCCTCATGTCTTACAAAACTAGCCAAAGTTCACAATTTTTTTCCAAAGCATCTTCGACTACTGAACCAATAGCAAAAATAGAAGACTGTGTTGTTGTACCTTTAAGAACTAAGAAGTTGTTACTACAAAAAACATCATACTTATTATATGCCATAGAGATCCTATCAGAGAGGATCTTAGAAAAAATTTTACAGGCAGTTTCAATCAGTGCTATGGGTTGGGTATTTGTAAGAACTCCCTCCTAGTTGTAGGATTTAGGAATCATAAACACCCAGGTCTCCTTCCAAGAATCTGGAACAGATTTACAAATTAAACAAGAGTTCAAAAACATCAAAAACAAATTCAGAACAGATCTGTCACAATGCTTCCATAGCTTATTTGTAATACCAGAAAGGCCAGCAGCTTTATTATCAGGCAAATTCAAAACCACACCAAAAAATTCTTCCATCTCAATTGGATGTATAACATTTGAAAAGGCATCATCAAAGACATACTCTAAGGGTTGAAATTGGTGAAGCCATTCATCTAAAACATCATCAACCACCACATGCTTTCTGGTCCAGCTCTCCATAATTTTATCAACGTGAAATTTAACCAAACCAGACTCCAAAATGAGATCCTCATTTACAACTAGATAATCCAATGTAACTTTGCGAAATGGCCACTCAAGTACACTTCTAATAGTTTGGCCTTTATTTAACTCAAAAGTTTCCATCCTTTTGTTAATTGCCAGCCTGATTTGAGAGTTCTTAGCATGTTTTGATTTCATCATCTTAAGAGAACAATAAGACTTTTTAGCCTTCACCAAAGCTAATCTAATAGCATTAAAATGAAATCCCAAAAGAAAAAAAGATTTGATAGCAGAAGCATTAACAAAATCCAAAAACATCCAAACATCCAACAAGGAGACAAACTTATTAGATGATACAGAATGTAAAGCCTTCACCAACTTAGAAACCAAAAGTTCCAATCTATAATAACGAGAAAAACACTTGGTAAACTACCATTAAAATTTTTAGACCAGGTTTTTGAGAAAACTTCACTCACTGAAAAACAAATGGCTTTGCAAACAATGCTCCACATGCTGTTCAGATCAGATAAACAATGACAATCTGCAAATTTATCAAAAAATATGGCAAAATTATCACGAGATGCAATTCTATACTGCTTTCATTTAATTCTGTCAGCATTTTTGACATTAAATTTCCACTTGTCTTTGTTGGCTTGAACACAAATGGCCCTTAAAACAGAATCTAAAATTCTATTAAGACCAATTGTAATTTGAACAGAACTATAATCAATGCTGAAAAACTCATTCACATTCACAACATGCCCGTTTACTAAAGCATTACTCAAATTTTGTGAAACAAAAATATAATCAATGGTCTTCTCAACACTCCTGGAATTCTTCCAAGTAGAAGTCTTAATATAAAAACTATTGACTAATGTATTGATTAGACCTAAATCCACACATTTACTAAAGCAAGAGTTATGTTTGTTTCTGTTCTTATTGAAATCACCACCTAATATAACAAAAGTACTCTTATTACAAGCTCTGGCTATAAAAGAATTAACAAGACCAGTCTGAATTATATGCCTATTCAGAGAAGTCTCTGCATATAAACCCAATACAGAAACAGATTGTTTGTTTTTGAATAGCAAACAGACCATCAAAAATTTATCCAGAACTTCAAAAATTTTTGAAACATGTTTGGCTAGATTTTTATTTATAATTATAGCAATGTCCACACCCAAAAACCCAGCATCCAGACCCGAAATAAACATTTTCACACCAGGAAACTTATTTACAATTCAAGACTTGACACTGAAGCAAAGCTTAGTCTCAGTAACTATTAAAATGTTATTATTCAAAACCATATGCCATCTAATAATGTTATCCTGCTTAACAGGAACATTCATACCTCTAACATTACAAGTAGCAATTTTCCAAGTTAAGCTACTCATTGGAAAAAAAAAGAGGTTATCACATTACTGCCAAAACCAAAAGAGTCCAACTTATCTATTATTGCCTTAACTGAATTCTCTAGAACTCTCAGATTAGTCTCCAGGCCACTTACTTTCGCAGTTAAAACTCAGGAACCACTTGTAGAAATGTTTTGAGAAATGGCAGTGACTACACTAAGTGCAAGAAAAACGAATAATGGTGTTATAGTTTAAGAATTTAGCAAAAGAATCATAAAAATAATATAAACTATTTAATCATAATATAGTATAATAATAATCTTAGAAAGGTAATAATTAACATAGTAGCAAACACCATCTTGCAATAGTGGCAAGCACCAGTTCACAATAGCAATCAACACCAACTGGTGATAACAGCAAACATCAGATTGAAATATCAAAAAAAAAGTATTACAATGTGTTTTCTCATAGAACTACAAACATGTATATATACAGTAGCTTTAATATTGAAAAAAGTTAATCAAGTAATAAAAAAATCATAACTTATTAAGCAATAAATCCAATTTATTCAACAAACTCCACTTTAAATCATACCTTTAAATTAAATATCTCAAGAAACCTTTAAATCAAAAAGAAATGAAAAAATATATTTAAAACTGAATTATCACAACTCCAAAGTAATAAGAAACTCACTTGTGTTAATTATTGAATGAAACTATCATTTATTAGTTGAATTCCTTGAAAGAATAATCTCTGATCAAGATTATTTACATTTTTACTAATTAATAAAAGCTTTATTGTGAGAATTAAGAAAAGCACTAAAGGCCATTAACATTCCGTATTTTTAGATTAGAGAAACACATTAGACAATTGCAAGGATAGCCTCAAAGAAGACCTCAGACAGTGGGTAGATTTCAGTTCAGTTTCTGAGAAGGAGTACATAAACACACACAACAATCAAAAATTGAGAAATAACTTACATCATAACATTAAAAAGAAAGCTTTCAATATAACAGTAACATTATCACACAAATAGAATTAAGGAACTCACAAGAGACTAATTGCAATTAAGACAGGATATTAGCAATTAAATATATCAAAAAAACCATCCCATAACATTTAGTGAACCCTACGAGGAAAAAAAATCAAAAAGAAAATAATAATTAGCAATAATTCATTGCTAAAAAAGAAGAAACAAAAGTGGTAACAAAAACTCTTAACTTTATTGTTCTTAAATTCTGCCATGTTATTTACACACAAAATTAAAGTGATCTTGGATTACCAGAAGGGTGTTGTCCAGCAGAATCTGTTCTCACTTATTATATCAATGTCAGAATAAATTATCATATAGGAAAGGAAAAAAAACTACATGATGCAAAACTTGGATTGTATAAAAAATTATCACAATACATTACAAAAGAAGTAGCAGTAATAGCCACAACTATTGTTAAAATTCATCAAGAAATTGAGCAATATGCCAATGAAAATTTTCCAATATCCACAGAAAACACTAGGGAACGTGTTAACAAAACCAAAAAAAATTTAGAAACTAATCAAGAAAGTAACCAGCAAAAACTAGGAACACCTGCTCAAACACCAAAAAAAACTGTCACTCAATCAATAAAAAAACAACATATTTATTCACCAGAAAATAAATCATATCATTTTTCACCAGAAAATAAGATACAAATTCTATTAGGAGCTGCATTATCATCAACATCAACTCCACAAATGCCAAGAACTCCTAGTTATATTGATAAAATTAAACAACATAACTGGAAAGACATACTAATTACAAGAGGATATTTATCACTATTCCAAAACCCTTTTTTTTAACCAAAATTTGGAATGGAGTTTGAAAACCATAAAGAAGAGTCTGAATCAAAATCCGAAAAAAAGACCAGTGAAAAAACAATCACAAAACCAGTTACTGGAACAAACAGCCAGTCCAGAAAGAAACTCATAATCAAAAAAAAGAACCAAATATAAGAGAAGCCACCTTTAGAAATGCTCAAGAAAATATCATCCCACTTTCTCTTAGACCAATAAGCCCATCAGCAAAAAATGGTGATGAAATGGCCACACCATACATCACAAGACTAACAGATTTTTCAGAAGAGGAAGAAGAAACAAACATGCACATATGGCTCAGAGAAGTGCAAAAAGCCATCCAGGCAAATAACTAGAGCAACCAAAGAGCAATTCAAACATTATTTTTCTTCCTAAAAAGCACAGCTAACTCATGATATCAAAGTCTAAAAACAAAACCCATGAGCTTTGCTGAATTTAAAAATGCACTTCTGGAGTATTTTAGCAATTCAAACACCATAATCCAACTACAGAACAAATTCAATACTATCAAGCAAGATATTGGTGAAACTGTCACCTAATACCTTGCTTGATTCAATTAAATTTGCCATCAGATTGAAGCAATTGAACAAGGATACTACACTAATCCTCAGGTTTTAAATCAGTTTATTAGAGGATTAAAAAGCAGCATTTTAGGAAGAATATGCCCTGCTCATCCTAATTTCTTATCAGAAGCCATTATGCTCGCCAGAGCCCTTGAATTGGCTGAGAAAAAAGTTAACTATAGTCAAATAGTTAACATGGTAATAGAAGAAAATAAGACAGAAATATTAGAGAAAAGAGTAATACAACTAGGGAAGGAACTCTCTAGGAAAATAGAAAGTTATCTCATCCCGGATCCAAGAAAAAATACATAACAACCATTCTAAAAATGCAGCCAGGAAGTCAGTGACAATTAAAATAATCACTTATCACATCAGAAATTCAGAACAGAAATGCATGTCTGCCATTTTTGCAAATGCATAGGACATTTGATTAATCAATGTCGAATGTGAATGATGCAGGAAGCATGCAAAAATAATTATTACATGCAATTTCAAATGCCCAGAAACCAGTATACTCTAATATTATGCCAATATCCCACCACATATCAAAATCAAAGAACTTACCAGCAACAGCCCATGATAGCCAACCCAAATTGGCATCCCAAGCCCTGAAATCAGCTCATGTAGAACCAGAACGTGTTGGTCCAGAAGAATTCAAACCATGCCGGAACCAGTCAGTAAACCAATCCAAACTACCAAAATTATTAACAAACTTATCTTAATATACTGGACAATCTAATTATCAGAAACAATGATGGTAGAAACATAAACAAAACCAAAAATTCCTCCAACAAATTGAGCCAAACAATACCACCAGCAGTTGCCACCAAAGATAGCAGTCTTGCAGCTATTTTTCCTTTTGAATTAAAGGAAAATGAGGCTATGTTCAGTGGAGCAGCATTGGACAAAAAACACCCAATCACTGCTATATATATAGAAGCCACTGTAAACAATACTCCAATCAAACTTATCTTAGATAGCGGATCTGCCGAAAGCATCATAATGCTTCAACTAGTAAACCAACTGGGTTTCAAAATTGATCATGTCGCGATGTCCCAAATCATAACAGCTAATGGAAATACAAAGCTGCCTTATGGCAAAATTGATTCATTTCCTTTCAAAATTAATGACATAATAATACCTACAAAAGTATTAGTAATAAATGCTACACAATATCAAGCGTTAGTAAGAAATAACTGGCTAACAAAAGCCAATGCTACTCTAGACTGAACCACTCAAGAGCTTTTGATCAATTATAATGGCCACCAGGCCAGAATTCTAGCCATCTGTGGCCACTTCCAAAAACCCAGCACCAACCAAAGACCTACCTTCAAATTTGAGAAAAATCCAGCATTACCAGCCATTAAAACCTATCAGCTCTCTTGGGCTGATGACCAAAGAACAGGACTACCAGCCATACTAATGTGGACCAGCAAAGAAAGATCTGAATGGAACCAAATAAGTCTATGAAAAAACCACCAGCGACACAAACCAAAGCTAGAATGCTCAGTTTGCAAGAAGAAACTCTCATCTATGACTGCATACAGCATATCAGACAAAGACCCAAGAAACTCCACCCACTACTATTGTAACTGTTATAACAAAGAAAAATACGGTTACCTAGAAAGACACAGAAAATGGAATGAGGAACTGTGCCTCACTTGTGGAAAACCATTACCAAGAGGATGTGACTGGAATAACATAGCAGACAGAGGAGTAATATATAACACAACTTGTCAATACACAATCCTTATCTGTGACTGGGTAAGAAGAGGAATGCCATTCAAAGCAGTGTTCAACAGAGCATTAAAAAGACTACAACACTATTCATATGACAAGGACAAGTTGTACAACACTGCACAGGCCAAAGTAAGAGGAAAAACTGCTGAAGAAATATGACATTGGAAAAAGTCAGCTAAAGTAGCCAACAAAGTCACCAGCTACAATATGTTCGATCCAGTGGACGAATTCCAGGACTACTACCAACAACTATGTTCACTCAACAAGAACAAGAACAATATTTCACCCAAATCAACACTTACTTCTGCGAAAACTGTCTTATCTCATGCCAAAATCAGTGCTGTGAAGAGTGTCAAGATGAAAGAAACTTAGAAAGAAAAATGGAAATTGAAAATCAACAATCTCAAAATCAATTAATAAATCAACAAGACTTATCTGACAGTCCTGGGTCAGAAAAATTTATAGTCTATACTGACTTAGAACAGGTGATCAACATCTGATATTTTGACAATGGGCACTTAAAAATAATACTCAAAAGAGCCCATCCAACTGACACCAGATTTGATCTACATTATCTGGAAGACAAATCCACAACATTACCACCCAGAAGCATCACCAAAATTGACCTGAAAATAGCAGTTGAAATTCTGCCAGGAATAATAATTTAAATAGCATCATAATCAAGCCTTGCGAAAAAAGGAATAAGCATTTAAGGAGGAGTAATTGACACTGAATACACTGGAAATTTGATGGTTTTGCTACAGAACAATTCAAAAAAGCCTTATACTATTGAATCTAAGAAAAAAATTACACAAGCAATTTTTTTACCATTGGTAAAAATTGGGAAATTTGTGCCAGTGGAAAATCGTGAGGAATTGTTACAAACAATAAGAGGAACTTTTGATTTCAGATCAACAGGAAAAAGAATTAAAGTGAATTTCACTAAAACAATAGTGGAAAAAGGTGAAATAATTAAAACTAAGCAGTCCATCATGCTCCTACCATATGGAAAATCAGAAATAAGAATAAAAAAGACAATTAAAGAAAAAGACCTAATATTTGAGTCTTATCCAGAAACTTGCCAACAGTTTTTTATAGGACTTACTAACCTTTTTATTCCAGCTGATAAAGCTCAATAGATAAAAATTTTTATCGCAAACACCACAGAAGAATCTGTCTACATTCCAAAAGATATCATCATTGGATATCTCAGAACAGAACTAGAAAACACGTCAACACCACAAGAAATTCTAAATTTTCCAGAAATTGCCTTCTACTGTGAATTTACTTCAATAAATTGGCAACAACTATTGGAATACTATCAATTTATGCCAGAAGAATTGGCCAAATTAAACATTGAAACAATGAATCCTGACTAACAATGACAATTAAAAGCATTAATTTTAAAATACTCTGATATATTTTCATGAAATAGTGAATTTGAAAGAACCAACTTGGTTCAACACCAAATCCCCACTGGAGACACCAGACCTGAAAAACAACACACTTATCATGTTTCACTAATGGAGCATAATTTTATCAGATAAAAAGTTCAAAGCATATTAGAAAAAGGAATAATCCAACCATCAATGAGCTCATGGTCCTTACCAGTTGTTTTAGTAAGGAAAAAGAACGGAAAAATTAGATTTTGCATCAATTATCACAAACTAAACAGCAAAACAACCAAAGATTTATACCCAATACCATTAATTGACAAAATCTTCAATGTTTTTGGAGGAGCAAAATGGATTTCTATACTGGACTTGACCAGTGGGTACTGGCAAATAGAAATGGATCCAAAGGACAGACATAAAACAGTATTTACAACACAAAATAGCAATTATGAGTTTAATATAATGCCATTTGGATTAATAAACACTCCCATAACATTCCAAAGATTAATGGACATAATTTACTTCAGAATCCTGTGGCAATCTGTTGTTGTCTACTTGGATAATACAAATGTTTTTTTGTTAAAATTCATGAATTATCTCTAACATTTACAACAAGTTTTTAAGAGATTGAGACATGCTGGACTTAAACTAAATTTAGAAAAATGTTTCTTTGGGAAAAATAAGCTAGCATTTTTAGAACACATAGTTGGAAAAGATGGAATAAAACCAGATCTATCAAAAATAGACAAAGTGAAAAATTTTCCAGTATCTCGAAATGTTTCAGAAGTTAGAAGCTTTTTAGAACTTGCATTTTACTACTGCCACTTTGTAGAAAACTTTTCAAACATTGCCAAACCTCTTAATTATCTACTATCCAAAAATGTAAAATTTAAATGGACTGAAGCACAACAAAAAGCTTTTGAGTACCTTAGACAAAAGCTCATTGAATTACCAATAATAATCTATTCAAATTTCAACAAAAAATTTATTTTGGCCACAGATGCCTCTGGAACTGGACTTGGAGCCATTCTGTCACAAAAAAAGGATAATGGAAAAGAATATGTAATTGCTTATGCCAGCAGAAGTCTCAGTACAGTAGAGCAAAACTATGCAGCACACAAACTTGAATGCTTAGCAGTAGTCTGAAGTTGTGTTCACTTTAACACATATTTATGGTACCAACCCTTTGAGATTACCACAGATTATAAAGGTCTGGTCTGGTTAAATAACAAGAAAGTGCTAAAAAGAAAATATGCCAGATGGTCACAAACGTTAGCACTATATAATTATATTATCAAATACAAAAAAAGTACCAAAAATGCTAATGCTAACTGTTTGTCAAGAATAAAACACACATAAAAATTACCAATCCACTGTTATCGGAGGTTTTTGGTCTCTTTTCTGTAATGTTGTTAATACTTATTTGCTGTGAATTCACGTTTTTTGGATGTGGTTGAACCTCCAGTAACTGAATTTATCTTCAAATTATCTTCTATAATTTGAACTGCTGGGCTTATAAATGGAATGGCCAATTTCTTGCCAGTTACTTTATGTAGTTATGTTGTAGTAAACGTCAACTCTTTCTCAGGAATTGCTCATCTGAAAGCTTACTAAAAGTGTGTAGTTATTTTGCTGTGAAAGTCAACTCTTCTACAGGAATCTTGTCTGTAGGCTACCCTAATAATTATAATAATAAAAGAAAAAAATAAAAGAAATGTAAAAAAAAATAGAAATTTTATCAAGGAAAACGTTTTCTATTCAGGCCTGAAGTTACTAACAGTTTACTGAAATTGGTAGCTAATCAATTTCGAAATGTTAGTTGGGTTTTGGGGATTTTCCAAGTACAATAATTAAAGAATTTGGTTTTTCGAATTATTTGATATTTATTTCTTTTTGTGTGTATAGGAACGGTTTTAAGAGATAAATCTAAAGTAAGATACATTTTCTCGAAGAGAGAAGCTCTTTTTTTATACAACTTGTCATAACACTATTCTATGAACTTGAACTTTGCTATTTTCTACAATTTTACTGAACTAAAGATACATTTTGGCAAACTACAAGTTATTTCTGCAAACTATTAGATATTTCGGTGAACTATCAATTATTTCGGCAAATTTCTATGAATTTCGGCAAACTTTTGAATGTTACATAGTTCGGGGTATTGCATAATTGATCTTCGCAATTAGGTTACATTTGTGTTGTGTACAATTTGGGTTATTAATTAAATGATAATTTTGGACATTTTTTGCTAATATAATAAGTGATAATTTGAAATGATAATATATGCTAATTAATGATAGGAATTATGAGATAGTTTCATGCTAAATGATATCTCTAATTTTGTCTGGTAACATAACCTCCTCCTCAAAACTGAGCTCCGTCAAAGTCCAAGTACTGTCTGTTATTTCCAGATAATAATCCAAAATTATTGAAGAAATTTGGTCTGAAAATTGTTGAAATTTCAGTTCTGTAAGCTTTCCAATGTATTGAATCTTCAAAGGTTGAAAAATTGGGTTTTGTAGTATGTTTTCACAGGTGTGGAATAGGTCATAAAGTTTAAGAACAGCTCTAAGCCTATAGCGACTGTTTGTTGATCTAGCTATTGTCTTGAATTTATTGTGAAGTTGTTTCTGAATAGCTTCTTTTGTGAGGTTTGCTGTTGTAAGTTCCAGTTTCCATTCGTAAAGTGTTTTTCCAATGTGAAAATATCTATAGATTGGAGGATATTCAGTGTTTTCCTCATTGAGACACAGTTGAAGTTTTTGTTGACTTGTAGCATTTGGTGGAATACTAATCGGAGTGAGCATTAGGTTTTCTCTTAAAGCAAGCTTTAAAAGTTCTGGCAGGTAAATTCCAGTATAACTTCTTGTGTTTTTTTTATACGGGTGATATTTTCGTGAATTTGGGGCTAAATTTGTAACTACTTCTGTTTGGGTATAATTTATGTGGTTTTCAGTAACAGTAATGGATAATTCAGGTATTGTTTTTAAAGCTAACATTAGTTTTTGGAATAATTGTTGAATGTTTTAAGGAATAGTCATTATAAGCACTTGAAAAAAATAAAAATTTATTTTTGGTTTATGGGTTTTTATGTTATTTTTGTTTTGTTTTTGTGAGATTGTTCTAAATTATAGGAGAATAACTAGTAAAATTAAATTAAGTGTTCAGGTTGGAAGGTTGTTCAATGACAAATATTGGTTCTAAGTTTCAGGGAATATCTTCGGGACTGATCAAAAGGGAATATGTACCAATTTGTGGAATTAATGGTTCAAGATTGTTTCTGGAATAATAGTGTTTCAAACGATCTCCATGTGTAACTTTTGCTAGGATTTTGTTATCAAGTCTTAGCTTATATGATCCATTGCTTAGGACTTCATGGATAAAAAATGGTCTATTCCATTTATTTTCAAATTTTCCACTTCATTGTTTTTCAGTTTTAGTTTTGTGTAAGAGAACTTTGTTTCCAATTTTGAATTTATTGGTGACTGAAGGCAATTTGTCATCATGCCGTTCTTTTTGTTGAGCTTGGGAGTGTTCAATATGGGTGGCTGCTATTTGTCGTTTTCCTTCCAATGTATTAAGCAGAGTGTAGGCTCTTTGCTGAAGTGTTTTTTAGAAATTGTTTTCATCAATCGGTTGTGCTGGGTATGTTTCCACTGTAAAACTAATTGGTAATGTTACCATCCTTCCATAAGTTAAATCAAATGGTGTGTGTTTCATGGTATCTTGTTTTAATGTCTTATATGCTAGTAACACTGATGGAATAAAGAGATCCCATTCTTGCTCAAAATCGGTTGAGACTTTGGCTAAGGACTCACACAATGTTCTGTTAAAACGTTCCACAAGTCTGTTTGTTTGTGGATGGTAGGACAAAGACAGAGGTCTTTTGACACTGAATCGTTCACAAATTTCTTGTATCAGGTTGTTTACAAAGTGTGTTCTCTGATTGGATAAAAGTTCAATTGGACATCCATGTCTACAAATGATGTCTTCGTAGATGAAATTTGCTACTAATTTTGCATCTGCTCGTTGAATGGCTCTGGCTTTAGGCCATTTAGTAAGATAGTCTACAGCTACTGCAATATAACGGTTTCCTTGAGTGGTAATAGATAGTGGTCCAACTAAATTGATACCAACTCTGTCAAAAGGCTGTCCAACTTTGATTGGATTTAAAGGTTCTGTAGGGCGAGTTCCTTCTCTTCTTTGACAACTATCACAAGATTCAACATATTCATGAATGTCTTTTCTCATTCGAGGCCAAAAGTAGTATTCTAGTGTTTTTTGGGTGGTGCTATCTTTTCCAAAGTGTGCTGATGAAAGATCTGAGTACATATTGTATAAAATGGTCTCTTTTTCTTGTTTTTGTATTAATCTGAGTGGTTTGGTTGGGTTTTTGAAATTTTGATGATAGATAATGTTGTTGTGTAGAAAATATTGTTTGGTTTGTTGTTGTAACTGATGTTTTTCATCTGGGGACCAATCTGTTGGGATTGTTAATGTCTCTAAATATTGTTTGAGATTGTTGTAGTTTTCGGGGTTTATTGTTTGTTGTTTTGATGCTGTTAATTCAAAT
>JAAOMT010000299.1:223017-247816 GCA_016748015.1 Geosiphon pyriformis | reverse complement strand
ACCAAGAAAAGCTAAACTTGTTTTTCTGAAGTAGCATTTTTCAATGTTCAGTTTCAATCCTGCTTTCCATAATCGTTGAAAAACTTCTCGCAGGTGGATTAAATGTAGTTCGAAAGATGGTGAATAAACATCAGTGTCATCGAGATAAACTACTACTGATTTCCAAAGAAGATCTTTGTAAACAACATCCATAAGTCTTTGGAATGTTGCTGGTGCATTGCATAATCCAAAAAGTATTACATTGAACTCGTAATTTTCTCCTTGAGTGGTGAATGCTGTTTTGGGGCGGTCTTTGGGATCCATAGCAACTTGCCAGTATCCACTCTCTAAATCTAATGTTGAAAAGTATTTGGACTTTTCAAGGGCATTTAACATGTCATCAATTCGGGGAAGAGGGTAAGCATCTCCAATGATGACACTGTTGAGTTGTCGATAATCAACACAAAATTGTATCTTTCCATTTTTCTTTTTAACTAGGACCACAGGTGAGGCCCATGGGCTCATTGATGGTTGAATAAGCCCATTGTTAAGCATCCGTTGTACTTCTTCTCGGATAAATTGGTGACTTTCTGGGGCAACTTGGTAGGCTTGTTGTCGCCTTGGTTTGGCATCTCCTGTATAGATTTGGTGTTGAACCAAATCAGTTCTTCCTAAGTCATTGTTGTTTTTGGTGAAGATGTCAACAAATTCTGCAATTAGCTCTTTGAGCTGGGTTTGTTGTTGTGATTCAAGTTGTCTCATGTTGATTCGAGATAGTTTTTCCATGACAACATGGTAGTTTTCAGAGCTGGGGTTTGGGTTGGTTTTTGGTATTAAATGTCCAATAATTTCAGAGAAATCGGGAACTATTTGGGGTAATTCTTGTTGAAATATATTACTGTGAATAACTCCAATTTTTAAATTATTTAATAAAATTATGGGATAATTATTGGGGTTGTAAAAAGTAACTCGGACTTTTTTGTTCCTTCTGGAATATAAATGTTTGGAATCGAAATATTATGTTCCAAGCAGACTTGTTCATTGGACTCAAAAATTTGTTGTGTGGTTGTTGACTTTGGGCAAGTGTAGATTTCTGGATGTTCTCCAAAGGGTGAGATAGTAATCAGTTGTGGAAGTCTGAGAATCTGGTGGGATTTGTTCTGTGTGTTAAGAGCTATATTAACTGGAACTGTGAATCATCCAGTTGAACCAAAACCTTGGGTTCCTCTATCACTTTTTCCTAATTGTTCTCTTTGATGGACTAGTTACAAACCTGAAATGTTGATTAAGAGTAGGTAAATAGCTTGGGCAATTTTTTCAGCATGTTTGATCTTGAATGGTTTGTCAGTTTCATTTTGAAGCATCACTGTTATGTTTCCAGTATATCCAGCATTGATTATTCCTCCTCTGACATTGATTCTTTTGCTTGCCAGAGAGGACCAGGAGGCGATTTGAACCATTGCTCTTGGCAGGATTTCGAGTGCAATTTTGAGGTTGATTTTTGTGAGAGATTTGGGTTTGAGAACAAGAGTATCCTTGCCTGGATATCTTAAGTCATATCCAGCATCAATTTCATGTGCTTTTTTGGGTTTTATTCCTTGTCCGTTGTTGTTGAAGTATTTAAGTTGTAAGGCAGGCTGATTTTCGATAAGGTAGATGGGTGTTGTTTCAATTTCTTCCATTTCTTCAGGTTCTCTGAATTCAATTTCATTCTCATCATTTTCGCTGGGCAAGAGTATACTAAGAGCATAGCATTCAGGACACCATTGTTCATTGCAAGGCATAATGCATTCTTCACATAGCCTAATGTTCATTTGCTCTAATCATTGAATTTGAGCTTCTTGGGTCAAGTAGGTGTGACTTGCAATTTGGTGGTAGACTTCTACTTCATCTTTGTAATCAAATCCAGCTAATTCCATAGTGTATTTAATGTATTCTGCTTCCTTCATTTGACAAACATCTTCTTTGGTAGCTCTATTAATTAATGCCATTGCTAAGTCAAAAATCATCTCGGCATCATAAGAGTAGTGATAAAGTTTGTTGGGAGCACTATTGTATGCTGCGTTAAAGGGTGTTCCTCTTTTTACTTTTTCTGAAATTGATAAAGCATATTGGCAGGTCTGATCGCAGACGCCTCTTTTCATTACTACATCAATCCAATTGCATTCTTTCGGTAGCATATCTCCACAAGTCAAACAAGGAGTGTTGTCCTATTTTCTGCTCCTTTTTATTAGATGGCCCCATCGCTTTCTTGCAGTAATAACAAGTATGATTCTCATATTCTTTTTCAGGTGAAATGCAGGCTTCCATTGACAATAGTTTCTTGTGGCAGTCCTTACATTTAAGAGGAATATAGGAGCGTTGTTTCCTTGGTTTGGGTTTTGAGTAAGGTATATTCCATCCAGAGGTTTCGGGTTTAGTGTATGGAGTAAAATGTTCTTGTTCTGTTTCATCAGCCCAGTTGGACATTGATCCAAGAGCCATGAATGTTTCGAGTATTGGTTTTTCTTCTTCTGGTTCAAATTCAAAAGCTGGGGTTTTTTCAGAGCATTTGTTAAATGTACCACAAATGGCAGATACCTGGGCATGTTGTCCTTGGTAGGAGATTGTTAACTCTTGTGTTTCCCAATTCAAATTAGCATTGGCTTCTTGAAGCCAATCATTTCCGACGAGAGCTTGATACTGGAGTGCGTCCATTACAAGAACTTTGACTGGAATGGTGATTCCATCAAGAGTGAATGGAAAATTGTCAATTTCTCCTACTGGGGTTTTTTTCATGCCATCGGCAGTGATGATTACTGTTTGAGCTGGTCGGTCGACATTTCTTTTCAACTGTTGTATTAACTGGTAGGTAATAATGCTTCCAGTGGATCCACTGTCTAGGATCAAGCGAATTGGCTTTCCTTCTACTTCAGCTTCTGTGTACATTGCAGTGATGGCTTTTTGCTCATTAGCCACTGCATTGCTAAGTAAGAATAGTGATTCATTTGCTTTAAATTCAAAAGGAAAGATATTAGAGAAATTGGCATTTTCAGCAATTCAGGCTGGTGGAATAGTGGTGTGGTTATGAGAAGGGTTTCATTGTTGTTGTGCTGCAGCTCTACCTTCCGAGAGTGCAGTATGGTAAAAATTCTGTTCTTCCAGCATTGTTAAATAACTGGGTTGAGTGTGGTAATGGTTGGGTCTTGTTTGAATGGTATTTTGGGAAACCAATTGGTTGTTCGAACTGATTCTATTGTTGTTTACTTGGTATTGGTTTTGTGGTGTAAATTGATTTTGTGTAATCAGTCTTTGAGCAGATACTTGATAATGTTGGGTGGGTGGTTGTTGGTATTGCTGTTGGATTGGTTGTGGGACAGGCTGATAATAGTTATTTTGGTATTGGGGTCTTGGTGGATAGTAAGCTGGTGGTAATGGTTGATAATAAGATTGCTGTGGTGGAGAGTAACGTTGATTACCCCTATTTTGTTGGTCTCGTTGCAGCTTTCTGCAATCTCTTTTCCAGTGGCCAGAGATTCCACAGTAATGGCAATTCTGGGACTGGTTATTAGAAAGTAGTGCAAAGTTATTTTGATTTTGTTTTTGGGGTGGTTGATATCTTTGGGGTTGTTGTTGTTATTGGTTGATAAAATAGTTTTTGATCTTCTTTGTGAGTTGGTCAATTTTTTCCTCAGTTGCTGAGCTGGTTTCTCCAATTGCCAAATTTATAAGTTTTGTACAATTGGCTTCTTCCATGGCCATTTCATATCTTTTTGTATGCTGTATGGCAGAGTTTAAATCTTTTGGTGCGTGTGGGTGAACCTTTTTAATTAATTTATCTTTTAGACCAGCGATAAATTGATCCAAGATTTGAGCATCAGAATAATAATTGTTTGTCTCAAGTTGGCGAATCCGTCTGAAAAGTTTGTTGAATTTCCCAATATAAGTCATAACGGATTCAGAGGGTTCTTGTTTGATATTTCGAAAACAATTGCAAATAGTGATGGAGGTATTATTGTCGGTGAACTGTTCAAGAAAGGCTGCTTTGAAAGCATTCCAATCATTGAATGGGATGGCAAGATTTTCAAACCATTCTCCTGCTGTTCTTTTAAGAAAGTAGGGTATTGTTCTTAACATTCTGGCAGCATTTCATCTATTTGCATCTCCAGCTTTAGTAACTTGGTCGAGCCATTCTTGGGGACTGGTCTCAATATCTTCTCTATTGAATTTAGGGATTTTTGCAATGTATGTTGTCATTTTGTCTTCTTCGTTTTCACTGTCTATTGATTCTTCTTTGGTTATTTCAGAGTTGTTTTCTTCGTTTGCTGCTGTCTCAGAGTGTTCACTTTGATTTTCAGCTAAAAAATCAAGGAGATTGGAACTAGTTTGAAGGGGTTCTTGTTGTCTGGTGGGACTTCTGAGTGATGTAAAATCTTCTGGTCTTGCAAATTGATTCAAGGGTGAATTAGGTGTTTGTACTTGTGCAAGTGAAGCTGGAAAAGGTGTGATAGTAAGTAGAAGTTTTGAACTGGTTCCCTGTTCAGGTGTTTGTAAATGTTTGGCAGTTGTTTTCGGTAGTGTTGGAGTATTTGGGATGGTTCTTGAATATTGCTTTAATTTGTTTTTGCCTTTGTTGCTTGTTTCTGTTTTCGATTCAAAATCAATAGTGTATTAAGACTGCACTGGATATGTTTCTTCACAGTATTTGATAATATTAAAATTAAGTTTGTGAAAGTAAGTGGCAAGTGTTTCACTATTAAGGTCTTCAGTTCCTAACTGTGAATAGTGTGCTAAATTATTGTAAAGGTTGCTTCTAACTTCTGAGATATTGTAATTTCCAAAAAGATAATTGTTGATGCAGTTTTCAATGTATTGGTATACTGATTTCTTGACAACTTCAATTCCGTCTGAAATGTTGAATCTTTGCTTGTAGTGGGTGTAAATTGATTGGTAATACTCTAGAGTTGTTGTGTCTGGTGTGGTCACTACTTTGAAGTTGTTTTTGTTGTGTTGTTTCTGTGAGAGAGCACCAAATGTTACCGGAGGTTTTTGGTCTCTTTTTTGTAATGTTGTTAATACTTATTTGCTGTAAATTCACGTTTTCTGGATGTGGTTGAACCTCCAGTAACTGAATTTATCTTCAAATTATCTTCTATAATTTGAACTGCTGGGCTTATAAGTGGAATGGCCAATTCCTTGCCAGTTACTTTATGTAGTTACGTTGTAGTAAATGTCAACTCTTTCTCAAGAATTGCTCGTCTGAAAGCTCACTAAAAGTGTGTAGTTACTTTGCTGTGAAAGTCAACTCTTCTACAGGAATCTCGTCTGTAGGCTACCCTAATAATTATAATAATAAAAGAAAAAAATAAAAGAAATGTAAAAAGAAATAGAAATTTTATCAAGGAAAACGTTTTCTATCCAGGTCTAGAGTCACTAACAGTTTACTGAAATTGGTAGCTAATCAATTTCAAAATGTTAGTTGGATTTTGGAGATTTTCCAAGTACAATAATTAAAGAATTTGGTTTTTCAAATTATTTGATATTTATTTCTTTTTGTGTGTATAGGAACGGTTTTAAGAGATAAATCTAAAGTAAGATACATTTTCTCGAAGAGAGAAGCTCTTCTTTTATACAACTTGTCATAACACTATTATATGAACTTGAACTTTGCTATTTTCTACAATTTCACTGAACTAAAGATACATTTTGGCAAACTACAAGTTATTTCTGCAAACTATTAGATATTTCGGTGAACTATCAATTATTTCGGCAAATTTCTATGAATTTCGGCGAACTTTTGAATGTTACATAGTTCAGGGTATTGCATGATTGATCCTCGCAATTAGGTTACATTTGTGTTGTGTACAATTTGGGTTATTAATTAAATGATAATTTCGGACATTCTTTGCTAATGTAATAAGTGATAATTTGAAACAATAATATATGCTAATTAATGATAGGAATTATGAGATAGTTTCATGCTAAATGATATCTCTAATTTCGTCTGGTAACACTACCCACTACAACAACAATGAACAACCACTTTTACAAAAATCTCAGCCAATACTTGAAAACACTACAAATAGACAAAGAAATGCTAGTAAAAGAGCTAATTAAGCTCCAAAAATTAACAAAACACTATTTCATTTAAAATCACATACTTTATTACTGGAATTGACAAAATCCAAATAATTTATTAAGAGTTATAACCACAGATAAAAAAGAAACTATCTTATTTAACATGTATTCAGATATTTATTTAGGCCACTTTGGAAAAACAGCAACCATCCAATATGTAATTAGCTGTTACTATTGGCCAAAAATAAGTTCAGACATAATCCAATACATAAGAAATTATGACTAATGCCAACAAAGAAAAGGAGCAAAAACAATGGAATTATTAAGACCAATAAAAGTCAGACAGCTATTTGACAGAATTGGAATTGATTTAGTTAGACCCTTACCAATAACAACAAGAAACAATCATTATATTGCAGTAGCTGTAAACTATCTTACCAAATGGCCAGAAGCTAGAGCTATTAAAACAGCTGATGCTATTTTCATAGCTCAATTCATACATGAAGACTTAATTTGCCAGCATGGATGTCTACAAGAATTGCTATTAGATCAAGACACACATTTCATAAACAGCACCTTAAAAGAACTTAGCCAAAAATTTGGAATCAAGTGACCACTGTTATTACTATACCATTCATAAACAAATGGATTAGTTGAAAGATTTAATCGCACATTATGTGAATCACTGGCGAAAATTAGTAATAAACATGAAAAAGAATGGAATTTATTTATATTAGCATATAGAACAATAAAACAAGATACTATACAATTTACACCATTTGAACTAGTTTATGGAAAAAAAGCCACATTACCAGTTGAACTTACTATCCCAACTTATCTAAGTGACACTATTACTGAAGCAACATTCTAGAAAACACTACTTAAAAGAACATATGAATTAATGGAAACTTTAGAAAACAAAAGAAGAAAAGCAGCACAAAATATTGAACAATTACAAAAACAACAAAAAGTAAGACATGATAACTAGTTACCAGATAATATAATTAGCTACAAAATTGAAGATAAAGTATTGTTGCATCATACAAAAATGGAAAAACAATAAAGTGGAAAATTTGATCACAAGTGGAATGGACCATTTTATATTCATGAAATACTTGAAAATAAAGCATACAAGCTAAGACTAGATGATAAAATATTAAGAAAAGCAGCACATGATAACTGGCTGAAATTTTATTACAGTAAACTAATAATAACAACAAAGACACTCAGAATTGGAACACAATTACCTTTAATTCTATTAGAACAAATTCCACAAGATTTAGAACCAATAGTTTTAATTGAACATTATTTAAAAAAAGATAATTAATCTTAGATTACAGCAAAAATGATTTAACAACCATAAAAACACATGCAAAAGATTTCAAAATAGCAGTCAAAATTAAAACAATGATACTTATTCCAGAAAACATCAACAATATAACTCAATAATTAGTTGAAAGCTTACAACAATTAAAATCCGATCTGAAAATCACAGTTAATAGCTCTAAAATAACATACATAAAAAGAACAATAGAAAATCCAAAAACAAGAAAAGAACATAATTTTGAATTATATAATATTACCAAATATAACAACAAATTTATCAGCAAAGTTATTAAAAAATTAGAGATAGCATTAGGCAATACATTAATAATGGAAGAAATAGAAATAAGTGAATTAACACCAGACACATTTAACAACTTGAAAACAAAATTTCCAATTAACTACTGTTATTATCAACTAGAAAAGCACTTAAACATACAAACATTATACTCAAAAGACTCAACTAGAGTGTTTGACAAAACAACAATCCAACTATTAGAACCTTTTATTGGAAAAACCAACACTACATTCCATTTAAAAACAGTTTACAGAATTTTCAAAGCATTTGAAAACTGTCACAAACTATTGTTGGACCCAACCATGAACATAATAACAACCAACAGTATTAGACGATTTACCAACTTACAATTTCAAGAATTACAACAACAAATTAATAACACAGTATTGAACCACTATAGTAACTTAGAATTTAATAAAGAAATTAATTTTGATTTCGACGGAGCTCAATCTTGAAAGGAGGGAATAATGTTATGGTTTAAGAATTTAGCAAAAGAATTATAAAAATAATATAAACTATTCAATCATAATATAATGCAGTAATAATCTTAGAAAGATAATGATTAACATAATAGCAAACATTATCTTGCAATAGTGACAAGCACCAGTTCATAATAGCAGCTAACACCAACTAGTGATAGCAGCAAACACTAGGTTAAAATATCAAAAAGAAAGTATTACAATGTGTTTTTTCATAGAACCACAAATATGTATATATTTAGTAGCTTTAATATTGAGAAAAGTCAATCAAGTAATAAAAAAATTATAACTTATTAAGCAATAGATCCAATTTATTTAACAAACTCTACTTTAAATTGTACTTTTAAATTAAATATTCCAAAAAACCTTTAAATCAAAAAGAAATGAAAAAGAATATTTAAAACTGAATTATCACAACCCCAAAGTAATAAGAAACTTACTTGTGTTAATTATTGAATGAAACTATCATTTATCAGTTGAATTCCTTGGAAGAATAATCCCTGATCAAAATTATTCATGTTGTTACTAATTGATAAAAGTTTTATTGTGAGAATTAAGAAAAGTGCTAAAGGCCATTAACATTCCGTGTTTTTAGATTAGAGAAACACATTAGACAATTGCAAAGATAGCCTCAAAAAAGACCCCAGACAGTGGGTAGATTTCAGTTCAGCCTTTGAAAAAGAGTACATAAACACACATAACAATTAGAAATTAAGAAATAACTTACATTGTGACATTAAAGAGAAAGCCTTCAGTATAACAGTGATATTATTACACAAATAGAATTGAGGAACTCACAAGAGACTGATTGCAATTAAGATAGAATATCAGTAATTAAATATACTAAGAAAACCATTTCATAACAACAGAGCATCAACAGTCATGTTCAGCACTGGATTGTGTTCAAGAGTGGGCAAAACAGGAAAACTCACTGATGAAACAACCAACAACCTGTCCAGCTTATGTAAAATGTCAACCATCTGGTCAAAAACATTTTCAAGCAAATGCTTGAAGACACTAACACACAAAGCCAGAATTATAACCACAGATGTCGAACCATTGACCGATCTCATGCCCGAATTGATCTCAACAAATGGTGTAAAAAATAAATTTTTAGAGGAGCTGCTTATCACAGAAGCCCAAGTCACACTACCAAAGGAGATTGGACAAAACATAGGAGCTTGCTTTTTGGTATAGATGAACACAAGGTGTCTTTTATCTGAATTGGAACAAAGAAATTTTTTTTTGAAACTCTGCTCAAAGTTTTTCTTACCACTGCCACATCCAGAGAAAAAGTAACCAAAATTACCACATGTGGCACACTTAGAAGAAGACAAACCAGCCCAGATGAGGTTGACACCCTTAAACACTGGTGTAGAGCAAATGGCAGTCTCTTTGGTATTTTCAAAATCAAAACATATGACAGCACAGTGGGCTCATACATAAGATACCAAGTTCCTAGAAATATAGCAAGTCTTCTCACCATATGACTGGACCAGATTTGAAAGATTGTGGGCAGTTATGTTCATTAGCAGAGTATATAGGAAAGTGTGATAGCTGTCTCTTAAATCTCACATTTGTTTGTTAGCATTGGCTTTAACAACACATGCCAAGTTCTTACCCAGCAAGATTGACCATTTAGATGCAACCAGGTCAATGACCTAAGAACTTTTAAACTCTACCAGCGCTTTCTGCCAGAGACCAATCAGCTGCATCTTGATTGAAAAAATTTTCTCATACTTGACCAAAACTGATTCAATTGCCAATTTGGGCAGATCAACTGAAATCTCTTTGATAATAATTTTTTGATCTGATCATATGCTGATCTTCTTTAGATCAGCATTAACAACAAGATTCTCAGACACAGCCAATTGTTTAGCCAAAGCAAAACTGGATTCAGATATAAAAGATGCTTTAACAATGCCTGGAAATTTCGATGGAGTTAACACATTCCCAAAACCATCAATTTTGTAGAATAGCTTTTTAACACTTTTGAGTTTATTACATAGAGTACTTCCAGAAACAGCCAACAAACCAATGTTAAGTGCAAAAGATTTGATTAGTTCAAAGCAGAATTTTTCCTTGACAGAAACAACCAGACAAAGAGAGGATTCCAAAGAAACAAAGGAAGGCAAGTCCATGTCAACATCATCAACGGTAGAGCCAAAATCACAGAAACCTAAAAGTGAAGTCTTTACTGTACCAAAGTTGAAGCATTTAGCCTTTGGGATGTTAGTACAAGAGTCCAGCGGCTTATCACTCTTGCTGTCAGCACTGTAGCCCAAGTTTTTGCCTATCTTGTGCCCTAACTTTTCATTAGAAGAGATATCTATGTTCTTATACTGATTAGAATTGCTTGCAGGTAATTTGAAAAACAAATCAGCTTTGTTACCCAAGTGTTTAACTTTTCCAAGTGAAATCTTTGATTTTTGCCTTAAACTACTACTCACAGAACTTATAGTGGCATCTTTGACCAATTTCTTCATGAACATAGCATTGATAGCATCAGATGCCAAAGGGACAATGAAAGGATTAGTGAGTTGAAAAATTGTGAAAACCAAGCAAAAATAAAAGATAAGAACAGATATAAAAAACAAAAACTTCTTCAAAAAATGCACTATTTCAGGAATTTAGGACATAAAGGAGAAAGAAGTTTTTTTTTTTGGTTAATATTTTGAAGATTTTCAATTATTTTTTAAAAAAATAGCTTTTTGTTTAATATAAAAATAAATCTTGTAATTTGTTTTAAGCATCGAATTTATTATAAGTTTTTTACTAGTGTAAATAAAATATTGAATATTATTATAATTATATAATATAATTTGAGTTGGCTAAATAGCTAATCATATATAAAAAATGTAAATTATATCTAATTTAAAACTCAGAGTAATTATATTGTATTAAATAATAATTGAATTGTATTTATTAAATATATAAAAAAACATATTAGATAAATATATTAGCAGAATTTTTACTAATTTGTATATATATATTATTATAAAAGATTATTAATTATTGTTTGTAATTTTTTATATAATTTGTTATATTTAAGTATTAAATATATTTGATATAATAAAATAAAAATTTTAAATTATGTATTTTTTTGTAAAAACATTTATAATATTAAATATATTATTATTCTTAAATATTTTAATTATTAAAGAATATTATTTAGTGTTTTTATTAGTTTTTTTATAATTTTACAGTTTTTGTATAATTTTATTAATAATAATTGACTTTATATAATTCTTTATAAAGACTTAATTTTTAAAAATTAATATAAAAAAACTTTGAAATTTTTTGGTAATATTAAAAATACATATATTAATATTTCAAAATTTAGTTTTTGTTAACTAAAAATATATATAATTATTATATATTAAACTTAAATTTAATTTAAAAAAATATAATTTGTTAATTAATAATATTATAAATAATTTTATTAGCTTTTTATTAAAAAATATTCCTTAATTATTAAGTATTTAAAAAGATTTATTGATTGTTTTTGGTTTTAAAAAAATATTTATTTTTTTAAATTTAAATAAAAGTATTTTTGTAATTATAAAAACACAATATAATTTTAGTTAATTTAAAAACTAGTTATATATAATTTTTATATAAATTATGTTTATTTTAAAATATTTATTGCTATATTATAATAGATAATATTTGGATTTTATTTGTTAAATAAATAAAAAATAAATAAATAAAATAAAAATAAAAACCACAAAATTTTATAGTAAATTTAATAATAATAATAATAATTAAAAAACTAAAATATAAATTCTATACAAAAAATTTATTTTTATTTTTAATAATCAATTTTATATTAATCAATATTAATATAAATCAAAATACAATTTTAATATAAGTTATTTTAATTTTTACAAAAATATTAGACATTAAAACAAAAATTATTTATTTAAAAAATCTTTTATAATTAATAATTATTTTTTAAATATTATTAAAAAGAAAAATAAAATGTTTTAATGTTTATTTTATTAGTTTAATATTTATAATTTAATAATATAATTGGTTAAAGTTATATATAAAAACATAACTTGTTTTGTTTTTATAATTGGCAATAATTAATTAAAATTTAATATTTTTGATAGATTATTTTTTTAAAAAAAATATGGTTTTTTCATAATTAAAAACTTTATTTCTTTATTACTTAGAAAGAATGCTTTTATATTTAAAAAAAACTTTTTGAGTAATATTACTAATAAAAATAAAAGAAAAAACAAAAATTGCTTTTTTTTTATTTTTTGCTTTAATTGTGGTTATTTTAAATTTAAAATAAATTAATATTAATATTTTTTATAATTTAAATTGAATTGAATTGAATTTATAAATAAAAAACTGATTGAAATTGTGAATTAAATTATTTTAAATGTACAAATGGTGTTGATAAGTGATTAAACAGTCAAACAAATCATTGTTTTCTCAATGTCGTGAACTTTAATACACATGAAAACTTCTGTACCCAATTAAAAATTAATTAAATAGTTTAATCTATTAAAATAAAAAGTTTAAATTGTCAACTTTGAAATATACTCAATGGAATCAAATGAAAGTAACTACTGGTTCATCATTATATTAATTGAATTAGGAAGATCCATGCTAAAGGCTGTTATAATATCTTCCTTTCTGAATTGTTTTTTTAAAGTTTCCACCCATTAATGTTCATCGGCAAAGGAAAAAAAGGGGACTATTTTACCTATTCGATCGGAGCCCACATCCTGATATCTCGTTGATAATAGCCATACAAAAAATGCAAATACAACAATTACAACAGAGAACTGCCATATCCAAGTATCCTTAGGTTCCTTTTCGGATGACTCTAAGAAATGATCCGATGATGATTTCTACAATATATCAATAGAAATATTAAGTGTTAATACCTTAAGTCGATAAAAATGATAATCACATATCAAATAATAGCAACCTCAGATCGATATGAATGAGGACCTAACGAGCAATTTTGGATTACTTCACGCATGAATGGCTTGATTAGCATCTTTCCTGCCTCATCATAATTAAACTGCGGAGATTTTATGGAGTAAGGAATGATTAGAAGCTAGAACAAGGAAAACTAATGAAAATCTTATTTAAAGAGAAAGTATATTCAAACCCATTGCCTATCTCTCTCCTCCATTTCCGGCCACATTTCCTCTAACTGTTCTACTTCCATTTCAAAGAAGCTGAACATAGCTTTCGGAAGTCCGGTGGATTTATTTAATATATGATGATCCCATACACCAAGGTGACGCGTTATTCGCCCTTTGGCACCAGCTTTTATTAAGAGGAATGAGTTAATCAAGACCATATAAAAAAAAACATTCACTAAATTACCTTCTTCATATGTCTCTCTCGCCGCTGCTTCTTGCTGTGATTCATCATTTTCCCACCCACCTTTGGGCTTTAAAAGAAAGCTAATTTTAGAAAAATAAAAAACCTAGAGCTACAAAGTATTAGTTACCAGGACCCAGCCACCTTCCTTCCGTCGAGTTATAAGGAGTATTTTGCCAGTTTCTCTGTTAATTGGTACGCAACCAACTACCTTTTACAAGTAAAGGGCAAAGGAAAATATAGATGTAGAAGTGAAATAAGTAAAAGAGTAAGTTATAGAGTCGCGTGCTCAAGACAAAGAGATCATTCTCAACCTGGCGTATGTTTCCCTTCTTATAAACTTGCTTATCACGACCTGTTCTTGCCTCCATTGAATTTTAAAATTTAAAACTGGTGAATGGGTTTGAAGATGCTCTTTTTTGGATCTATAAATGGTCGCACAAATTAAATAAGGAAACGCAGAAAGCAGACTTTTAACTTCCTAAAAAAAAAATGACAGAAATTTTACAAGAACTACCGAACTATGCTAGGTTGTCAACCAGAGTTATTCGAATACTAGGCTTCAACCCAGGAAAATTCACATTACAAGGTTTAATTTCGAAGAACCAAAATGGAAGTTAATTATTCTTATTTTCCCCTGAAGTACAAGTTTGTTTAACCTGATTTTATTTCAGGAACAAACACTTATTTGATTGGGACTGGAACACAAAGAATTCTGCTTGACACCGGCGAAGGTAAACCTGAGTATAGAAATTTATTGGAAGATTCACTGATTAAAGACGGAAATATCAGAATTTCCGATATTTTGATCTCTCATTGGCACCCTGATCATGTCGGAGGAATAGATGATATCTTCCAATTGTCCCATAAAAATTCTTTATCTCCTCCAAAAGTCCACAAAATACTTGACCCTTCTCATGACAAGCCTGAGCACAGCTTCTTGCAACCGGTTAAAGATAATCAGATCTTCCAAACTGAAGGTGCTACATTACGAGCTATAGCTACACCTGGTCATTCCCAGGATCATTTGGCGTTTTTTTTGGAAGAAGAGAATGCTTTGTTCTCGGCCGATTGTGTACTAGGGCAGGGGACAGTTGTATTTGAAGATCTTGGAAAATATATGGCTTCATTATACAAATTGAAAAATTTGAAACCTGGGCGAATTTATCCAGGCCATGGTTCAATAGTGGAAGACGGCATGGCAACGCTCGAACAATATATTCACCATCGTTTAGTAAGGGAGGAGCAGATTTTATTGATTTTGAAGAATACCAAAGATCGAGGTTGGTCAATCACTCCGAGAGAAATAGTTGGAATCTTATACGCTAAACATCCAGAAAGTATTTGGCTTGCTGCGGAACGTGGGGTGATATTGCATTTGATAAAACTAGAAAGTGACGGGAAGGTGAAAAAACCTGTTGATAGTAACTACAAAGATTTGAAGAGTTTACGAGGCCCTTGGACTTATGTAGATAAGCCGAAAATGTAAGAATTTATCATCCCTATGCCTTATTGCCTTGCTTACCCAGAAATTTATGCCCTCTGAATAGTATTTCGGGCCTGGATTGAAGAAAGATGAATGGATTTTGCGGGTTACAGAACAATAACATCTAATTAGAAGCATCGGCCTAAGGTTAAAGCGTTTGATGACCTAGCAGGTTCTCAGGCCCAACTCACCCATTCTTATTTGTAGATTATCATATAGTTATAATGTATTGGAAGATTTGGAATTTAAATTTTCGGCTTTCCTTTGTCTATTTCACCACAAAATTTGAAAAAACGAATTATTCTTATAATTTCAAACGTCCATATAGGAAAAAAATCTTGAAAATAAATTTTAAGTTTCATTAGCTTTTTTAAAAATTGAAATAAAAAATCTTTATGTAAAAATCTTATTTATAAACAATATATAAAATCATACGTATATTAAAACAATAAAGCAAATTAAAATGAAATCAGTTTAAAGAATATCATTATTTTAATTTTGTATAATTTTTTTTTGCTTTTCAAAATTATCTTTAACAAAAATAAAATATTGAAATTTAAATTTACTTTTAAGATTAATTAACAACATGTCATTTCAGAAAATTGCTAACAAAAAAAATGATCTTTCGAGAATTCAGAAATTCATCAATTTGGTAATAATTTAACAAATTATTATTAAAATCCAAAGTCTTAATATTTCCAATCACTTGAAATACAGAATTAAAGTTTCAAATATGCCATGAAATATTCTTAACAAATCAATTTTAAATCACATGTTTAATTTGAATAAGAATTCAAAATGAATGCAATCAGATTTAAAAAGCTTCAGATTTGACATGAACCTTATGACATATTAATGCATAAGGTACCTATACCAGATCGC
Organism: Geosiphon pyriformis; assembly: GCA_016748015.1. Taxonomy (NCBI): domain Eukaryota; kingdom Fungi; phylum Glomeromycota; class Glomeromycetes; order Archaeosporales; family Geosiphonaceae; genus Geosiphon; species Geosiphon pyriformis. The sequence continues at coordinate 231,960 of JAAOMT010000299.1, read as the reverse complement.
TTCTTAATCAGGACAGGGTGAGCCGCTTTGGTGATACTACGCTACGGTTAGTCTTGAACATTGTTTATTTATTCTCAAGGGAAAAAGTTCCCTTTTGCGTTGTAAAGTTCTTTAGAGCAAACTTTTCTCTTCAATCACTCTTGTATGGTTTCATTCCAGACATTCATTTATTTAACTTAAGTAGAAAGTAATTTAACAACAAAAAAATTGATTAATAAAGCAAAAAATGGAGGCAAAGGAAGGGTTTCAAGAAATTCTTCCACCTGACTGTCTTTACGAAATTTTCACGAAACTTGAAGACGAAAAGCAAACACTTTTTCGTTGCATGCTAACTAGTCGGGATTGTTGTCGTCAAATTGCCCCAATTCTCTGGAGCTTCCCGCTTCGATCATTATCGTCTGAAGCGTCGCGTCGATTCGTTCCTTCTTTCCTGGCATGCCTGTTTGAAGAGGAAAAAAGCAAACTTACAAGTTATGGTATTCCGATACCACAGCGTTGGCGTCCAGTTTTCGATTACCATACATTTATAAAAGAATTGGATGTGGAAAATTTGGAAAAAGCTGTGGCTAAGTGGCTTAAAGTGGCGTTTCCACGAGATTCTGATGACGACTTGTGGATAAAAGTTCTAACAGTGGCAACACCTCTATGCAGATTGATCTTCCGAACCTCAGCTGCTTTTGAGAGTCTTAGAATTGAAAAAACAACTGCTCTCTGTCAAATTCCAGATTTTACAATGTTTCTTAATGCACCAAAAGCCTTGACACAATTGAAAAGGTTCGAATTGGGTGGATGGCAAGGCAACTTTCTTCACAAAGATTTATCAAATATCACTGAATTATTCACAGCCATGAAATTAATGACACGAGATCTGGAGTCATTGCAAGTAGACTTTCAAAATATCAACAATTTCACCGCACAGAAATTAACAGATCTTATCACCCTACAAAACGCACTTCACTACATCACTTTTATAAATTTCTCTGATGAATTTGGTATTGTTATAACGGGCCTGATGAGTAAACAGGCTAATTATATGAAAAGATTGGTATTTAAATCATCTCATTTTTTCGAAAATGAGCCAACTTATCTTGAAAATTTACAAAATTTCAAAGTACTCGAAACTCTGATCTTTGAAGAGTGCCGAGCAGATATTGAATCAATAGAATGGTGGTCTTCACTGGCCAGGGGACCAATGTCCCTAAGAAGACTTTATTTCGATATTGGAGGTTTGAATGGACAAGTCTTAGTTCCAATCATTACACACGCAAAACACAATTTTCAAGAATTGGTGATACGTCAGGAATGCTCGAATATGTTGTTTAATGCAATCACTGAATCTAGTCGAAATATCATCTCCTTAGCAGTTGCCATTGATGGCTCAGCTGTTGTATCATTTATGAGTGCATTGGCTGAATTAAGGCAACTCGAGCAACTTGTTCTTCGACAATCTTTGGATGGAGGGACACCAATATCTCTAGAAATTTGGCCAAAGTTAGCTAAGACTTTGCCAAGAAGCCTTCGTTATCTGTTTGTGGATTTCAATGAATTTAGTGCCGATTCATTGGCACTCTTTTTGCAAACCAGACAAACACCTATTCGACAAATTGGTTTTGGAAATGCCGAAGTTCTCGGAAGCGGACATTTAGTTCTACTCCTTTATTACGCCAGAGAAAAGGCTATTGTGAGAAAAGTTGGGTTTAGTAATCGTTTGCACAAGTTTCGATATTCTCATTTTAATAGTGAGATTTTGCAAAAAGCCAAAGAGTATATCGAGTTTGTAGATGTAGTAGAGTTTGATAAAAGTCCAGAATTTTTAGGAATGAGTATCTAAAAGTTTCGTGTCTATTATTATGAATAAATATTTCTTAAAACTTGGTAATTCGTGACATGTTGTATAGCTGTCACACCGATAAGACATTTTTCAATCAGGATACTTTGATCTCCCAAGGCGATAAATATCATTTTCTATACCCGATTTTGGAGACTCGCAACTTGTAATTTCTGCCTTCGAAACTCCTATAAGTAGTAAAATTGTTGTTAAATAATTTTGCGTAGTTACCGTATCTTCCTACATAATCCTTTTTCAAGGTTTGACCTCTCAATTATCTCAGGGTTTCAAAAAAGGGACCTTTTTAGTTAATATTTTTGATTTTACAAAGAAATCCCAAGATAGACCTAAATGAAGCTTGTGTACAATACAGTGCAAATGAAAACGAATTATTCAAGGAACATTGTTCTCCTTTCGTGAGACTAGAGGTTGCTTTTACAATCTAGAAGCCTTAGCACTGAAATGTCAAGGGTAGGCCGCTGTGTTCGTTAACACAGTCAAATTAAAGATGAGTGAGAAGCCAAATTTATTCAAGGAAAAAGTGAAGAAGCAATTTAAAAACTGCAGGCTGATTTTCGTCACTGATAAATTTACAATCATCATCCTCATCAATTGTTGTACAAAGTTCTTTTGAACCATTAATTCGAAGACTTGTACAATAAATAATTTTTAACATTAAAACTACCTTTCGAGCCTCACAATGACTGAAGAAAAAAAAGATTTAACTCTGGATAGTCTCGAAAAGTACCTTTCGTCCAAAATGGCTGAGGAAAAAAAAGATTTAGGTTTATCAACCTTGGGTAATCTCGGAAACTCCGCTGCTGATAGATTGCTGGCTAAACAGGCCAAAAAAGACGCAAAAAAGGCGCAAAAAAAGGCATCAAAACTTGGCACTTCAACTGCTAATACGCTTGCTGTTGATGATCCAGCAACACTTGCCTCACGACAGGCGGAATTACAAGAAAAGGTTACCTCCCTCATGAATCAACTTGCGGTGCGTCAAGCTTTGGTTTCAACACCAGGTGGAAGTAAGGAAAAAGAGCAGGGAACTCACAAATTTTGGAGCACTCAGCCTGTGCCCCAAATTGGTGAGTTTTTTTTGTAAGAAAAATATTGTTGTTCCTTTCCCTAAATTCTTTAATCAGCTTAAAGTCGTTATCTTTTTCTCTAAATTCCTTTTAAGGTGATATCTTTGAAAAAGATGGCCCAATAGAACCAAACGTACCGCAAAATGAGATCCGCAAAGAACCATACCCTTTGCCAAAAGAGTTTGAGTGGTCCACCATGGAATTAAATAATGATGATGAAGTATATTCTTTAGAATATGTATAAGAAGCATTTAATGACAAAATTATTGATAACATTTTTTGAATCTCTTAGATAAACGAACTATACGCTTTGTTGACAAATAATTACGTTGAAGACGATGACGCGATGTTTCGATTTGATTATTCTGGAAAGTTCTTAAAATGGTAAAGTAAATATTTCCTACCTTAGACTCCAAGTTTGGTTAGATGGTTGTTTTGACGGTACGGCTGTTTTTGTCCTAATGCCAAAATTGCTGATGAACAAGTAACGATCAAATCTGAAAGAAATTTTTTTGATCTGATCGGCTGCCAAATTATGGGAGGCAACAAAATTAAAAAACACCTGGGGAGGGCAATCATATTGGACTCTCAATATTCGCTTTCTTTTGGTTAAATGAAGTTATTAACTGATTGATTTTTTCAAGGGCCCTCCAGCCGCCTGGTTTCAAAAAATTATGGCATGTCGGAGTGCGTGTTTCTGCCAGCAAAAAGCTTGTTGCTTTCATTAGTGCTATCCCAACCGATATTCGGATAAATCAATTGTAATTTTTCAATGATTATATTTATTCCGATATGTTTTCTTAATATCTTAATACTTTGATACATTAAAAATAGGTCCCATCACTTAGTCGAGATAAATTTTCTCTGTGTTCACAAGAAACTCCGCAGCAAAAGATTGGCTCCAGTGCTAATCAAAGAGATAACTCGTCGCTCTCACATTGAAGGTATATTCCAAGCAGTTTATACTGCAGGGGTGGTCCTTCCCAAACCGGTTTCTAAGGCGCGGTAAGGTTTAAATATTTATTGAATTTGCCAATAGTCTCATTAATGAGAATTGAATTACTCATTTAAATTGAAACTTACACTTCAAGATACTACCATCGGTCTCTAAATCCCAAAAAGTTAATAGAAACCAAATTTTCAAGATTACCCAATAATATACCTCTTACGCGTCTGATCAAAAAATATAAAATACCAAATGAAACAGCTACACCTGGATTACGTCCAATGAAATCAAAAGATGTTCCCAAAGTGAGGACTCTCTTAAGTGAATATATGAAAAAATTTGATTTCGTTCCAATCTTCAAAAACGATGAGGAAGTCAGGCATTGGATTTTACCGAAAGAGGGAGTAATTTGGTCATACGTTGTTGAGGCGAGTATATAGTGATTCTGAATTTTATTTTTTCTTTAGAAATACTAATATAGAATTCTCGGCTTTAGCAACCAGGAACGAAAAACATAACTGACTTCTTCTCCTTCTATTATCTACCATCTTCTGTAATTGGTCATCCAATTCATAAATCAATTAATGCGGTATACCTGTTTTATTACGCTACAAACGTGACTGAGGAAAATGCCATCAAAGAACGGCTTCAAGGACTTATGAAGGACGCTTTGATTCTTGCTAAATTGGTATGTAATAAGCTTTGCTAATCAATTTTTGTTAAACCTATTTATATTAACCTATTATATACTGGGATAAATGTTGACAGCAAAAAGTCGATGTATTTAATTGTCTTGATCTAATGGAAAACAGATTTTTCCTTGATGAATTGAAATTTGGACCCGGAGACGGGTATTTAAATTATTATATATTTAATTGGAGGTGCCAGGAAATGAAAAGTGATAATGTAGGGGTTGTCATGTTATAAATATATATATTAAAAAGCTGCAATCATCTATACAGATATTTGTACATAAGTATAATCATGATAGTTTTATTGTGCATAACACTCTTAGCCTAAATATTCAAAAAAGTTTACATAAAAAAATTATAAGGTAAAAAGAGGGTATTTTGGTTAATGGAAAGTATGCCATTTTCTTATTTAAACAAATCGCATTTTTATATTTAACTTTACAATACTTCTATTTGCCAAAATACTTTTGGGCTCATAACTTGAAATAAACTAAATAAATTTAATAATAAAGCATTATAAATTAAATATAAAATAATTTAATTTTAAACTAAAAAATCATTAAACAATTTTATTTGCATATTTAAAACACTTAATTTATATAAATTTAATATATTATACATATTTATTTTATTATGTTTAAATTAAATTAAATTTTTATGTGTAATTAGTTATTAAAACAAATTAAAATTAGATTACACTAAATATTAATATTTATAATTGTATTATTAATATATTTTGTGATTTTATGCTTAATAACTTTTAATAATTTACCAAAAATTTTATTATTATCATATTAATAATTAAAATTTACAAAATTATTAATTATTTTTTAAATTTATATTTTAACTTTAAAGAAAACTAGTTTGTTATTTTTTTTAAAAATTTATAAAATTTAAAATTTTTTATAATGTAAATAGTTTTATTATAATTTATTATTATATAATACTATAATATTTAAAAACAAATGTAATTTATATGTTTTTTATATATAATTAGACATAAGTTTAATTAAAATTAAACTATATTGAGTTTATTAAAATAATTACTTAAAAAAACCATTTTTTTTATAATAATAATTTGATTATTATTAATAAAAACCAAATTAGTTAACTATACAATAATTTTATTTGTATTAGATTTAATATTAAAAATCTGTACTTTTAAAGTATTATTATTATTATTTTATTGCTTAATAAATGTAGTTCAAAAGCTACCTAACATAATACATCAAACTAAGTAATCTAAACTAGGTGCTAATTATGTATTTTCTATACATAACTAGTCACTTGGACCAATCAAAGACATATTATGTTAAAGCCTTAGAAAAAAACTTATCCAAAAAAGACATCTTCTAAACAATACTAAACAAAGTAACACTATTAGAAACCAATCTAACCAGCCATTCAGCTGTTTTTAAGAGATTAGTCTTGAACAGGCTTATAAGCCCAAAAAGACATTAAATTAAAAAATGTATCATCATTCACACCAATTGAATGTTTCAAATTACCAAACATATCAATATCTTCCATGCAGCACTCTTTTTTTAAAGAGATTATTTTTTTTTCAGCTTATCAACAGTCCTACTAAAGGAACTTATATGTACCAAAATTTCATTAATTCTAAGACCAAAAGCATTACTTGAAACCAAATTACCATTAATAAACTGTTAAAAAGTTGTAACCAAAGAGCCAATAAACTTAAAAATAGACTCAACCAAAACAGAAAACTTAGTTAAATCAGATTTCAAAGAAAACAATTGAGACAGCACTAAAGAATTATCAACAACAACTAGAGAAGAGACAAAAGGTGACAGAGATGAAAATCCAGAGAAGTTCAAGAGAACAGAAGTCTTGGCATAAAACTTAGGACCAATAAAACATAGTGTAAACATCTTAAAAAACCTGGAAAGGAGAAATAGAGAAATCTTACAATCTGCAGCCAGATGGTCCAGTTCTTGATACTTGAAACAATGCCAACAACCAGAAGTTTCCTACCAAATATGGCATTTCTTTAGTGTACTAGTTTTGACAATAACAAAATTCAAATCAGCTTGAGAACCAAATATAATCAAAACAAACTGGAAACAACAACCAGACTCAAAAAAATGAGGGATAAAACATGTCTAATCACCAACTTGAGAAATCATATCATTAATTTCAAAAGCTGTGCATTCAGAAGAAAGATTAACCAATTTGGCTTTAAACTTATCATGAGACAAAATAGTCTTATTTTGATTTACCAGGAAGAGAATTCTAACACTATTTTTGTCTACCAAAACTAACCAATGATTCAAAGCAGATACAGCAGAGTTCAACTTCTTAAAATAAATCATCACATACTGCCAAATACCAGCAGACTTTAGCACAACACAAGTAACATTACTAAACACACTGAAAGCTGTCTTAATATCAACAGCAAACACACTCAAGAGCATATTATGCAACACAACAGCAGCAGAAAAGAAACCAAACTCAGAAACCACCAAAGACTTGGCAATTTTGAAAGTGGTCAAATGTATAGAGCTTGTAAGCTCAACCAAAAATGCAGCTTTTAAAGACACTTGAGAAGCAAATTCTATACAAAACAGCTTTACATTGTCTTTTAATACTGACTTTACATCCAAGAAACCATTGTTACCGGAGGTTTTTGGTCTCTTTTCTGTAATGTTGTTGATACTTAATTGCTGTGAATTCATGTTTTCTGGATGTGGTTGAATCTCCAGTAACTGAATTTTTAACTTCAAATTATCTCCTATAATTTGAACTGCTGGGCTTATAAGTGGAATGGCCAATTTCTTGCCAGTTACTTTATGTAATTATGTTGTAGTAAATGTCAACTCTTTCTCAAGAATTGCTCGTCTGGAAGCTTACTAAAATGTATAGTTACTTTGCTGTGAAAATCAACTCTTCTACAGAAATCTCATCTGTAGGCTACCCTAATGATTGTAATAAGAAAAGAAAAGGAAAATAAAAGAAATGTAAAAGAAATAGAATTTTTGTCAAGAGAAACATTTTCTATTCAGGCCTGGAGTCACTAACAGTTTACTGAAATTGGCAGCTAATTAATTTCAAAACGTTAGTTGGGTTTTGGGGATTTTCCAAGTGCAATAATTAAAGAATTTGGTTTTTCAAATTATTTGATATTTATTTCTTTTTTTTGTGTGTATAGAAACGGTTTTAAGAGATAAATCTAAAGTAAGATACATTTTCTCGAAGAGAGAAGCTCTTCTTTTATACAACTTGTCGTAACACTATTCTATGAACTTGAACTTTGCTATTTTCTACAATTTCGCTGAACTAAAGATATATTTTGGCGAACTACAAGTTATTTCTGCGAACTATTAAATATTTCGGTGAACTATCAATTATTTCGGCAAATTTTTATAAATTTTGGCAAACTTTTGAATGTTACATAGTTCGGGGTATTGCATGATTGATCATCGCCATTAGGTTACATTTGTGTTGTATACAATTTGGGTTATTAATTAAATGATAATTTCGGACATTCTTTGCTAATGTAATAAGTGATAATTTGAAATGATAATATATGCTAATTAATGATAGGAATTATGAGATAGTTTCATGCTAAATGATATCTCTAATTTCGTCTAGTAACATAACCTCCTCCTCAAGACTGAACTCCGTCAAAGTTCAAGTACTGTCTGTTATTTCCAGATAATAATCCAAAATTATTGAAGAAATTTGGTCTGAAAATTGTTAAAATTTCAGTTCTATGAGCTTTCCAATATATTGAATCTTCAAAGGTTGAAAAATTGGGTTTTGTAGTACGTTTTCACAGGTGTGGAATAGATCATAAAGTCTAAGAGCAGCTCTAAGCCTATAGCGACTGTTTGTTAATCCAGCTGTTGTCTTGAATTCATTGTGGAGTTGTTTCTGAATAGCTTCTTTTGTGAGGTTTGCTGTTGTAAGTTCTAGTTTCCATTTGTAGAGTGTTTTTTCAATGTGAAAATATCTATAGATTGGAGGATATTCAGTGTTTTCTTCATTGAGACACAGTTGAAGTTTTTGTTGACTTGTAGCATTTGGTAGGATACTAATCGGAGTGAGCATTAGATTTTCTCTTAAAGCAAGCTTTAAAAGTTCTGACAGGTGAATTCCAGTATAACTTCTTGTGTTCTTTTTATACGGGTAATATTTTCATGAATTTGGGGCTAAATTTGTAACTACTTCTGTTTGGGTATAATTTATGTGGTTTTCAGTAACAGTAATGGATAATTCAGGTATTGTTTTTAAAGCTAACATTAGTTTTTGGAATAATTGTTGAATGTTTTGAGGAATAGTCATTATAAGCACTTGAAAAAAATAAAAATTTATTTTTGGTTTATGGGTTTTTATGTTATTTTTGTTTTGTTTTTGTGAGATTGTTCT
>JAAOMT010000299.1:82322-219824 GCA_016748015.1 Geosiphon pyriformis | reverse complement strand
TTGATCTTGAATGGTTTGTCAGTTTCATTTTGAAGCATCACTGTTATGTTTCCAGTATATCCAGCATTGATTATTCCTCCTCTGACATTGATTCTTTTGCTTGCCAGAGAGGACCGGGAGGCGATTTGAACTATTGCTCTTGGCGAGATTTCGAATGCAATTTTGAGGTTGATTTTTGTGAGAGATTTGGGTTTGAGAACAAGAGTATCCTTGCCTGAATATCTTAAGTCATATCCAGCATCAATTTCATGTGCTTTTTTGGGTTTTATTCCTTGTCCGTTGTTGTTGAAGTATTTAAGTTGTAAGACAGGCTGATTTTCGATAAGGTAGATGGGTGTTGTTTCAATTTCTTCCATTTCTTCAGGTTCTCTGAATTCAATTTCATTCTCATCATTTTCGCTGGGCAAAAGTATACTAAAAGCATAGCATTCAGGACACTATTGTTCATCGCAAGGCATAATGCATTCTTCACATAGCCTAATGTTCATTTGCTCTAATCATTGAATTTGAGCTTCTTGGGTCGGGTAGGTGTGACTTGCAATTTGGTGGTAGACTTCTACTTCATCTTCGTAATTGAATCCAGCTAATTCCATGGTGTATTTAATGTATTCTGCTTCCTTCATTTGACAAACATCTTCTTTGGTAGCTCTATTAATTAATGCTATTGCTAAGTCGAAAATCATCTCGGCATTATGAGAGTAGTGATAAAGTTTGTTGGGAGCACTATTGTATGCTGCGTTAAAGGGTGTTCCTCTTTTTACTTTTTCTGAAATTGATAAAACATATTGGCAGGTCTAATTGCAGACACCTCCTCTCATTGCTACATCAATCCAATTGCATTCTTCTGGTAGCATTTCTCCACAAGTCAAACAAGGAGTGTTGTCCCATTTTCCGCTTCTTTTTATTAGATGGCTCCATCGCTCTCTGTGGCAAGCCTTGCAGTAATAACAAGTATGATTCTCATATTCTTCTTCAGGCAAAATGCAGGCTTTCATTGATGATAGTTTCTTGTGACAGTCCTTACATTTAAGGGGAATATAGGGGCATTGTTTCCTTGGTTCGGGTTTTGAGTAAGGTATATTCCATCCAGAGGTTTCGGGTTTAGTGTGTGGGATGAAATGTTCTTATTCTATTTCATTGGCCCAGTTGGATGTTGATTCAAGAGCCATAAATGTTTCAATTATTGGTTTTTCTTCTTTCGGTTCAAATTCAAAAGCTGGGGCTTTTTCAGAGCGTTTGTTGAATGTACTGCAAATGACAGGTACCCGGGCGTGTTGTCCTTGATAGGAGATTGTTAACTCTTATGTTTCTCAATTCAGATTAGCATTGGCTTCTTGAAGCCAATCATTTCCAATGAGAGCTTGATACTGGGGTGCGTCTATTACAAGAACTTTGACTAGAATGGTGATTCCATCAAGAGTAAATGAAAAATTGTCAATTTCTCCTACTGGGGTCTTTTTCATGCCATCAGCAGTGACGATTACTGTTTGAGCTGGTCAGTCAACATTTCTTTTCAACTGTTGCATTAACTGGTAGGTAATAATGCTTCCGGCAGATCCACTGTTTAGGATCAAGCGAATTGGCTTTCCTTCTACTTCAGCTTCTGTGTACATTGCAGTAATGGCTTTTTGCTCATTAGCCGCTGCATTGCTAAGCAAGAATGGTGATTCATTTGCTTCAAATTCAAAAGGAAAGATATTAGAGAGATTGGCGTTTTCAGCAATTCGGGCTGGTAGAATAGTGGTGTGGTTATGAGAAGGGTTTCATTGTTGTTGTGCTGCAGCTCTACCTTCCGAGAGTGCAGTATAGTGAAAATCCTGTTCTTTCAGCATTGTTAAATAACTGGGTTGAGTGTGGTAATGGTTGGGTCTTGTTTGAGTGGTATTTTGGGGAACCAATTGGTTGTTCGAACTGATTCTACTGTTGTTTACTTGGTATTGGTTTTGTGGTGTAAATTGATTTTGTGTAATCAGTCTTTGAGCAGGTACTTGATAATGTTGGGTGGATGGTTGTTGGTATTGCTGTTGGATTGGTTGTGGGACAGGCTGATAATAGCTATTTTGGTATTGGAGTCTTGATAGATAGTAAGCTGGTGGTGATGGTTGATAATAAGATTGCTGTAATGGAGAGTAACGTTGATTATCCCTATTTTGTTGGTCTCATTGCAGCTTTCTGCAATCTCTTTTCCAGTGGCCAGAGATTTCACAGTAATGGCAATTCTGGGGCTGGTTATTAGAAAGTGGTGCAAAGTTATTTTGATTTTGTCTTTGGGGTGGTTGATATCTTTGGGGTTGTTGTTGTTGTTGGTTGGTAAAATAGTTTTTGATCTTCTTTGTGAGTTGGTCAATTTTTTCCTCAGCTGTTGAGCTGGTTTCTCCAATTGCCAAATTTACAAGTTTTGTACAATTGGCTTCTTCCATGGCCATTTCGTATCTTTTTGTATGCTGTATGGCAGAGTTTAAATCTTCTGGCGCGTGTGGGCGAACCTTTTTAATTAGTTTATCTTTTAGACCAGCAATAAATTGATCCAAGATTTGAGCATCAGAATAATAATCATTTGTCTCGAGTTGGTGAATCCGTCTGAGAAGTTTGTTGAATTTCCCAATATAAGTCATAACGGATTTGGAGGGTTCTTGTTTGATATTTTGAAAACGATTGCAAAGAGTAATGGAGGTATTATTGTCAGTGAACTGTTCAAGGAAGGCTGCTTTGAAAGCATTCCAATCATTGAATGGGGCGGCAAGATTTTCAAACCATTCTCCTGCTGTTTCTTTGAGAAAGTAGGGTATTGTTCTTAACATTCTGGCAGCATTCCATCTATTTGCATCTCCAGCTTTAATAACTTGGTCAAGCCATTCTTGGGGACTGGTTTCAATATCTTCTCCATTGAATTCAGGGATTTTTACAATATATGTTGTCATTTCGTCTTCTTTGTTTTCACTGTCTATTGATTCTTCTTTGGTTATTTCAGAGTTGTTTTTTTCGTTTGCTGCTGTCTCAGAGTGTTCACTTTGATTTTCAGCTAAAAAATCAAGGAGATTGGAACTAGTTTGAAGAGGTTCTTGTTGTCTGGTGGGACTTCTGAGTGATGTAAAATCTTCTGGTCTTGCAAATCAATTCAAGAGTGAATTAGATGTTTGTGCTTGTACAAGTAAAGCTAGAAAAGATGTGATAGTAAGTGGAAGTTTTGAACTGGTTCCCTGTTCAGGTGTTTGTAAATGTTTGGCAGTTGTTTTCGGTAGTGTTGGAGTATTTGGGGTGGTTCTTGAATATTGCTTTAATTTGTTTTTGCCTTTGTTGCTTGTTTCTGTTTTTGATTCAAAATCAATAGTGTATTGAGACTGCACTGGATATGTTTCTTTACAGTATTTGATAATGTTAAAATTAAGTTTGTGAAAGTAAGTGGCAAGTGTTTCACTATTAAGGTCTTCAGTTCCCAACTGTGAATAGTGTGCTAAATTATTGTAAAGATTGCTTCTAACTTCTGAGATATTGTAATTTCCAAAAAGATAATTGTTGATGCAGTTTTCAATGTATTGGTATACTGATTTCTTGACAACTTTAATTCCGTCTGGAATGTTGAATTTTTGCTTGCAGTGGGTGTAAATTGATTGGTAATACTCTAGAGTTGTTGTGTCTGGTGTGGTTGCCACTTTGAAGTTGTTTTTGCTATGTTGTTTTTGTGAGAAAGCACCAAATGTTACTGGAGGTTTTTGGTCTCTTTTCTGTAATGTTGTTGATACTTAATTGCTGTGAATTCATGTTTTCTGGATGTGGTTGAACCTCCAGTAACTGAATTTTTAACTTCAAATTATCTCCTATAATTTGAACTGCTGGGCTTATAAGTGGAATGGCCAATTCCTTGCTAGTTACTTTATGTAGTTACGTTGTAGTAAATGTCAACTCTTTCTTAGGAATTGCTTGTCTGGAAGCTCACTAAAATGTATAGTTACTTTGCTGTGAAAGTCAACTCTTCTACAGGAATCTCGTCTGTAGGCTATCCTAATGATTGTAATAAGAAAAGAAAAGGAAAATAAAAGAAATGTAAAAGAAATAGAATTTTTGTCAAAAGAAACATTTTCTATCCAGGCCTGAAGTCACTAACAGTTTACTGAAATTGGTAGCTAATCAATTTCAAAACATTAGTTGGGTTTGGGGATTTTCCAAGTACAATAATTAAAGAATTTGGTTTTTCAAATTATTTGATATTTATTTCTTTTTTTTGTGTGTATAGAAATGGTTTTAAGAGATAAATCTAAAGTAAGATACATTTTCTCAAAGAGAGAAGCTTTTCTTTTATACAACTTGTCGTAACACTATTCTATGAACTTGAACTTTGCTATTTTCTATAATTTTGCTGAACTAAAGATACATTTTGGCGAACTACAAGTTATTTCTGCGAACTATTAAATATTTCGGTGAACTATCAATTATTTCGGCGAATTTGTATAAATTTCAGCAAACTTTTGAATGTTACATAGTTCGGGGTATTGCATGATTGATCATCGCCATTAGGTTATATTTGTGTTGTGTACAATTTGGGTTATTAATTAAATGATAATTTCGGACATTCTTTGCTAATATAATAAGTGATAATTTGAAATAATAATATATGCTAATTAATGATAAGAATTATGAGATAGTTTCATGCTAAATAATATCTTTAATTTTGTCTGGTAACACCATGTACTGACTGAAAAACAGTCTTAACATAAGCCAATTTGATCTTAAAAGTAACACCAGGCACTAAAATAGAGACCACCCATCCAGTAAACCTTTAATAACTAGTAATAGTTTCCCAAGCACTATTAGTAACAGCACCAAAAACCAGAAAAAAAGATGATTCAGTTTCTATTTGGTCAGCCCAGTTCTCAAGAACAGATGACACCACAGAAGATGGTTGTTTTGTTTCTAAAACTGGCAATAATTTGCCAGAAGACATTATATTTGGCAATACAGTCAGTAGTTAATCTTGGCTTATCTTGGATGACATGCTAAATAATGCAACAAAGATCTTATTTGAGATCTTATTTAGAACCACAAAAGAGTTTGGTGTAATAATAATAGAGACAAATGACTGCTTTTACTTTTCTGAACTTTTTGTCTTTTTGACCATTTTTTTTGAAGAGGAGGTGCTAAAAACATCAAGCATTGAAGCTATAGAGGAGAATACCAGCTTGTTAACTGATCTATTATTAAATACTTTTAAGCTTTTAGTAGAAATAAAAACAACACTGAAACTAACCTAAGTGTGTCTCTTTGAGAGAACTTTGACCAATAAAAAACTAGCCAAAGAAGAAGAAATTGCTTTAGTAGTTACTAAAGACAGCTTTTTACGATTACTGAATAAAGAGAAGACTTCTAAAACATTTTGCTTAGTTGTTTCTACAACAGAGAAAGCTCCTCTGGTTAATATTTTATTAGATATCTCAGGAAAAATATTAGGTGCAGCTTTTTTACTCTTTGCTCTAGTTGTAGTCATAAAATTAAGGAAATAAAGAGTTATTTTAGATCTTTTATATTATTATTTTAACAAAATTTTTTTATTAATAATTTAAATTATTATTTAATATATTATTAAAAAAACTATTTATATTATATTTATCTTAAAATTAATAATTTTTTTAAAAATAATAATATTTTTTTTAATTACAAAATTTTTTTTATTTTAATATTTAAAAAAAAGTACACTAATTAATTTGTAATTAAAAAAACTAATACATTAATAATAAATTTAATTAGTAAAATTAACTTAATTAATTAAAATTTAAAAAAGCCAATTGTAAAATTAACAATATTAATAACAAATAAAAAAGCATCTTTCTCTTGTTGATTTCTTAGTTACAATAAGAGTAAGATATTGCTAAAAAAAAAGTTGTTTCTACTCCTTATTCCCTTTATACTCTTAGCTATTTCTTCAGATGTACCTTTATTTGTGGACATAGAACCAGTAAGTTCTGTTGTTGGTGATTCTGAATCTACTTCTGCTGGGTTGGGGACCCAGTCTGATGCCAAAAAAAAAAGGGTAAATAATGTGTACTCTCACAGTGTATCCTATAAGAAGCCTAAGAATTTTAAAGTTAGTGTTAGTATAGTTGACTTGTTTGCTGATCCGTTGGGTTTAGCCAATACTGGTAACTTTGACAGTAAGTTTTTAAGGTTTTGAGGTAGCAAAATGGAAAGCAAAGTGAGTAATGTAAATGGCCTATCAGACTTGGAAAACATAAAAAACACTGTTGCTGAGGAAACTAGTTATGCTGACTTGGATGCTTCTGTGGTCAATAACATAAAAGACAATACCATGTCCAGAAAAACACATACTTGTACATACATGTTAGATCAGCCTCCAAAGACTCCTTTATTTGACATTTTGAGTGACAATAAGATTATAGTGGCTCTTCTGTTTCTTAAATTCACAGGTTTCAAAAAATTGCATTCTGTCAGATTATGTGCATCAAAAAAGTGTATTTTTGAGCCAGTTAAATTATTCACATTGAATATTAAGTTATCTGCCTTACCTGGCAAAACTATTGATGACAAGTTAATTGCTATAAAAAAAATTTTCTATTAAGTCGACAGTTTTGAGAGAACATTTGTTTCCTCAAAATTTTCAGGAATTATTAAGTCATCTTTTACATCTTAGTCTAATTTGAATAAGACAAAGAAATTGACAATCTGTGAGAAAATTCTTGTTAATAATAATTTTAAAAAAGTAAATAGCTATTCAGATAAAGAAATAATTGTCAAGGAGATTTCAGTTAATCTTCCCAAATCAGCTATGAAGTCTGTTTTTTCTAAGTTTAATAAGATTGTATCAATTAGAATACAATTAATTGGCTTATGGCAAAAAGCTTTAGTAGAATATAAATCATTTAAAATAGCTGATTTGGTTGTGGCTAAATGGTCTATTTTCATAAAAAAGGACTCTGTTCATGTGTTGAAAGCCATTAGTGATAAACAAGTGTGAGTATTTAGGAATCAGCATTAGGCTTTATTGTATACATTCTCAATTAGTACCAATACTTATAATCTATCTAATTTATTGGAGTTATATGGTAAAAAAACTTGTTTCATTGGCCATAATTCCAGTTCATATGTACATAATAGATATACAATAGTGTGTTTTGCTAATAAGACATCTAAATTAGCTACTATTGATTCTGTTTCTGTTTTCAAAGATGTGAATTTACATTGGGCTGAGCTCTTTTTGGCCTGTTGTGTTCTATGTAAACAATTTGGTCATGTTTTTAATGTTTGTTTAGTGGATAGAAATTCTGGTATTCATGATAAGTGAGTGGTGTCTTTTTAGGATCAGGTCTATCTGGCTAATATTTATAAGAAAAAGCAGACTCCAATTGCTTGTCTAATGTCTTTTGGTGAAAAAACTTGGGCTCAAATTGCAGGTGGCTCTTTTTTTTATATGGTCTTGTTAGTTTCTTCTGGTGCTGGTTCATTTTTAGGCGTGAAACTCCTTTTGATGACTTCCAACCCCTCTTGGCAATTCTTGTTTGGCTAACTGCATGACTTCTTTGGAGCACTCTTTAGAGCTTTTATTAAATCAAATTTCTGTAATTTTGAAAAAATTAAGCTTTGTGGAATTGGTGTCAATGTTATCTGTATCTTGTGTTTTTTTTTTTTATTGTTACTGCTCTCTTGAATTTGGCTTTGAATTTGGATAAGACTGTAGATAGTGTGATGGTGTCTCTTTTTCTTTTTCTTTCAGTGGTTAAAAATGCTACTTTTGAATTTAGTTTAAGTAGCTTAAAAGTTCTTACCACTAAGGTGGGCAGTTTGGAATCAAAGATAATGGCTCTGGAAGTTTTGGTCAATTTAGTATTAGCAAGGTTGAACTCTTTGTGTTCTGGTTTGGGTTTGTTAGCTTTCTTTCCATCTCAATGAATAATTTGGTTTGGAAATTTGCTACATGCAATATCTGTGGTATTAATGTTCCTGTAAAACAGAATAACATAGTTTGTTAGCATATAAGTTCTGGTTATATGGTGTTTTTTGTTATAAAAACTAAATTGTGGTCTAGTGTTAAGTCTTAGATTGTTAATAAGTTTAAAGATGTACATATCTTCACATCTGGTTTGGATAAAAGATTTCTTAATGCTGGAGTGACTATGATTATGAACAATTCTCTAGCTCATCATGTGTTTAGGGTAAAAAAGGTTCCTAGTTGTGTTATTTTGGTGCAGTTTTTGTTTATAAACAAGTTTTTGGTTACAATTCTGGAATTGTATGCTGGTGTTTCTCTTGAAACAAGGTTTGGTCAGACTTTGGTAGTGAACTCTCTTATTGCAAAGACTGTCAACTTCAGTACTTTTGTGGTTTTGGGTAAAGATTTTAATAAAAATGGGTCTGGAAGAAGTGCAAGCTTTAAGTATTGTTTGGATTTGGGTTTGGTTAATTTATTTGCTGGTCATTACTTGGTAAAGACTCTTACATGGTGCAATTCTAAAGAGGTTGAAAAAACTATTGATTACATTTTTGTCAATGAAAATTTATTATCTACTGTCATTAGTCATTAAGTTAAATTTGTTTTCAGCTTTTTTGACACCAACCACAATGCTGGCTTGGTTTTGATTGGCTTAAGTGGGCTCTTAGATGTTTATTTGAATAGCTTGTACAACAAGCTAATAAAAATCATTGGAAATTCAGAATTAAAGACATGAACAATGCCAAGTAGATAAAATTTAGGGATTGCTCTTCTGCCAAACTCTTGGTAGTAAGGAATGAATTCTTTGAGGCCAAAATTTGGAGTGATTTGAATACTATGTAGGCAGTTTTGGAAAGGATAATAGTTGGTGCTGCTGATAATATTTTTGCAAAACATTAATTTAGTGATTTTCAATGTTTGAAAAACAGACATTCATCTAAGTTTTTCAGGTTGAAACTGTTAGTGGTGAAGATAGTTAAATATTTGAGCTTAGACAATGTCTTTGGTTTCAATTGTTTCATTAGAAAGTAGTTATCTCTGAATGCTGACAAAGCTTCTGTGGTAATGGAGATGATTTAGAATGGTGGGAGGTCAATAAATATTCTCAAACATCTGTCTCTATTTAGAAAGAAGTATTGAAGGTTCAAGATGTTTGAATCAAAATTAGCTGAGAAGACTTTTATTAAAAAAGTGATAGAAAGGCATATAAAAAAGTTTTGCTTTAATAAAGATAGTATAATTAGGAGTGTTTTGGATCGACTTTTTTACAAGATGGTTCTGAATTACTTAGTAATAGGTGATAAGTTGAGTTTGAAACCAGAAGAGATGAAGCTCAGTGTTGATAAAATTATGAAGAGTTGAACAAGAAAATAGAGTGTGCTTTCAGTGGTGTTTGATTTGTGAGTCCACCAATATACACTATTGGATTATGTTAAAAATGAAATCTTTTCTGATGTGATGTGTGTGATCAGTATAGGTGAGTTGCTTGTAGTTGTTGATAATTTACCTGATGGCAAGGCTGCTGACTTGTTTGGCATTTCTAATAAACTGTGGAAACATGATAGTAGAAAGATGTTAAAATGTCTTTTGGAACTGTTAAATATGTGCTTAGTAGTTGAAGATGTTCCTGTTTTGTGGAAGAGAGCATAAATTTTAATAATTCCTAAACTCTATAACTAAAAAAAAGTTCTTATAAAAACTTAGTTTATTGTGCTTATTGAGACTGCCAGGAAAATTTTTTCTAAGGTTCTTTCCAATAGGATTTTGTTGATGTGTAGCAAGTTTGGTGTTCTTTATGGTAATAATTTTTCTGTTCTAAAGGGAATAACTACTTAGTCTCCTATATTTGCAGTTGGTTTAATAATCAAAGACACATTAGAAAAGAGTCAGGAACTTTGGTTAGTTTTGTAAAACATGCATAAAGTGTATGACTCAGTTGGTTGGCATCATTTGGAAACTAGCTTGAGGCAAATCAAAATGTGTGATAGGTTTATTAAATTTTTTGGTAGCATACATAATGATAAAATTAATAGAATTATGACCAATTTCGGCCTGTCAGAGAACTATAAAGTACATGATGGTTTGGATCAAAGTGAAGTTTTCTTTCCTCTTCTTTAGAAAATCTTTTATGATCTACTCTTGTGTGAAGTCAAGTGACATAAACATTTGTGTAGTTATCAAATTGACACTAAATTTGTGGTAAAAACTGGCAGGATTAAGAATAGTGGTAATTTGTTTTCATTTTTTGTGGCTGGTGCATTTATGGATGATACAATATAGATTAGTAATTGTTTGGCTTCAATGTAGTGTGCTCTGAACATTGTTAGTGAGTTTTTTTTGATCAATGATATTTTTATTAATATTTATAAGACAGTGGCTATTCCTATTAATTAGAGTGTTAAGGTTGCTGCATTAAGTATTAGTGGCCAGCCTATATTAATAGCCAAGTAGAGTAAGGCACACAAATATCTGGAAATTTTTTTGTCAACTAAGGAATTGTCTAAGCCAAATGTGGCCAAAACTTATTTAGATGTTCGTTTTTTTGTGAACATGGTGCTCAGAAAGACTATTACAAACAAACAATTTTCTTATTTAGTGTTAGCCATTTTGCAGCCCATTGTTAGTTACAGAACCCAGTTTAGTTTTATATTATCAAGTGTATGTTGCAAGTGAGATGTTATGGTCAGAAAAAGTCTCAAATATAAAGCATGTCTGCCATGTAATTTTCCTAATGTGGCTCTGCACCACCCATTATTGTATAATCTAAAGTCTTTTGAGCAAGTGCAATCTGAGGGTAAATTGGCTTCTGTGGTATCTTTTTTCAATGCTTCTGGCATTATTAGTTAGTTATTTCATTATAGGTTCTTGGATCTGCAGGTTTTGGAGTGGGCTTCTCTAAATTCTTTGCAGTTCCCTGTTAGGTTGTTAGTCAGTTCTGTAAACAATTTTTTGGCTGGTGTAGTTAAGATTTTTTTGAGTAATAAGCTGTCTTTGACAAACAATTTGCCCAATGTTTTTTGTTGTCCTGGTGCTTTCTCTATGTCTTCTATTCTTGGGAAAGCTTTGTATCTCA
Source organism: Geosiphon pyriformis (assembly GCA_016748015.1). Classification (NCBI taxonomy): domain Eukaryota; kingdom Fungi; phylum Glomeromycota; class Glomeromycetes; order Archaeosporales; family Geosiphonaceae; genus Geosiphon; species Geosiphon pyriformis. The sequence goes on along the minus strand of JAAOMT010000299.1, from coordinate 208,812 downwards.
GTTCAGTTTGTTCTTTGAAGCATTTTGGAATTGCTTTTGTTAATAGGCTGTTTGATAAGAAAGACCATGTTATGGATTGAAAGACCTTCTGTCAGTAGAAGAAATTGAATTTTAGAGGCTCTGTTTCTTACTGGTTTGATGTTATGTCAAGATTTCTGCACAGTATTGGCTTTTTGTCACTGGTTTTGCCTGTTTCTTTTTAACCAATTAGGTTAAGTATTTTGAATTCCAAAAAGTTTGACAAGATGTAAGATGGTTTACATGAAATTTGGTCTGACTCATTTGAGATTTATTTAGATGGTTCTTTGAGGAATGCTGGCTTATGGTTAGTGATGCTGCTACATATTTCCTGGTATTGAACATGAGTATTGGTATTGGGGTACATGGCTTTGTCTCTTTTACTATGGCTGAATTGCAAGCTATTGCTTTGTCTTTGGAGTGTATGCTGTTTTTTTGTTCTTTGGTTTTATGTTTTAACAGCCAATCTGCTATTAATGCATGTGTATTGAAGATAACATTGGCTGTACTTGATTTTTACAACCAATGCTGAATTGAAAGAAGGCATATTTTTAATTTGATCAGAAATAAAAATTTTACAGTTAGTTGAGTTAAGATCAAAGTTATTTTGGGGTTTATAGTAATGATAAAGTGAATGCTACTGCTAATGTGACTACTGGTTCTTCTTTTTATTTGCTAGTGGACATGCATAAACATTTTTTAATGGCTGAAGACACTGTCATTTCTGACAATGCTTGCCATTTCATTAGAAATATTTTTAGGTCTGTTTGTTGGGCTCAGTGAGAGACTGGTTCTGGCTGTTATGTGGTTTCTGATTCATTTGTTATGGATATTAATTAGAATATTATTGTAAAGGTCTGGCATTTGAATTCACACATGCTTGCTAGTTTCATGAGTTGAAAGTTGTCCAATCTTTATATATACTTGATAAAAACAGTACATAGGCAATTGCTAGTAGTTGTTAGAAAGAGATTATATAATAAAGACTATTCTGGTGTGTTATGCTTGTTGTGTGATAAGGTGGAGTTATTAGATCATATTTTTTCTTGTGGTTAGAATGTTGTGCTGGCTATTTTGGCTGAGTTGCAATTCTTAAGTAGTTTAATCAAGCACTGCATTGGTTTTGGACAACTAGTTATTGCCAACTAGTGCTTAATATTGGGTTGCTTTTATTATCAAGACCTTAATAAGAACTATAATACCATTGACTTTAAAAGAAAAATTGTTAATTTTACCAATAAGAGTTTTGGTTGCTTCATCAGCTATAATAATTTAGGCACTGGTAGCACAATCAACTTGGCAACCTAATTGATCCATGAGTTGTCTTGTAATGATGCTGTCAGCTGATCCACTGTCTAAGATCAGTTTGATAAAGTGGTTATCAATCTTGGCATCAGTGTACATTACAGTAATAAGTTTGGTGTTAAGAATGATTTTACTAAATAAAAGTGTTGTTGTTGGTGTTTCAAAGTCAAAAGAAAAAATTGCTGCTAACAATTCATTGTTGGTGACAGTGGCTGGAGGTATGTTGTTGTTGATTGATTTCTTTGGAGTTGTTTCTAAGTCATTGGTTGAGGCATCTTCTGGAGTAACCAGAAGACTTAAATAGTTTTGGAAGTTCGGATTTTGAATGTACCCAGTTCCTAAACTCCACTGGTAAGATCTTGATTATTGAGTGGATAAACTGGGGATCAGTTGATAAACAATCATTACTGATCTTCAGTTTTGTTGAATGGTTTTTAGTCTTTGGCTTCTAAGTGACATCAGAGTTGAAATTTGTGATAGTGTTTGTATTTGTTGGGATTGATATATTACTTGTGACTGTGGTTGATAAATAACTAGTGCTAAAATCTAATAAATAGGTGGTTGATAAATTGGCAGCTGTGTCATTGGTAGGTAATTTAGTTAATATAGTTCTGAATTGAATTGATATCTCAGAGTTTGAAACCAACAATTGGAGTTTTAATATTGATTTCTTGATCATTGGCTATTTAATCAATGACAGCAGTTGATTTGCAAGTGTTCTTGTTTACCACAATAATGGCAAACATGCATTTTCTGCTGCCATTGTTGATTGGTTAACAATAATGAGCACAATTAATTTTGGGAACAATTTGAGTTTTTCTGATTATTGTGTCATTATAGAGGTTGATAAATTGGCTGATTGTTAGCTAAGTATTCCTTAATTTTTTGATTAATTGATTCAATGAATTGTTTCAATTTGGCATTCAAGTCAGATGATTCATTCATTACTAAATTTATGGCTTGGGCATGGTTGGTTTTGAGTTCAGCAGATTTAAAGTCTTTGGCATCAGTAACAGTGGCTTGAAGATTAGCTGGATGTAATGGATATATGTATTGGAAGATGTTACTGCATAATTCATGAATAAACTGATTTAGAATCTGGGTCACTGTAAAATAGTTAGTGTTAATAACTTAAATTTGGTACAGATTTCTGTGGAAGCATTCTAGATATGTAGTAACTGCTTTACTTTTCTCTTAATGGTGATAAAAGTATTTGCCAAGCAGTTAATGCTATTATTGTTACTGAAATATCTTATGAATTCCAGTTTGAATTCTTGGAAAGTTTGTGGTTTGACAGCTAGATTCTGATATCATGAATTGGCAGTATCTTAGAGAAAATAAGGGATTGCTTGAAGAGCTCTGTCATTGTTCTATCTATTGGCTGCAATAACTTTTTCCATATTATTGAGCCATACTTGGGCATTGTTCTTTTCATTAGTGTTACCTTAGAATATAGGAAGTATATTAGCATATAAATTAGCCAATCAGAAGTAGCCATAGTAAATGTGGAATTTCAGAATTCTTCTCAGAGAAATTGCAGGATTTCAGGAATTTTAGAATTCTTATACAAGGAATTACAAGATTCCATAATTCCAGGATTCCTGGTACAAAAAATTGAGAAATTGAGAAATCTCAATTATGTATATATAACAATAGCATTAGAAGTAGAAAAAAACAGACCTCTCAGTTTAGATTTAATCTAAGCAACTTTCCATATTACAAATATTAATAAATAATTATTCACTATCTTAAATCTACCCTCCACTATCAATGTTTTATGTTAATAGTAATTGATACTTAACACATTAGAACAATAGCTCTTGATCACAGCTATTGATGAAATACTAATTTGTATCTTGCTTTGGCTTATTTTTTTTATCATTTTTTTATCTCTTTTATTTCTTTTCTTTATTCTGTTGTGTTTACTAATTGATTGAGAATTAAGTACTAAATTATTAATGTCAAGAATAGCCTGATAAAAGATCCCAAAAAAAGGGTATAAGAATTGAGAATTTAAGAATAGCTTATCAAAAGAGTATTTCTGCCAGATTACTGGCCACTATGCAAAGAAAAAAAAAAAGTTGATGAAATTGCAATTCTGGGAGGCTACTAAAACACTCTTAAATTTTTGTCTATTATACAAAAAACTCCAATTCAAAACTTTTAGATTACAAAGAGCTGACAGAAACCAACATCATTAAATCAATTAAGCATCAAATTATGAGTTTGTTATTTGCTTTAAGATCCCAAATAATTACCTGTAACATTTGGTGCTCTCTGTGAAATATAAATCCTACAAAGAACCAGCACCAACATACAACTATTCAAAAGTGGTGTTACTTATAAAAAAAAAACAGATATAGAAAAATAGTAGACCAATAAGAGAGTAGTAGTTAGCATGTGAGCATATTGCTCAGCAATATGAAGCAATATCAAAAATCATGACATATTGCTCAGCAATATGGAGCAATGTCAGAAAATATGACACATTGTTCAGCAATGTAAGCATTGCTGGAGAAATTATAGCATATTACTCGAGAATGTAAGTGATTTTATAGAACCCAAATTATGTATATATAATAGTAGCCTTAGAAATAGAAAAAACAGATCTCTCAGTTTAGATTTTATCTAAACAATCTTCCAATTCACAAATATCAATAAATAATTATTCACTATCTCAATTTACTCTCTGCTATCAACACTTTATGTTGATAGTAATTGATACTTAACCATATGAGAACAATAGCTCTTAATCATGGCTATTGATGGAATACTAACTTGCAATTGCATTGGCTTATTTTTTTATTTTCTTTATTTCTTTATTTTCTTTTCTTTTGATTTTATTGTTGTTTACTAAATTGATTAAGAGAATTAAAGCACTGAGTTATTAATATCATGAATAGCCTGGTAAAAGACCCAGAAATAAGGGTAGTATTATATATATTAATGGATAGCTTACCAGAAGAGCACAACTGCCAGATTAAACTGGCCACCACACTGAAGACAGAAATTGGGAAAACAACTTGAGAAAACAACCTAAACCAAGTATAATAAATCTCTGTTCATTATACAAAGAACTCAAACCAAAAACCTTCAGATACAACCAACATACCAGTATTATTAGCATTATCAAGATATTGAGCACCAAGTTACAGATTTGTTATTTGATTTGAGATCCCAAATAATCATCTATAACATTTGGTGCTTTCTGTGAGATATAATCTTACAGAGAACCAGCACCAACAGCAATCATCCAAAAGTGGCAGAATCGAAAAACATAGAAGCAAACCATTTAGGATTTGCCAAATCCTTGTTCCAACAATATAGCCAACAATTAGAACTAAACAATAACTACTTCCCAGCAGAATCAGCCTTTAACTTCTATGTCAATAATAAAATTACAGACTGCTTAGGAGAAACAGTTGACATTGAATCCACAAGAGAAAACTTCTATACAAAATTATTTCAACATACCAGCTTTCCAAGAAACTACAGTTTTGCACCAATCATCAGAGAAATTAATCAAATCATTAAAAGATACACACAACAACAATTCCCAATCATTTATGCAGACAAAAGAAAAAGAAAACTACAAACACCAGCAGTAACACCAAAACAAATACAACTACCCACTTGAAAGAAAACCAGAGTTGAATTACCAACAAATCCATTATACCACTATATATCTGGAAGCACTATTAACATCTTATCAATAAGCACATCTACATCACACATGACATCAACATTTGGATGATTCCCATTTCAGAGTAAACAAAGAAAAAAAATTTTCTAGAATTATATGGTGTGTATTTCAAAGAATTTAAGTCATGATCACCAATACCATCAAGACTTCAATCTTTACTATCTTAACCAGATTTTGGAACCACAAGTTCTTGGGAAGTAACAGATTCGGAAGAAAAACAAAAAGAAGAGAAAAAAGAATTTGAAGATCAAGAATTTACTTACCAGAATCCGACCACTGAAAACCCAAAAATCAAAACTCCAAACTTTTAAACACAGCACAATCAGAATGATCAAAACCTTGACATTAATAATCAACAACACTTACCTCCAGTAATCGTGATTAATCTACCACCAGCTCCACCAATTGACAAACAGCAACAACAACAGTCACTTCAACCACCCCAACAATTACAGCAGCCACTTCAACAGCCACAACCACAACTTCAACAACCAAACTTGGATCCAATGGCCTATGCTCCAATAGCAAAACTTGAGAAATTTACTGGCAAAGAAAACAATGCCCAAATATAACTCAACAATATTGAAAAGGCTATCACAGCCAACAGATGGAATGACGCAAGAGCATTCTAAGCCATCTCCTATTTCTTATAGGATACTACTAACTTGTAGTATCAAAGTTTAGTTGTCAAATTTCAGACATTCCAGAAATTTAAAGTTGCATTCCTGAGATATTTCAGTAATAATAACAGTATTAATCACTTAGCCAACACTTTCACTACCATCAAGCAAGAAGAAAATGAAGCAGTCACTACTTACTTAGAATGCTTTCACAGAAATCTGTGTCAAATTCAGGCCATATAGGCTGATTATTTCATAGTGCCACAAATCCTAAATCAATTCATTAGAGGCCTGCACAGTAGTATCCTCCAACACATATGTTCAATACATCCAGCAAACTTTCAAGCCACAGTTACAAATGCTAGAGATTTTGAAGCCACTGAATTCAAAGCTAACCATGTCCAAGCCATTAATTTAGTAATAAATGGATCATCTAAATTAGATTCCAAATTGAAACAATTTAGTGATTCCATCAATCAGAAATTAGAGAGATACTTAGCTGACAATTGTACAATTTATTAGCCACCACAATAATGCAATAATTCTGGAAACATGAATAGCTTTCAGAATTAGTCACATCTATCAATGTCAACCAATCAACAATGGCAACAGGAAATGTGTGTTTGCCACTATTGTAGTAAACAAAAACACCTACAAATTAACTGCTGTCATTGCTTAAATAACCAATGAACAGGAAATCAATATCAAAATCCCAATCACCAGTTTCAAATTCCGAATAATCCACCAAACTCAGAGCCATATCATCAGAATTACCTATCTATGACACAACAGCCATTTTATCAACCACCAGTATATGAAATGCCAATTTATCAACTAACAATACCAGCAATTTATCAGCCACAGTCACAACCCATTTATCAACTGCAGCCTCAGGTAATTTATCAGTCTCAACAAATTCAAACACTACTGCAGAACTTACCCCAAAACAGAACCCAAAAATTGAGATTAACCCAATAGAGCTGGAGATCATTAATGGTGGTTCATTAACCAATTCATAGTTCCACAGCACAACCATCAGGATTCTGACAATAGAATTTGAGCACCAGAAACTCACAAAACCCAAATTCCCAACACTATTTAAGTCTTCTGGTTACCCCAGAAGACGCCTCACCCAACAACCTGGAAACCACTCTAAAACAATCACCCACAAACAACATACCTTTAGCCACTGTCATCAACAACAAATTACTAACAGCAATCTTTCCATTCAAACTCGAGGAAATCACACCAGTCCTATTATTCAGTGGAGCCACTCTTGACACCAAATTAATCACCACCATGTACACTGACACAAAAGTTGATGGCCATGCCATCAAACTGATCTTAGATAGTAGATCAGCTAGCAGCATCATTACATGACAACTCATAGACCAATTAGGTCACTAAGTTGATCACGCTGCCAGTGCTAGGATAATAATGGCTGATGAAGCAACCAAGACTCCTATCGGCAAGATTGATAATTTTTTTTTTGAAGTAAATGGTATTATCACTCCAATCAAAGTTTTGGTAATGGAGACTATATAATACCAAGCACTAATTAGTAATGACTGGCTAGTTAAAACAAATGCAGTACTTGACTGAAACATGCAAAAACTACAGCTTAGCCAGAACAGTCGATACACGCAAGTACCTGCCATGTATGAACACTTTAAATCCAGCACAATGCCATCAGTCCCACTTATCAAATTCGAAAAAGGAAAAGAGAAACCTACCTGGGAAGCCTATCAAGTGTCATGGGCTGACAGTGACCACAATGAACTACCACCAATACTATTCTAAAATAATAACCACAAAGAAAAGCAGAAAGAAAAACTTATCTGGAACACCAACCAAGCCTAAAAAATTGACAATGACCAAGAAAAACTAATAAATTGGGAGTGGAAAGAAGATAAAAGGGAAAAAAAAAGGAAGGAGGAAGAACCAACACCCAACAGCACCATTACTTATAATTTCTACACTACACTCCAACAATCTACCTATTGTCGACCAAAACTGATATGCATTGATTGTGGCAAGAAATTGTCATTAATGGGCGCATGTTGTGGCAATGATAAAAAATACTCAACAGCAACCAAATTCTACTGTTACACATGTATCATAGAATGGTTTGGATGCCCAAAAAGACAAAAAAAATGGGACAACAAACCATGTCTCACATGTAGAACTATTTTGCCTGACAAAGAAATGTGGAATGACATTCCTGGGTAAGGAGAAACATGCAATAAAATGTGTCAGTATACAATCCTAATCCATGACTGAGTATGCAAAGAAACACCAATCAATAATACTTAGAAATGAGCATTGCAATGATTGGAAGGATACCCACATAACAAACACAAATTATGGAGAATAGCATATGTAAAAACAGAAGGCACAACAATCAGCAAACTCCTAGAAATTAAAAACAACTTTTTGTCTCTTCCTAAACCCAAATACATCCAAACTTTTGACGTTTTTGGCAACATTAAAACAATCCAAAAGAATTCCATGAATATTACCAGCATTTAGCATCCACTAGGAAAGAACAAGAGCAGCATTTAAAGCAGTTGAATACTTGATTATGTCAACACTGCTTAATCTCATGTGACTTTCAATATTGTAATGAGTGTGACCTTATTTACAATCTACCACCACACATAATCTACACAATCCTAGAAGAAAACAAACCAATCAACAGTTGCACATTAGAATCAAAATCAATTTTCAATCCCGATTCAAACTCTGACAACAACAATAATAAAAATAACAGTTCCAACTCCACTCAAAATAACAATGAAAATAATAACAGTTCAGACTCCGATTCAAACCCCAAAACATTTATAGCACTTCCTGATCTTACCAAGAAGCAGAAACTAAAATAATTCAGTGATAACAATGAAGGTATCATGTCTAAATGTGTGTATGATACTGATGCAGGATTTGATTTGAAATATCCGGAGAAAAATCCCATCAAATTGGAACCACATTTGCACATTTGTGTTGATCTCAAAATAGCACTGGAAATTCTAGCAACAACAATGGTTTAGTTAGCATCTAGAAGTAGCTTAGCCAAAAAGAGAATCAACATCAGAGGAAGGATAATTAACACAGGATACATAAGAAATATTATTGTTATGCTACAAAATGACTCTGAAAAGACTTATATTATAGAGCCAAATGAAAAGATAGCACAAGCAATATTCCTATCTTTGGTGAAAATAGCTCAATTAGTGTCAGTGAGAAACAGAGAAGAATTAGGAATTATTGCTAAAGAGATACAGAGATTTGGATCAACAAATAGAATAGATATACTAATTAATATGGCAAAGGAAAAAGTTGTTGACAAAAGAGAAATTATCTCAACCCGTCAAACAATTTCTATTTCACCATATAATTAGTATATGTTAGCTATAAAAAGAAAGGTAAAGAATCAAGCCCAGTTGTTTGAAGCAGAAGCCACCAATTGTGAATCAGAAAAGATTGGACTCACTAATCTCTACATATCAGCCAAAAGTCCCAAAAACATTAAAATTCCCATATACAACACAATGGGAAAAGTCATTGAAATACCAAAGAAGACTATCATTGGATATTTAATCACCAAAGTTGAGGATCAACCACCAAATCATATTCCAGATTTTCCACAACTTTGTGAATATGTAGACATCATATCACAAACCATTTACGGACAAAGTGAATGTTATCTACTCCAACCAGAACAATTAGAACAGATAAACATGAGAAATTTAAACCCACTTCAATATATGCAACTTAAGATGTTACTTAACAATTTCAATGATATTTTTGCCAGCAAAAACAAATTTGGCAGAACCAACATAATCCAGCATCAAATCAAGACTGGAAATGCAATGTTAATTAAACAATGAGCATACCAAGTACTACCAGCTAGCCATGAGATCATTTGTCAAGAAATTAACCAAATGCTTGACAACAGGCTAATTCAGCTATCAATGAGTTCATGGTCATCACCAGTGATATTAGTCCGAAAGAAAAATAGAAAAATCTGCTTTTGTGTGGATTACTGAAAACAAAATGGAGTAACCAAAAGAAATAGCTATTCAACTCCAAAGATCCAAGAACTATTTGATACTTTTGGAGAAAATAAATGATTTTCAACACTAGATTTAGATAGTGGTTATTGGCAAGTAGCCATGAATTCAGCTGACAAAGAGAAAACAGGATTTACCACAAAAGAAAGAAATTTTGAGTTTGAAGTCATGTTATTTGGCTTGATAAACACTCTAACAATATTCCAATAGCTCATGAAAATTGTTTATACTAGATTACTATGGAAATCAGTAGTCATATACTTGGATAACACTAATGTGTTTTCAAGAACATTTGATGATCATTTGCATTATCTCCAACAAGTGTTTGAAAGACTAAGAAGAGCCGAATTGAAACTAAATGCAACTAAATGTTTCTTTGGAAAAACTGAACTCAAATTTTTGGGACATGTGGTAAGCAAAAATAGAATCAAAATGGATCTAGACAAGATTAAAGTAGTTAAAAACTTTCTAGTACCAACCAACTTGACAGAACTAAGAGCATTTTTGGGTTCACAAGCTATTATTGCCATTTTATCAAACACTTTTCAAAACTGGTTTAGCCACTTCACCATCTACAAACCAAGAATGCAAAGTATGAATAAACCAAAGCTCAACAAAAAACATTTGACACATTAAAAAGAAAGTTTATTCAAGCTTCAGTATTAATGTATCCAGATCACAGCAAACCATTCATAATTACTACCAATACATCAGATCAAGCATTGGAAACAGTACTATTGCAAAAAAAACCAGATGAAAGAGAACATTCAGTAGCTTATGCCAGTAGAAGCTTAAGTCCAGCTGAAAAGAACTATGAAACTCCAGCTCTAGAACACTTAGCTATCTATTGGGCTGTCATCAAATAGAAAGAATACTTGAGTCAAAAGTTTGATGTGTACACTAATCACAAAAGATTGACTTCAATCCAGAAATAAGAATTTGCAGACAATTGTCATATCAAATGAAAAATAAAACTTTCACTATTCAATTATACAGTACATTATAAAAAGAGAAAAGACAATGAAAATGCCGACAGACTGTTGCAAATGAGACAAATCTAAAAACATTTCAACCCAAAAATATAACAAAAAGATGAATATACAAAAATACCAACAACTACAACATTATATAAATACTCAACTGTTCAAGGAGAAATTATCTCAAAAGGAACAAAGAAACATAAAACAACAATCAAAATATTTTATCAATCATCAAAATATACTTTACCAAAAAAACAGAAAAAATCCAGACCAGCCAACAAGAGTAATTACAGAACCAGAAAAAGAGACAATATTGTTTAACATGCACTCAGATCCAACAGCAGGACATTTTCATAAAGAAGCAACTATAGAAAAAACTAGAAAAAGATACTATTGGCCATCAATGTATCCAGACATCATCCAATATGTTCAAAATTGTGATGCTTGTCAGAGAAGAAGAGGAACAAAACCCAGTAAACCATTAAGACTAATCAAAGTGAGACAACCATTTGATCACATTGGAATTGACTTAGTAGAACCATTAACAATTACCAGCAGAGGCAACAGTTATATTGCAATAGCCATGGATTATCTCACTAAATGGCCAGAAACAAAAGCCATTCAAAGAGCAGATGCAGAATCTATTGCCAAATTTGTTTATTAAGATCTAATCTGTCGACATAGATGTCCAAAAAAATTATTATCAGATCAAGGAACTCACTTTGTGAATAAAATATTAGCAGAATTAAGCCAAAGATTTGGAATAAAAAGACCACTATCATCACCATACTATCCACAAACAAATGAGTTAGTTGAAAGGTTCAACAGAACACTGTATGAAGCAATAGCCAAAATTAGCCAAAAAAACCAAGATGAATGGGATTTGTTTATATCATCAGTATTATTTGCTTATTGAACAATGAAGCAAGATATCACACAAGCAATACTATTTAAATTGGTATATGGCAGAATAGCAACATTACCAATTGAGATAGAGATCAATATATATCCAATGGAACCAATAACAGAAGATAATTTCCAAGAAACATTGTTGAAAAAAACATATAACTTAATAGAAACATTAGAAAACAGATAATGAAAAGCAGCTAATAACATCCAAAAATCACAAGAAAAGCAAAAAGAATGACACAATAACCAACTACCAGACAAACCAGTTAAATTCAAAATTAGAAACAAAGTACTATTACATCATACCAAAGTGGAAAAACAATGGAGTAGAAAATTTGACCCCAAATGGAACAAACCATTTCACATAGAAGAAATTCTAGGAAATAGAGCTTATAAATTAAGATAGGACAACAAAATCTTAGCCAAAGCAGTACATGGTAATTGGCTAAAACAATATTACCAGATAGCATCATCATTTACCAATAACATTTTACAACTGGGAGTATAAAGAATACTAATTCAACTAGATGAGATTCCACGAGATCTGGAACCAATCATAGTTATTGAACCAAACATGTCAAATTGAACAACCAAAAGAGTATATAAAGACACAGTATATGCAACAAAAGCAACCAAGAAAAATGGAAATACCAGATTATATTCACACTATAGTGCAACAATTATTCCAGACCATAAGTCAACAACAATTAGACATGGAAATTGTTATTAACAACCAAATAATTTGCTATTGAAACACCAAAAAAAAGACCAAGAATACACCATATTAGCGACCACCAAAGAATGATAAAAACTGGACAGATAACTTAATAGAAAAAGTGAAAAACACTTTTGGGAAAATACTTATCATGGCATCAACAGAGAAACTTACTAAAGAAAATTGGAAGCAATGGACAGAACAACTTCCAATATTATATTGCTACTACTAGTTAGATCAAAAGTTGAATATTCAGAAGTTGTATATCAACAAATCTAAGAGAATATTCAACTAAGACATAATACAACAAATTGAATAATTTATCGGAAAGAAAACAAATTCAACACTACATGTCAAAACAATGTACTGACTACACAACATATTTCAGAACTATCCAGAAATACTGTTACATTCTGATATGGAAACCATAACCATTAACCAATGGGGAAAAATGAACAATACACAAGTAGAAGACATGAGAAACAGAATCAAACAAACAATATTTGAAAAAGAAGTATTAGAATTAATTCAAAATGAAGATTTCGACAGAGCTCAATATTAAAAAGAAAGAGATAATGTTACTCATAAAAAGAAAACAAATATAGAAAAATAGTAGACCAATAAGAGAGTAGTAGTTAGCACATAAGCATATTGCTCAGCAATGTAGAACAATGTCAGAAAATATAACACATTGTTCAGCAATGTAAGCATTGCTGAAGAAATTATAGCATATTGCTCGAGAATGTAAGCAATCTCATAGAACCCAAATTATGTATATATAGTAGTAGTCTTAAAAATAAAAAAAACAGATCTCTTAGTTTAAATTTTATCTAAACAACCTTCCAATTCACAAATATCAATAAATAATTATTTACTATCTTAATTCACTCTCTGCTATCAACACTTTATGTTGATAGTAATTGATACTTAACCACATGAGAACAATAGCTTTTAATCATGGCTATTGATGGGATACTAATTTGTAATTGCATTGGCTCATTTTTTTATTTTCTTTATTTCTTTATTTTCTTTTCTTTTGATTTTATTGTTGTTTACTAAATTGATTAAGAGGATTAAAGTGCTGAGTTATTGATGTCACAGATAGTCTGATAAAAAACCCAGAAATAAGAGTAGTATTATATATATTAATAGATAGCTTACTAGAAAAACATGACTGCCAGATTAAACTGGCCATCACGTTGAAAACAGAAATTAAAAAAACAACTTGAAAGAACAACCTAAATTAAGTATAGCAAATCTCTGTCTATTATACAAAAAACTCAACCCAAAAACCTTCAGATACAACCAATGTACCAGTATTACCAGCATTATCAAGATATTGAGCACCAAATTATGGATTTGTTATTTGATTTGAGACCCCAAATAATCATTTGTAACAGTAGCAAAACCAGAAAAAATAGGAACAAACCATCTAGAATTTGCCAAATTCTTATTTTAATACTACTGTCAACACTTAGAATTAACCAACAATTATTTATTAACAGAATCAGTCTTCAATTTCTACATTAATAAAAGAATCTTATATTTGTTAGGAGTACTAATAAAAACCAATTCAGCAAGAGAAAATTTTTATAACAAATTAATTCAAAATACCAGTTTACCAGCAAATTATAATTTCACAGCAATTCTCACTAAAATCAATAAAGAAATTGAAATTTACACTTAACAAAGATACCCAATCACCTATGCAAACAAAGGCAAAAAAAAACTACAAACACCAGCAGTAATACCATAAAAAATTCAACCACTTACTTGAAAGAAAACAAGAGTAAAATCTCCAATCAACTCATTATATTATTATATATCTAGAAACACCATCAACATTTTATCACCAGATGCATTCACATTTTATGTGACATCAACATTTGGACAACTCCTATTTCAAAGTAAACAAAAAAAAGTGGAATTATTATGAACATATAGTGATTATTTTGAAGGATTTAAATCATAATTATCAATACCATCAAGATTTTAATCATTATTATCTTCACCAGATTTCGGAACCACAAGTTCTTGAAAAGTGACAAAATTTGAAAAAGAAAATGAGAATTGAGAATTTAATTATCAAAACCTGATTCAGAAAACCTGAAAATTGAAACTTCAAATATTCGAATTTAGGGAAATCAGAATAATTCAAACTTTGACATAATTAATTAACAACACTTACCTTCAGCAATCATAATCAATCAACCACCAATTGAACTAATTACCAAACTAATTCAACAGCCACAAGTACTATCTCAACAACAACTACAACAGCCACTCCAACCATTGCAACAACCACAACAACTGCTGCTTATAGCTTTAATGGCATATGCTCCAATCACAAAAATCAAAAAATTTACCAGTAAAAAGAATGACACTCAAGTGTGGCTAAACAATATTAAAAAAGCCATCACAGCCAATCGATGAAATAATGCCAGAGCCATACAAGCTATTTCATGTTTTCTTTAGGATATTGCTAACTTATAATATCAAAGCTTAATCAACAAACCCCAGAACTTCAATGTATTTAAGCTTGTGTTTTTACAATACTTTAGTAACATTAATAGTATTAACTAACTGGCAAATACCTTCACAACCATCAAACAAAAAAAAAATAAAGCAGTCACTACTTATCTAAAATGCTTTTATAGGAATCTGCACCAAATTTAGACAATTCAAGCAGATTATTTCACAGCACCACAAATTTTAAATCAATTCATCAAAAGTTTGCACAATAGTATTCTTTAATGTGTATGTTTATTATATTTAGCAGATTTTTAGGCCACAGTTACAAATACCAGAGATTTTGAATTAGCTAAACTTGAAGCTAATTATGCCCAAGCTGTAAATTTAGTAATAAATGGATCATCTGACTTGGATTCTAAACTAAAACAATTTAGTGACACAATCAACCAGAAATTAGAGGAATACTTAGTTAACAATAATAACAATTAGGCTATTTATCAAACCTCACAATGGCAAAATAATCAAGGAAACTTCAATTGTCCCCAAAATTAATTATGTTTATTATTCACAACCAATCAACAGTAACAGTAGAAAACATGTGTATGTCACTATTGTGGTAAACAAGAACATCTGCAATTTGAATGTTACAAAAAGATAAACAACCAACAATTGGAGAATCAGTATTGAAACTCTGATTGCTAACTCCAAATTCAGTATTATGTCAGTAATCAATTATAAGAACATTACTACATTACATTCAAGTGACTCAGCCAATATATCAAGCACCAATAATGCAGCAATTATACTCACCTTTAGTTTATCAAACCCCAACACTCATAATCTATTAACCACCACAGCCACAAATAATCTATCAGGCACCAGTAATCACAATACTGCTACCAAACTCAGCTCAAATAACATTAGGGAATCCCAGATCAAGGGTTACTCAAAACTGGAGATTAGTAATAGTTGTCTACCAACTGATTTTCAGTTCTTTCAACCAACCATTGGGATCAAGACAGCAGAGTTTGGAAACTGGGTACACCCAAAACCCAAATTCCCAACACTATTTAAGTTTTCTGGTAATTCCAAAAGACATCTCACCCAGCAACACAGAATCCAACCAAAAACAACCACTTACCAGCAACATACCTCCAGCTACTGTTACCAACAATAAATCTCTAGCAGCAATTTTTTCCTTTAAACTTGAAATAACACCAGTCCCATTATTTAGTGGAGCTGTTCTTAACACCAAACTCATTATTGCAATGTACACTGATGCCAAAGTCGATGGTCAATCCATCAAACTAATTTTAGACAGTGGTTTAGCTAACAGTATTATCACAAGACAACTCATAAACCAATTAAGTCACTGAGTTAATTAAGCTGTCAGTGCAAGAATAATTACAGCTGATGGGGCCACCAAGACTCCAATTGGTGAAATAGATAACTTACTCATCAAAGTTAATGACATTATTGTACCAATCAAGATATTAGTTATGGAAGCCACCCAATACTAAGCACTTGTTGGTAATAATTGGCTGTCCAAAACAAATGTGATACTTGATTGGACTACTCAAAAGTTGCAACTCAATCAGAACAGACAATACACACAAGTACCAGCAACATATGATTATTTCAAACCCAGTACCAACTTACCAACACCACTCATTAAGTTCAACAACAAAAAAAAAACCTACCTAAGAAGCTTATCAAGTTTTCTGAACCAATAAAGACCACAACAAACTATCACTGATTTTGACTTGGGACAACAGTAAACAAGAAAAAAAAAGGAAAAACTTATCTGGAACACTGACTAAACATTGTGGAATGATAGTGATCATAATAAAATACCACCAAATTGGGAATAGGAAAAAAATAATAATAAAAGAAAAGGGAAAGAGAAGGAAGAAAAACCAACACTAATCACCACTTATAGTCCATATACTTACACTCTACCACAACCATCCAAATATTGCTAACCAAAATTGATATGTGTCAATTGTGGCAAGAAATTGTCTACATTGGGTGCATGCTGTGATGATGACAAGGAATAGCCAACAGCAACTAAATTTTACTGTCACTCATGCATTCTTGAATGTTTTGGACAATTCAAATAGCAAGAAAAATGGGATAACAAATATTGCCTAGCATGTAGAACTATTTTGCCTGACAAAAAAATATGGAACAACATTTCAGAGAAAGAAAGAATGTGTGATGAATCATGTCAGTACACAATCCTCATTAATAACTAGGTATAAAAAAGAACTTCAATCAATAATACCTGGAAGCAAGTGCTGTAACAGTTAGAAAAATATCCACACAATAAACATGAAATTTGAAGAATGGCAAGTGTGAAATCAGAAGGAGCTTCAACCAGTGAAATACTGAAAATCAAAAACAATTCATTTACTCTTTCTAAACCCAAATACATTGTAACTGTTGACATTTTCGATGACATTGAAAACAATTCCAAGCAATTCCACAAGCACTATCAGAATTTAGCACCTACCAAAGAAGAACAAAAGCAATAGTTAGAACAGTTGAATACCAAACTATGTAGATATTGTTTAATTTCCAGTGACTTTGAATATTGTGATGATTGTGACATTGTTTACAATTCATCATCATACATAATCTACACAATTCCAAAAAAAGAAGAACCAATCAGCAGCTGTGCATTGAAATCGGAATCACAGTTCAATCCCAATTCAAACTCCAACAATGATGATGACAACAACAGTTCCAGCTCAGTTCCAAATAGCAATAACAACAATAATGATTCAAACTTTAATTCAAATTCCAAACAATACATTGCATTTTTTGATCTCTTTAAAGAACAAAAACTCAAATGGTTTAGTAATAATGATGAAGGCATTATGCCAGAATGTGTGCATAATACTGATACAGAGTTTGATCTAAGATATCTTAGAAAAGATGCCATAAAATTGAAACTATATTTGTGCACATTTATTAATCTAAAAATAGCACTAGAGATTCCAGCAACAATAATAATTCAACTCATATTGAGGAGTAGTTTAGCAAAAAAAGGGATTAATATAAGAAGAGGAATAGTTGACATAAGATATATAGAAAACATCATTGCAATGCTACAAAATGACTCAAAAAAGACCTATATCATAGAACCAAATAAAAAGATAGCACAGACAATATTTCTATTTTTGGTTAAAATAGCTCAGCTAATGTTAATAAAAAATAGAAAAGAATTAGGGATTATAGTTAGAGAGATTAATAAATTTAGATTCACAAGTAGAATAGATGTATTAGTTAATATGGCAGAAAAAGAGATTGTTGACAAGAAAGAAATTATCTCCATCTATCAATCAATTTTTATTTTACCATATAATCAGTATATGTTAGTCATAGAAAAGGGAGTAAAAGATCAAACACAGATTTTTGAAGCAGAAACTACTATGTGTGAATCAAAAAAAATTGGATTTACTAATCTTTACATACCAGCCAAAAGCCCAAAACATATCAAAATTTCCATCTACAACACAACAGAAGATGTTCTTGAGATATCAAAAGGAACCATTATTGGATATTTGACTACTGAAGTTAAGGACCAACTATCAAACCACATTTCAGATTTTCCACAGCTTTGCAGATATGTAGATATTATATCACAAACAATCTATGGACAGAATAAATATTATTTGCTTTAATTAGAACAATTGGAACAGATAAACTTAAGAAATCTAAACTCACTACAATATATACAGCTTAAGATATTACTTA
Source organism: Geosiphon pyriformis (assembly GCA_016748015.1). NCBI lineage: Eukaryota > Fungi > Glomeromycota > Glomeromycetes > Archaeosporales > Geosiphonaceae > Geosiphon > Geosiphon pyriformis. Next base: position 190,261 of record JAAOMT010000299.1, on the reverse strand, counting down.
ATAATTTTAATAACATTTTTGCCAGTAAAAACAAATTTGGCAGAACCAATATAATCCAGCATCAGATCAAAACTGAAGATACGATATCAATCAAACAGAAAAACATACTGAGTACTATCAGCAAGCCATGAAATCATTTGACAAGAGATCAATCAGATATTAGACAATAGGTTAATTCAACTATTAATAAGTTCATAATCATTGTCAGTAGTACTAGTTCATAAGAAGAATGGAAAAATATGTTTTTGTGTAGATTATTAAAAACTTAATAGAGTGACAAAAAGTGATAGCTATCTAACTCCAAAGATCTAAGAACTTTTTGATGCTTTTGAAGGAAAAAAATGGTTCTCAATGTTAGATTTAAACAGTAGTTATTGGCAAGTAGCCATGAAACCAAAAGATAAGGAGAAAACAGTATTTACAACACAGAAAGAGAATTTTGAGTTTGAAGTAATGCCATTTGGCTTAATGAATGCTTCAGCAATATTTTAATGGCTCATGGAAATTGTCTATACTGGATTACTGTGGAAATTAATAGTTGTTTACTTAGACAACACCAATGTGTTTTCCAAGACATTCAATGATTATTTATATTATTTTCAACAAGTATTTGAAAGATTGAGAAGAGCAGAATTGAAATTAAATACAACCAAATGTTTTTTTGGCAAGACGGAACTGAAATTCTTGAAACATGTCATAAGCAAAGACAGCATCAAAACAAATCTGGATAAAATCACAATAATAAAAAACTTTTTAGTACCAACCAACTTGATAGAACTAAAAGCATTTTTGGAATTTGCAGGCTATTATTACTGCTTTATCAAGAACTTTTTTAAATTGGCTTAGCCACTCTATCATCTACAAACCAAAAATGTAAAGTACAAATAGACAAAAGCTTAATAAAAAGCTTTTAATACATTAAGAAGAAAGCTTATCTAAGCATCAGTACTGATCTATCCAGATCATAAGAAACCATTTATTATTACCACTAATGCATCAGGACAAGCATTAGAAGCTGTACTATTTTAGAAAAGACCAGATAAAAGAAAACATCCAATAGCATATGCTAGTTACAACTTAAGTCCAGTGGAAAAAAATTATGAAACACTGGCTTTAGAACACTTAGCAATCTATTGGGCAGTTATGAAATGGAGGAAATACTTGAGTCAGAAATTTAACATATATACAGACTATAAAAAATTGACTTCAATTTAGAAACAAAAATTTGGAGATGATTACTATTTTAAATGAAAAATAGAACTTTTACTATTTAATTATATGGAACATTACAAAAAAAGAAAAAAAAATGGAAATGCCAATGACTTGTCATAAATGAAACAAATATAAAAACATTTCAACCCAAAAATATAACAAAAAATGAATATACAAAAATATTAACAACTCCAACATTATATTAATACCCAACAGTTCAAGAAAAAATTATCTTCAAAAGAACAAAGTCATATTAAACAACAATCCAAATATTTTATTACTTACCAAGATATACTTTATTAGAAAAACAGAAAGAATTCAGATAAACCAACCAGAGTAATTACAGAACCAGAAAAAAAAACAATACTATTTAATATACACTTAGATCCAACAGCAGGACATTTCCATAAAGAAGCAACTATAAAAAAAACCAGTAAAAGATACTATTAACCATCAATATATCCAGAAATTATCTAATATGTTCAAAATTATAATGCTTGTCAAAAAAGAGGAGGAACAAAACCCAGTAAACCATTGAGACCAATTAAAGTAGGACAACCATTTGATTGCATTGGAATTGACTTAATTAGACCATTAACAATTACCAGCAGAGGCAACAAATATATTGCAATAGCCATAAATTATCTTATTAAATGACCAAAAGCAAAAATCATTTAAAAAGCAGATGTAGAATCTATTGCCAAATTTGTTTATCAAGATTTAATTTGTCAACACAAATGTTCAAAAGAACTACTATCAGATCAAAGAACTCACTTTGTGAATAGAATATTAGCAAAATTAAGTCAAAGATTTGGAATCAAAAGACTATTATTATCATCATATCATTCACAAACCAATGGATTAGTCAAAAGATTCAATAGAACATTGTGCAAAGCAATTGTCAAAATCAGCCAAAAAAATCAAGACAAATGAAATTTGTTTATACTATCAGTATTATTTGTTTATTAAACAATAAAGCAAAATACTATACAAGAAACACTATTTGAATTAGTATATAGTAGAACAGCAACATTACCAGTTGAGATAGAGATCAAAACATATCCAACTAAACCAATAACAGAAGATAATTTCCAAGAAACATTGTTGAAAAGAACATATAATTTAATAAAAATACTAGAAAACAAATGGCAAAGAGCAGCTGATAACATTCAAAAGTCACAAAAAAAACAAAAAGAAAGACATAATAACCAATTACCAGATAAACCAGTCGAATTTAGGATTGAAGACAAAGTACTTCTACATTATACCAAAGCAGAAAAACAATGGAGTGGAAAATTTGATTCCAAATGGAATAGATCATTTCACATAGAAAAAATGCTAGGAAATGGAGCTTATAAATTAAAATTAAACAACAAAATTTTAACCAAAGCAGCACATGAAGATCAACTAAAACTATATCACAATATAGTATTATCATTCATCAGTAATATTCCACAATTGGGAGTACAGAGAACATTAATCCAATCAGATAAAATTCTATAGAATTTAGAACCAATCATTATTATTGAAACTAACACATCAAATTAAACAATTAGAAGAATATAAAGACATAGTAGACATGACAAAAGATATCAAAAAAATGGAAATTACTGACAATATCTACTTACTAGCACAACAACTCTTTCAACTGATCCAACAATAAAATATGGAAATTACTATCAACCAACAAACCATTCAATACAAAGATATCAGAAAAAAACCCCAATACAAAGTACAAAGGAAACCAGAAAACACTATCAACAAAATAATGCTAAAAGTAAAAGTGACAATAGAAGAACCAACAAGAGTCACACTATATCAAAAATTGACCAAAAAAACTTGGAATTGGTGGATACAAGAATTTCCAAAAAACTTTTGTTATTTCCACTTGAAACAACACTTAAATATTTAAAACTTATATACAGATAAGACAAAGCAATTATTTGATCCAGAAATATTACAACAACTAAAACAATTTGTGGAAAAGAACAATTTAACCACACAAGTACAAGCCATTTATCGACTACAAGTCAAATTTTAAGACTGACCAGAAATCTTACTTAATCCAATAATAGACTCTATTATCATTAACCAAATGAGAAAAATAACTAATGCCCAATTTGAAAAATTACAGACCAAGATAACACAAGTAATTCTCGAAAAAGAAGTTCAAAAAATACTCAAAGATGGAAAGTTAGAATAAGAAAATCTCAATAGAGCTCAATATTAAAAGGAGAGAATAATGTTACTTTTAGAATATAGAAAGTATATTAGCATATAAATTAGCCAATCAAAAGTAACTATAATAAATGTGGAATTTCAGAATTTCTCTCAAAGAAATTGCAAGATTCCAGAAATTTCAGAATTCTTGTACAAAGAATTGCAGAATTCCAGAATTCTAGAATTCCTCTTAAAGAAATTGCAGAATTCCAGAAATTCTAGAATTTCTGGTGCAAAAAATTGAGGAATTGAAAAATTTCAATTATGTATATATAGCAATAGTATTAGAAGTAAAAAAAGACAAACCTTTTAATTTAGATTTAATCTAAGCAACCTTCCACATTACAAATATCAATAAATAATTATTCACTATCTCAAATCTACCCTCCACTATCAATGCTTTATGTTGATAGTAATCAATACTTAATATACTGGAACAATAACTCTTGATCATGGCTATTAATAAAATACTAACTTGCACTTTGTCTTGGCTTATTTTCTTTATTGTTCTTTTATCTCTTTTATTTCTTTACTTTATTCTGTTGTGTTTACTAATTAATTGAGGATTAAGTGCTGAATTATTGATGTCAAGAATAGCCTAGTAAAAGATCCCAAAGGAAGGATATAAGAATTAAGAATTTAAGAATAGCTTACCAAAAGAGCATCTTTGCCAGATTATTAGCCACCACATTAAGAAAAAAATTTGACAAAATTACAATTCCAGAAGGCTACTAAAACACTCTTGAATCTTTGTCTATTATACAAAGAACTTTAACTCAAAACCTTCAGATCACAAAGAGCTGACAAAAATTAACATCATTAAATCAATTGAGCACCAAGTTATGGGTTTGTTATTTGCTTTGAAACCCCAAATAATCATCTGTAATACTAGTAAATTTCTCAATTTTGGCAATAGGTGCATATGCTATTGGTGCTAATAGTAGTTGTTGTTGCAGTTGAGGTTAAGATTGCTGTTGTAGTTGCTACTAGAGTGGTAGTTGTGGCTATTGCTATTGCTGTTTAGTAATTGGTAGGGCTGGTGGTAGATTAATCATAATTACTGGAAGTAAGTTTTGGACAACAATAGAGGTGGTATTTGAATTGTTCTGATTTTTTTGAGTTGAAATGATCAGGGTTTAAATTTTTTGATTTTTTAGAATTGAATTTTGCTTATTAATTTCTTGATCATTATCTTTCTTTTCTTTGAAGCCAGTTATTTTTTAAAGACTAACAGTTCTAAAATCTGGTTGTGATAGTAGTGATCAAGTTCCTAATGGTGTTAGAAATCACAATTTAAATTTCTCAAAATAATTGCCATATGTTCTTAGTAACTCTGCTTTCTTTTGTTTACTTTGGAATAGGATTCTGTTTAATAATGTTGTTATGTTTGTTGTAGACATGTCTATTATATTAATAGTGCTTTCAAATATGTGGTGTTATTCATAGAAATATAGAAAATATATTAGCATAGTTATTAGCCAATCAGAAGTAGGCATAGTAAATGTGGAATTTCAGGATTCTTCTCAGGAATTGTAGAATTCCAGGAATTTCAGGATTCCCTGATGAGGAATTGCAGGATTCCAGAATTCCAAGATTCCTCTCAAAGAAATTGTAGGATTCCAGGAATTCCAGGATTTCTGTTGTGAAGAATCAAGGAATTGAGGAATCTCAATTATGTATATATAGCAGTAGGATTAAAAGCTGAAAACAGGGACCTCTCAGTTTAGATTTAATCTAAGCAACATTCTAGTTCCCAATCATCAAATAAATAATTATTCCATATCTCAACCACTCTCAACTATCAATATTTCATGTTGATAGTAATTGATACTTAACCACGCTAGAACAATAGCTTTTGATCACAGTTATTGATGAGATACTAACATACCAAATTGCCTTGGCTCATTTTCTCTATTTTCTTTATTTTTCTTTATTTTATTTTCTTTCTGTCTTTGATTTTGTTGTTGAATACTAATTGATTAAAAGATTAAACACTGAGTTATTGACATCAAGGATAGCTTGGTAAAAGACCCAGAAATAAGGGTAAGATTTATATATTATCAGATAGCTTACCAGAAGGGCACAACTGCCAGACTAAATCCGGCCACCATGCTGAGAAAAAAATTGGAAAAACTCTTTGAAAGATACACCAACTATCGACACTATTGAATCTCTGTCTATTATACAAAGGACTCCATCAAACCCTTCAGATACAAAACCTTCAGATACCAAACCTTCAGATCATCGACAATGAGAATAGCTTTTGAGCACCAAGTTACAGATTTGTTATTTAATTCAACAGCAAAAATAATCACCTGTAACATTTGGTGCTCCCTGTAAGGTTTAATCCTACAAAGAACCAGCACCAATGACACCAAACCAAAAGTGGCAGAATCAGAAAATATAGGAGCAAACCATTTAGGATTTGCAAAATCCTTATTTCAACACTATTGTCAACACTTGGGATTAAATCACAATCATATATCTGTCGAATCAGCCTTCAATTTCTATGTTAACAAAAAAATTTTCTCTTTATTAGGAACACCAGTGAATATTGAATCAGCAAGAGAAACTTTCTATAGGGAATTAATTCAAAACACCAACCTACCAACAAATCATAATTTCACATCCATCATTACTGAGATCAACAAAGAAATTGAACATCACACTCAACAAAAATATCCAATTACCTACGCTAGTAAAGGCAAGGGAAAATTACAAACACCAGCCATAACACCCAGAAAAATACAGCCACCTACTTGGAAGAAAAACAGAATTGAATCCCCAAGCAATTTATCTTACCACTATACACCTGGAAGTGCCATCCACATATCATCAACAGATGCATTCCCATCAACTGCGACACCAGCATTTGGACAATTCCCATTTCAAAGTAGACAAAGAAAAACAGAATTATTAGGACCATATGGCAAATACTTTGAGGGATTTAATTCGCAATCATCAATTTCATCAGAACTTCAATCACCACCATCTCTACCAAATTTCGAAATTTCTGATCCATGGGAAGCAGCAGAATCAAGAAAAAAGGAAAAAGAATTAGAAGACCAAAAATTCACTTACCAGCACCTGATTACTGAAAACCCGAAAGTTGAAACTCCGAATTTTCAAACTCAGCAAAATCCAGATCTAGAAAATTCGGAAATCAAAACTCTGAATCATCAAAGGCAGAACAATCCAAACCCCAAATTAATTAATCAGCAAAACTTACCTCTGGTAAACATCATCGATCAATCACCGATTAATCCCATAGCCGAACCCATACAGCAGCCACTTCAACTACCATCCCAGCAGCCAGAACAACAACAACTGCTCCAACAGCCACCACAACCACCTAACTTAGATCCAATGACCTATGCACCAATCGCAAAACTTGACAACTTTACTGGCGAAGAGGATGATGCTCAAGTATGGCTGAATGATGTAGAAAAAGCCATCGCAGCCAATGGATGGAATAATGCCCAAGCAATACAAGCCATTCCTTACTTTTTCAAAGATACCGCCGATTTCTGGTATCAAAGCTTGGTTAATAAACCTCAAGATTTCAATGTCTTCAAAGCGGAATTCCTAAAATACTTCAGCAACAATAACAGCATCAATCGCCTAGTCAATATATTTACTACCATGAAACAAGGAGAAACTGAAGCAGTCACCACTTACTTGAGATGCTTCCATTAAAACCTGTGCCAAATTCAAGCAATTGATGCCAACTATTTCACAGCACCACAGATACTCAATCAGTTTATTTGTGGCCTGCACAGCAGCATCTTACAACATGTACATCCGTTGCATTCAGGCATCCTTCAGGATGCAGTCACACATGCCAGAGATTTTGAATCTGCTGAATCAGAGGCTAACCATGCCCAAGCCGTTAATCTAGTAATGAACGGACCATCTGAATTGGATTCCAAATTGGAGAAGTTTAGTGAATCAATTAATAAGAGATTGGAAGAATACTTAGCTGACAATCACGCCATTTATCAGTCTCCACAACGATGCAATAATCAAGGAAACTTTAATCGTGTTCAAAATCAACTACATCTATCTTCATCAACCAATCAACAGTGGCAACAGGAAACGTGTATCTGCCACTACTGTGGTAAACAAGGCCATATCCAAATTGACTGTCATTAGTGATTAAATAACCAACAATCGGGAAATCAATATCAAAGCCCCAATCGCCAGTTCCAAACTCCAAATCAGTACCCAAATCAAAACCAACCTGCTTACTTACCAGTGATGCAGTCATCAATCTATCAGTCTCCGGTGTATCAAGCTCCAATTTATCAACCACAGCCACAAGTGGTTTATCAACAACTGCAGCCACAAATAATTTATCAACCCCAACAAATTCAAACACCGCCCCAAAGCTTACCACCCAACAGAACCCAAAGACTAAGAATAACTCAACAGAGCTGGAGATCGGCGATAGTAGTCCATCAACTGATCCCTAGTTTTTCACAGCAACCATCGGGATTATGCCAGCAGAATTCAGGTACTGGTCAAACCCAAAACCCGAATTCCCAGAACTATTTAAGTTTTCTGGTCACCCCAGAAGATGCCTCAACCAATAAACCAACATTCGCCCAAAACCAACCACTCACCAGTAATATCCCATCTGCCACCATTACCGAAGACGAGTCCTTAGCTGCTATCTTCCCATTTGAATTCGAGGAAACAGCTGCAATGCCATTATTTAGTGAAGCCACTCTTGAAGCCAAACCAATCACTGCGATGTACACTGATGCCAAAGTCGAAAGACAATCCATTAAATTGATCCTTGACAGCAGTTCAGCAGGCAGCATCATCACATGACAACTCATGGATCAATTAGGTTGCTGAGTTGATCGAGCTGCCAGTGGCAGAATTATCACAGCTGATGGAGCGACCAAAACTCCAATCAGCGAAATCAACGACTTCCCTTTCGAAGTCAATGGCATCATGACTTCCATTAAAGTTCTAGTAATGGAAGCCACTCAATACCAAGCCCTGGTTGGTAATGACTGGCTATCCAAAGTCAACGCGATGTTAGACTGGAACACCCAGGAACTCCAGCTAACATATTAAGGCCAACACATATGTGTACTGGCCATGTGTGGCCACTTTAAGACTCCTCCAAGAGAGAAACTATTGATCAAACTGGAGGAAGAAAAAAAGAAACCTACCTGGGAAGCTTACCAAGTCTCGTGGGCCAACGTCGACTACAATGAACTGCCACCAATACTCGCCTGAGACGACGATAACAACAGAAAAAAGGAACAAGGAAAAGAACATACTGGTGGAGCCACTATTGATGTTTGAACCGATGACAAAGACCACTACGAGCTACTGCCAATACTATCATGGGACAACAACCCCAAGGGAAAGCAAAGAAAAGAACTTACCTGGGAAACCAATGATCTGATTTGGACCAATAACAAACAAAAAGAAATCTCAAGTTGGGAATGGAATGAAGATAAGAGAAAAGGAAAAGAAAAGAAAGAAAGAATGCCCCCAACCACCACCATTTATAATTCCTACACCCACCACACTCCACAACAATTCAATTATCGATGGCCAAGGCTGGTATGCATCGATTGCAGCAAGAAACTGTTATCAATGGGCACATGCTGTAGCGACAATGAGGAATACCACACCACAACAAAATTCTACTGTCGTCCATGCTTACTCAAATGTTTTAAATGACCAAAGAGGCAAGGAAAATGGGATAACCAACCTTGTCTCGCTTGTGGAGAGACCCTATTAGATGAAAGAATGTGGAATGACATCCCAGAATGTGGAAGAACGTGTGATGTGTCATGTCAATACACAATTCTAATAAGCGACTGGGTAAAAAAGAACTCCAATAGAAGCAGCCTGGAGAAGAGCCGTGCAGTGACTGGACAGTTGTCCACATAACGACAATGAAATGTGGAGAATGACAATCACCAAAATAGAAGGAGCGACATCCGAAAAGATCAGAGAAATCAAAAACAATCCACCAGAATTCATCGAGCTTGACTGGGATGCAGAGTCAGTCCTAAATTCACTGGAACCAGAAGAGTTCCATGAACACTACCAAAACTTGGCACTCACTAGAGAAGAGCAAGAACAATGGCTAGCACAGTTGAATACAAGACTGTGTCATCATTGTTTAATTCTCAGTAACTTTGAATATTGTGACAATTGTGACCTCATTTACAATCCACCACCATACATGATCTACTCGATCCCTGAAGAAGAAGAACCAATCAGCAGCTGTACATCAGAATCAGAATCACTGATCAATTGTGATCCAGACTTTGATGACAATAATGAAAACATTGGTTCCAGCTCCATTCAAAATGGCAAGGACAACAAAAATGATTCAAACTCAGGTTCAAACTCCGATTTAAACTATAAACAATACATTGCACTACCAGATCTTTTCAAAAAACAAGAGTTGAAATGGTATAGTGACAATGGGGAAGGTATTATGCCAGAACATATGCATGATACTGATGCAGGGTTTGATCTGAGATATTCAGGAAAAGATGCCATTAAATTGGAACCACATTCATGCACCTGCATTGATCTGAAAATAACACTAGAAATTCCGGCAACAACAATGGTTAATTAGCATCTAAGAGTAGTTTAGTGAAAAGAGAGATTAATATAAGAGGAGGAATAATTGATGCAGGATATGTGAGAAATATTATTGCTATGCTACAAAATGACTCAGAAAAGGCCTATATAATAGAGCCCAACAAAAAGATAGCACAGACAATATTCCTGCCTCTGGTTAGAATAGCTCAGTTAGTATCAATGGAAAAGAGGGAGGAATTAGGAATAACAGCAAGAGAAATACAGGGATTTGGATCAATGAATAGAATAGATGTACTAGTTAACATGGCAGAGGAAGAAATTGTTGGCCAAGGAGAAATTATCTCAACCGGTCAAGCTATTTCCATTCCACCATATAATCAGTACATGCTAGCAATAGAAAGGAAGGAAAAAGACCAAGCACAAATTTTTGAAACAGAAGCCAGTCTTTGTGAATTAGGAGAAGTTGGACTCATCAATCTCCACATACCAGCCAAAGATCACAGCCACATCAAAATTCCCATCTACAATAACACAGGAAATGCCATAGTAATACCAGCCAGAACCATTATTGAATACTTAAGCACTGAAATAGAGGATCAACCACCAAATTCCATTCCAGATTTTCCACAACTTTGTGAATATGTTGATATTATATCACAAACAATATATGGATGAAGTGAATGTTATTTGCTCCAATCAGAACAATTGGAACAAATGAACATGAGAAACTTAGATCCACTTTAATGTATGCAACTCAAGATGTTGCTCAATCAGTTCAATAACATCTTTGCCAGCGAAAATGAGTTTGGCCAAACTGACATCATCCAGCATCAGATCAAGACTGGAGATGCAATGCCAATTAAACAAAGAGCATACAGAGTGCCACCAGCCAGCCACAAGATTATTTATCAAGAGATAAACCGGATGCTGGACAATGGGCTAATTCAGCCATCAATGAGCCCATGGTCATCACCAGTAGTACTCATACATAAGAAGAATGGAAAAATCCGATTTTGTGTAGACTATAAAAAACTCAATAGTGTAACTCGTGGAGACAGCTATCCAACTCCATGGATACAGGAATTATTTGATGCTTTTGACAGAAACAAATGGTTCTCAACATTAAACTTAGATAGTGGTTACTGGCAAATAGCCATGGATCCAGCTGACAAAGAGAAGACAGCATTCACCATAAGAGAAGAAAATTTCGAATTTGAAGTAATGCCATTCAGTTTAACCAATGCACCAGCCACTTTTCAATGGCTAATAGAAATCGTCTATGCTGGCTTATTGTGAAAATCAGTAGTTGTATACTTAAACAACACCAACATATTCTCAAAAACATTTGATGATCATCTTCATTATCTTCAACAAGTGTTTGAAAGACTAAAAAGAGCAGAGTTAAAGTTAAATGCAACAAAATGCTTCTTTGGCAAGACAGAGCTAAAATTCTTGGGACACATAGTTAACAAAGATGGCATTAAAACTGATCCAGAGAAAATAGAAATAGTAAAGAACTTTTCAGTACTGACTAATATGACAGAACTGAAATTATTCTTGGAATTCACCAGCTATTATCAATGTTTTATCAAAAACTTTTCCAAGATAGTGCAACCACTTAACCAACTGCAAACCAAGAATACCAAATATGAATGGGCAGAAAGTCAACAAGAAGCTTTTGACATTTTGAAAGGAAAGCTTATTCAAGCTCCAATACTGATTTATCCAGATCACAGCAAACCATTCATTATCACCACTAATGCATCCAGCTAAGCATTGGGAGCAGTATTATCTCAGAAAAGACCAGATGGCAGAGAACACCCAGTAGTATATGCCAGCAGAGGTTTAATACCAGCTGAAAAGAACTATAGAACACTGGAACAAGAACACTTAGCAATATACTGGGCAGTCATGAAATGAAAAGAATACTTGAGCCAGAAGTTTAAAGTGCACACAGATCACAAAAGATTAACATCACTTCAAAAACAAGAATTTGAAGATGGAAAACAGTCAAGATGGAAAATGGCACTCGCACTATACAATTATATCATACATTACAAAAAAAGAAAAGACAATAGAAATGTTGATGGTTTGTTGTGAATGAGACAAATCTAAGAACATTTCAGCCCAAAAATATAACAAAACCAGAACAATACCAACAAAAAATATAACAAAAGATGAACATACAAAAATATCAACAACTGCAACATTATATAAACACTCAACAGTTCAAGGAGAATTTATCTCAAACAGAACGAAAGAGTATCAAACAACAATCAAAATATTTTATCACTTACCAAAATATACTTTATTGGAAAAATAGAAAAGATCCAGATCAACCAACCAGAGTAATTACAGAACCAGAAAAAGAGACAATATTATTCAACATACACTCAAATCCAACAGCAGGACATTTTTACAAAGAAGCAATTATGGAAAGAACCAAAAAGAGATACTATTGGCCATCAATGTACCCAGACATCATTCAATATGTTCAAAATTGTGATGTTTGTTAGCGAAGAGGAGAAACAAGACCCAATGAACCATTAAGACCAATCAAAGTGTAACAACCATTTAACCGTATGGAAATTGATTTAGTCAGACCATTAACAATCACCAGCAGAGGAAACAAATACATAACAGTAGCTATGGACTATCTCACTAAATGGCCAGAGGCAAAAGCAATTCAAAGAGCAGATGCAGAATCCATTGCCGAATTCGTTCATCAGAATTTGATTTGTTGACATGGATGTCCAAAAGAATTATTATCAAACCAAGGAACTCATTTTGTGAACAGAACATTAACAGAATTGAGCCAAAGATTCAGAATCAAGAGATCATTATCATCACCATACCATCCACAAACCAACGAATTAGTAGAAAGATTCAACAAAACATTGTGTGAAGCAATAGCTAAGCTCAGCCAAGAAAACCAGAACAATTGGGATTTGTTCATACTATTAGTACTATTTGCTTATCGGACAACAAAACAAGATACTACACAAGCAACACCATTTGAATTAGTATATGGGAGAACAGCAACGTTACCAGTAGAGAGAAAAATTAATACATATCCAGCTGAACCAATAACAGAGAAAAATTTTCAAGAAACATTGCTGAGAAGAACATATGACTTAATGGAAACATTGGAAAACAAATGAAGAAGAACAGCTGATAATATTCAAAAGTCACAAGAAACACAGAAAGAAAGACACAATAGTCAACTACCAGACAAACCAGTTGAATTCAAGATTAGAGACAAAGTATTACTACATCATACCAAAGCAGAAAAACAATAGAGTGGAAAATTTGACCCCAAATGAGATGGACCATTTCACATAGAAGAAATTCTAGGAAATGGAGCTTACAAATTAAGATTGGATAACAAAATTTTAACCAAAACAGCACATGGAGATCGACTAAAACCATATCACAACATTACACTACTATCTACCAGTAATATTCCACAATTAGGAGTACAGAGAATACTAGTCCAACCAGATGAGATTCCACGAGATCTGAAACCAATCATTATTATCGACAACAACACGTTAAATTGATTCATCAAAAGAATATATAAAGACATAGTAGACGTGACAGGAAATATCAGAAAAATGGAAATTACAGACAACATTCACTCACTAGCACAACAACTCTTTTAATTAATCTAACACCAGGAAATAGAGATTACAATCAATTAACAAACCATTCGATATTAAGATACTAGAAAGACATTTCAACTCAGAACACAGAAGAAAACTGAAAATACTGTGGACAAAATCATTGCAAAAGTAAAATTAGCAATAAAAAAGGTGACAAAAGAGTCACTATATCAAGAGTTGACTAAAGAAACTTGGAATTGGTGGATATAACAATTTTCATAAAACTATTGTTATTTTTACTTGGGACAACATGTAAATATCCAGAATCTATATATAGATAAAACAAAGCAATTATTCAACAAAAGAATACTACAAAAATTAGAACATTTTGTGGGAAAGAACAACTTATCCACACAGGCCCGAGCCATATACCGAATACACACAGCATTTCAGGATAGACCAAAAATATTGTTCAACAAAGCAATAGATGCGGTTACCAGTAACCAATTGGGAAAAATCACCAATGCTCAATTTGAAGAATTACAGACCCAAATAACACAAGTAATTCTCGAAAACAAAATCCAGAAAATACTTCAAAAGAGGGAATTAAATGAGTTGGATTTTGACGAAGCTCAATATTAAAAGGAGGAAATAATGTTACTCATAGAAATATAGGAAATATATTAGCATAGTTATTAGCCAATCAGAAGTAGGCGTAGTAAATGTGGAATTCCAGGAATTTCAGGATTCTCTGACAAGGAATTGCAGGATTCCAGAATTCTAAGATTTTTCTCAAAGGAATCGCAGGATTCCAGGAATTCCAGAATTCCTGTTGTGAAAATTTGAGGAATTGAGAAATCTCAATTATGTATATATAGCAGTAGGATTAGAAGCTGAAAACAGAGACTTTTTAGTTTAGATTTAATCTAAGCAACATTCTAGTTCCCAATCATCAAATAAATAATTATTTCATATCTCAACCATTCTCAACTATCAACACTTCATGTTAATAGTAATTGATACTTAATCACACTGGAACAATAGCTCTTAATCACAGCTATTGATGAGATACTAATGTACCAAATTGTCTTGACTCATTTTCTCTATTTTTTTATTTTTCTTTATTTTATTTTCTTTCTGTCTTTGATTTTGTTGTTGGATACTAATTGATTAAAAGATTAAGCACTGAGTTATTGACATCAAAGATAGCCTGGTAAAAGACCCAGAAATAAGGGTAGGATTTATATATTATCAGATAGCTTACCAGAAGGGCACAACTGCCAGACTAAATTTGGCCATCATGCTGAGAAAGAAATTGGGAAAACTCTTTGAAAGATACACCTACTATTGACACTATTGAATCTCTGTCTATTATACAAAGAACTCCATCAAACCCTTCAGATACAACACCTTCAAATACCAAACCTTCAGATTATCGACAATGAGAATAGCTTTTGAGCACCAAGTTACAGATTTGTTATTTAATTCAACAGCAGAAATAATCACCTGTAACAGTGGTGATATGATAGATTAGCAAGTGAATTCAATCTTTGTTTCTTCTAAGTGGGTAGTTGGATTTGCTTTGGAGTTCTTGCTAGTGTTTGCAATCTTTTTTTTCCTTTGTTGGCAAAGGTAATGGAGAATCTTTGTTTGATGTATTTTTCTATTTTTTATTTATTTCTATGATTAGTGGTGCAAATAAATAATTCTGTGGCAATATGATGCTTTAAAATAGTTTACTGAAAAAATTATTGAAGATGAATTCTGGATCTCCTTGGTTTCTTAAATAATATACTATTCTTTTATTGACATAGTAATTGAAAGCTAATTCTGTTGGCCAACTATTATTTGTTAATTTAAGATGAGTGTAATAATGTTGAAATAAGAATTTTGCAAATCCCAAGTGGTTTGTTTCTGTTTCTTTTGATTTTGCTACTGTTTTGAATGGGTGCAGTTAATACTGGTTCTCTGTTAGATTATACCTTACAGGAAGCACCAAATATTACAAGTGATTATTTGGGGTCTCAAATTAAATAACAAATTTGTAACTTGGTATTCAATTGATAAATTGGTTAGTATTATCTGTAAGATGTTTGTATCTGAAAATTTTGGTAATCTGAAGGTTTTAGTAGTTTGAAAGTTTTGTGGTAAAGTTTTTTGTATAATAGACAGAGATTCAGTTGTGATTGTTGTTTTTTAGCTTGGTGACCAGTTTTATTCTGGCATTTGTGCCCTTTTAATAAGCTATTTGTTAAAATATATATAATGTTACCCTTATTTTTGGGTTTTTTACCAGGCTATCTGTGATGTCAATAACTTAGTGCTTAATTTTTAATCAATTAATAACAACAAGAATAACAAAATAAAAAAAATAAAATAAAAAAAATAAAATAAAAAAAAATAAAAAAAATAAAAAAATAAGCCAAGACAATGAATATTAGTATCTCATCAATAGCTGTGATCAAGAACTATTGTTCTAGTATAGTTAAGTATCAATTACTATTAATATAAAGTATTGATAGTGAAGAGTAGATTGAAATAGTAAATAATTATTTATTAATAGTTGTGAATAGAAAGGTGTTTTTAGATCAAATATAAATTAAAAAGTCTGTTTTTTCTACTTCTAATATTACCACTATATATACATAATTGAGATTCCTTAATTCCTCAATTTTTTACATCAGGAATCCTGGAATTCCTGGAATTCTGCAATTTTTTTGAGAAAAATCTTGGAATTCTGAAATCTTGCAATTCCTTGTATAAAAATCCTGAAATTCCTGGAATTTTGCAATTCTTTTGAGAAGAATTCTAAAATTCCATATTTACTACAGCTATTTTTAATTGGCTAATTTGTATGCTAATATACTTCCTATCTTCTATAAGTAACACTATTACTTTCCAGAATCACAATTTCATTAAATTTTTTTCTTAGCATAGTGGCTAGTAATCCTTCTGATAAGTTATCTTCAATCCTTGAGTGTTTTACTTTTATTTCTGGGTCTTTTACCAGTTACTTTGACATCAATAACTCTGCATATTTTAATCTTTTGTCAATTAGTAAATAATAACAAAACAAAAAAAAAAAAAAAAAAAAAAAAAAAAAAAAAAAAAAAAAAAAAAAAGAAATAAAGAAATAAGCCAAGACAAAAAAGAGTTAGTATCTCATCAATAGCCATAATTAAAAGCTATTGTTCTAGTGTGATCAAGTATTGAAGACTATTAATATGAAGTGTTAATAATGATAAAAGTAATTTAGATGATAAATAATTATTTATTAATATTGATAATTCTAATTAAGATGTTTTAACTAAGAGATTTTGGTATTGATTCTGTCTTTTTTGCTTCTAATACTTTTGCTATATATACATAATTTGGGTTCTATAAGATCACTCATATTCCTGAACAATATACTATAATTTCTCAAGCAATGCTTACATTGTTAAGCAATGTGTTATGATTTCTTAATATTGCTTTACATTGCTGAGCAATATGCCATAATTTCTAATAATGCTCCATATTGCTAAGTAATATGTTTACATATTAGCTATTATTCTCTTATTGGTCTATCTGTTTTTTCTACTTATTTTCTTGTATGTTTTTTTTATGAGTAATATTATCTCCTCCTTTTAATATTGAGCTTTGTCAAAATCTTCATTTTGAATTAGGTCCATAACTTCTCTTTCTAATATTGTTTATTTAATTTTGTTTCTTTATATCTTCAATTTGTGAATTGTTTATTCTCCTCTACTGGTTAATAGTTATTGTCTCCATGTTAAAGTATAGCAATATTTCTAGGTAGTTTTAAAATATTATGTGTAATTAATAGATTGTTTTAATATGTAGTATCAGATTTGTTTTTTTTTTAATAATGTCTTTAATATTCTATATTATCTTTTAATTGAATATTTTTTTGGCTTTATTGAGATATAACTTCTGAATATCTAACTTTTGTTCCAACTAATAGTAGTGTTACAGTTGAAACTTATATTTCTTATTAATTATCACATGTATTAGTTACTGATGTTACATAAATTAGCCATTCTATTTTTAAAAAGTAATCATTGACCTGATCATTAACCTAGTCATTGACCTGATCATTGACCACTTTTGATAGCTATATAAGTAATAAATCTCTTAGCTGTAGAAAAGCATATAAGAATCAAAGAAATAAAGAAATAAAATAACAACTTTATCTTAATCCTTCTCTTATTGCTAATTTCCCTTTTCCTACTTTCAAGTATCTAAACATTTTAAAGATAAAAGATTACTTGTTGGTTATTTCTTATCCTTTTCTGAAATGTAATTGCAGCATTTGAAGATTATTGAATAAAACGTGACTGAAGAGTACATTTGATACCTGATATTGAATTTTAAGAGTGCCAATGTTACGGGTAAACTTAGTGGGTAATAGAAATAATAATGTTTGGTGCTCTTAATTATAAGTGATGCATCTTCCGCATAATTCTGTTGGCTTAGTCTCGATTATTAGTCTCTGAAGGTCTATTTCTGGATGTGAATTTACCTGTTGAGTTCTTTGGTTATAAGACACAGAGTTTGTTTTTCATCAATTGCAACATTTTCTGTAAATGTAAGCTTTCTTCTCTGAGCTAACAAGCACAGTCATTAGAGTCTGGCATTGTCTTTTCACCCTTCTGGTAAGCTAACAAGATAATGTTAATATCCAAAACTTAAAGAGAGCCTTCTTCTTTTACCAGGCTACCACAAAGTTTATTCTCAGACAGTCGATTTTACTATGTTGCCACTTCACAAAAGAAAATAAGGAAGAAAAGAAAAGAAAAGAAAAAAAAGGAAAGATAAATTAGTATTGTCAATCACTATAATTAAGAGTGATTGGTCTAAGTCATTAATAGTTCAAGATGATTATGCTAAGAGCATTTGTCCTGAAATGAAGATATGAAACAATGATTAATTCACATAAATTCCACACAGTTTGAGCACATGAATTTATGATTCTGATTTCTTAATAATGGATTTATTTCAGAAGATAAATATGGAATATAATAAATAAGGAGGGGATATGAATATTTGTTTTTTGTCTAATGATTCATATCTATCTGTTTTTTTTTTTTCTATCTTCTACAACTACTTGCTTTTATACATTTTTTTGGTTTTATAGGATTGCTTCTGATTGTTTTGTTATTGCTAACTATTGCTTTTGTTATTTCTGTTATTGCTTTGTTCTTCTATATTATTACCAGTTATCCTATGTTATAATATATTATCTGGTGTTATTACATGTTATTCTGTGTTATCCTACGTTATAATGCATTATCCTGTGCTATTCTAAGTTATAATGCATTATCCAACATTATTGCATGCTATTCTGTGTTATGTCACATTTTGGTCATGTTTCTTCCTAACTTCGGATTGGTTTTTCTACTCAGGTAACACCAACATGAGGCATAAAATTATACCAGGTGTGATCATTTGTTGATAGTACAGACTATCTTTCTATCTTCAGATTCTCTGGTTATCTTTTAAAAAGTATAGCAACTGAGATATTTTATGAGACTAATCTCACACATTAAATTCATACTTATTCAATTCACTCCTTAAAGTTGAATTCTCTTTGATTATTTTCATCACCCTACAATTCTGTTCTTCCTTGTTATTTGTTAGCTTGTTACTCCAACCTGTAACATAAAAGTGGTGCTTCCTGTAAGGTTGTCAAAATCCACTTTGTTTTCTATTGTATGGGTAATTATTCATACCTGCCACAACAATCAAAAGAACACTTTAAAGCACACAACAAAAATGATCTAGACTTTATTAAACTCAATTCTTTGCCCTTTTGCTTGATTTGCTTCCCTATTGAAGAACAATTCAGCAGACAATTCCAAGACTTTTAGAACTGGTTTTTGAATGAACATTCAGCTGAAACCTATACAGCTTATACAATCTATTACTTTAACCAAGTTTATTTTGAAAACAACTGTGAAGAAAGAAACAACAACATTAATCAACTTTTATACTCAACAACTTTTAAACAACAGCCCTCTGATTTTGAATATCTGAATTATCAAATCCACATTTGGATTGCTGTCCATCAATCAATTGAAACTCCTCTTGAAACAAAAGAAGAAAGCTATCAAACCACTTCTGTTTTTGATCTCTTTTCAAGTAAATCAGAACATTCTACACAAACAGTCACACCTGAACCAATGGCTCAAGACCCTTTGCAACAAAACATTCTGATCGACCTCCAAGGTATACAGACTGCTTTAGGGCAAAGAAACAACATCTTATTACTATTATTCAGAGGTGATGTCTAAGATCCAATTAAATGGCTAGATGATTTTGAGAGAGCTGTTACAGCAAACCAATATGATAATGAATACAAGTTCCAAATCATTGGTGGCTACCTTCAAGGCTCTTCTGCTACTTGGTTCTCACAAGAAACCAATGCCAATGCTTAACAAAAAATCATTAGATGGGCACCAGCAAATGCTGGAGAAGACAACACCTCTTTCATTACCCAGTTTGAAATGAAATTTAGAACTCCCATCTTAATCTCAAAATGACATATAAAATTAGAAAGAAGAACTCAAGGCCTTGGTAAAATTGTGACAAAATATACCAAAGCAATAAGAAAACTCATTAAATGTGTAGACTCTAGAAGAAATTAGACAGAAAAGCAGAAAATACATTCCTTCACAAAAGAACTGAGAACTGATCTATCATATGCTTTTTGGCCCCTCCTAGTCTTAAAAAATAATCCCACAATGAATATGGTCATTAAACTTGCTTAGAGAATAGAAGACAATCAAAGGATGTATCTAGAATTCACACTTCCAGTTTTTGTTCTTGCTTCTGTTATGGCTCCTGCTTCCCAAATGGCTGCTACTTTTTTTGCTGCCCAAACTCAAAACCCAAATGAACAGTTAATAGATAGACTTATAGTTAATCTTGTTTAGTTATTAAAACTATTAGCCCAAGTAGTCAGAAACAATCAGCAACCCCAAAGACCCAGATTTGAACTCTGCTTCAATTAGCCTTAGCAACTCCCATATTAAAAACAACAAAATCGTAACCCACCTGTGTGTTACTACTGTGGATTAACTGAACATTTCTTCAAAGATTGTAACAATTCTTCTTTGCCTCCTCTAGCTCCTAGAAACAATGACAATCAAAACAACAGAACTATTAACAACAATGTCCCCAATCAAAGACCCAATCATGCTAATATCAATTTTTTTGAAGAGGATCCCTTAGTTGAAGCCACTGTTTATCAGTCTTTAAACTAGTAGGCACACTTCCAAAGGATAAGAGTGCAAGCCAATCAGAAGAAAACCTCTTTTATGCTTTTAACCTAATTGATGATAATCATAATATGAATAAACTAGCAATCAACACTTCTGAATTAACCAGAAAAAAGAAGAAAGCCAAGATTGATTTCGTCTTGGATCCAAACAAAGCATCCAAATTATCTGCTAATAACAATGAACCACAAAAGACCAAAGTTTTCAAGAATTCTCTAAAGTTAGAACCTCCAGAAATAGTACAAAAATTTGGTCCTTATTCTGTTGTTAAAGATCTCATGAAAATCCCAGCACACATAACATTTGGCCAACTAATAACTTATCTACAGTTTAGAAAAAATCTTCATAAATCATGAATACCAAAGAAAAAAACACCAAAGATCAACAAATGCTCTCACCAAGCTGGACTTGCTAATAACAGCAATGTTACCTCTTTGATTTGTAAAGCTTAAGTGGCTGGTTACTTTATTAACCTGATTCTAAACAGTAGATCATCTGTTAATGTAATTGCCAAACACTTTCTTGAAGCAATTGGCAGAAAAATTGATGAGCCTTCTACAAGACCAATGACCAATATACATGGTGACAAAAAAAAAGGCCTGGGCATAGCCAAAGCTATTCTTGTCCGTATCAATAATATCAGCATTGAAACAGATATGGAAGTATCTAAAGCAAAAAAGTATACCATTATTGTTGGTAATGAGTGGCTTAAAAAAGCCAAAGCACTACTTGACTATAAACTGTGCAAGCTAACCATCAGATATGGTAAAAAACCCATTGTGGTTAAATGCTGTCATTGGACAACTTCTCTAGCAACCAAACAGAACCAAGAAAAAAAACAATCAGATAAATCAGATGATAATGAAAGTAATAATGAAGATCAAAAAAAACCAAAAAAAACTGCTAAACTCACCTATACTATCTTTACCAGTAATGACAAGCCACTAGATAATGTTAAAGCTAACAAAGAAGGAATCATTGTAAATGGCAAGCTAATCTGCTGGTCCTACTATGATATTCTCAGAAGAACCTTTAACAGAAAACCTGGCAAGAAAGCAAAATACAGTTATTGGTGGCATGGTCCTTGTGCACAGTGCTGGTGTAATAAACCTTTGCATTTACCAAGTAATAAATGCAAATCCTGCCTGCTTTATTACAAAGATTTGGAACCAATTAGCTTGATATCTTGAGAAAAACTTAAAGAAGTACAAAAGTCCTTTGAAAATGAACCATTTGAAATCCAATCATTAGTTGTAAAACAAAGAAAACCTTCTTCTAAAGAAAGAAAAATTGACATTGAAAATCTGTTGGCTAAAAATAGCCCAGTTATTTCAAAAGAAGATAACACTTTTGGACAAACCCATGTGATACAACACACTATCACTACCAAAAAAACTTGCCCCATCTATTTGAAGTCTTATCAATCCAATTAATATAATAATAAGTTTATCAAGAAAGAGATAAACCAGATAAAAGATCTTGGATTCATACAAGAAACCAAAAGTGAATAAGCTTTCTCAGTTGTAGTAGTATTCAAAAAAGGTGGAACCCTATGCTTTTGTGTTAACTACTGCCAATTAAATGCCATCACTATAAGAGACATGTATCTACTTCCCAAAATTGATGCAATGCTAGATAAATTCAATAGTGCTGCTTTCTTCTCAACCATTGACTTAACTGTTAGATTCTGGCAAATAAAGATGGATCCAGAAAGCAGAAAAAAAACTGTTTTCATCACCAAGTATGGCATTTATGAATTTACAGTTATGCCTTTTGGTCTCACCAATGCTTTTTCCACCTTTCAACACCTAATGGATAAAGTGTTTGAATCAGTAAAAGAAAACTTTGTTCTGGTTTACTTGGATAACATAATAGTATATTCAAAAACCTGGGATGAACACCTTGAATATTTACAGAAAATTTTTGACCTGCTCAGAAATGCTGGCCTTAAGATCAACCCAATTAAATCTTTCTTTGGATGCCAATCCACCCAGTTCTTTGGTCATCTTATTACAAAAAATGGAATCTTTCCTGACCCAGCTAAAGTTGAAAAAGTTCAGAACATTAGACAATTAATGAATGTTCCTGAACTATGTTTTTTCCTTGGTTTAACTTTTTACTATTGCAAATTTATTAAGAATTTCTCCAAAATCACCTTTTCTTTCAATCAGCTACTCAAGAAAAATATCAATTATTACTGAGACACTCATCAACAAAAAGCTTTTGAATTTCTGAAGGAAAAACTGGTTACTGAACCAATTCTCAAACAACTTGATCTGGACCAACTTTTTATCCTCCACACTGATATATCTGGCTATGGACTTGGTGCTGTCTTTTCACAAAAAGATAAAAATGGCAGAGAACATGCCATAGCATATGCCAGTAGATTTCTTATACCAGTAGAAAAAAACTATTCAGTTACTGAACAGGAATGCTTAGCAGTAGTTTGGGCTACTAACTACTAAGATCAATATCTTCTTGGTGCAAAATTCTTAATGTTAACAGATCATCAAGTCTTGGTTTGACTGTGCAAGAAAAAAAAGTTAGAACACAAACAACTAACTCACTAAATACTCCACTTGGATGAATTTAACTATGACATTCAACACCACAAAGGAGCAAATTATCAAAACACCAACACTCTTTCTAGACTTATCATCTAGTGATAGTACAATCTCTCAAACCAAACCAACTTAATTATTAGTAACCTTTTCACAAACAAACATGATAATGGACTTGGACAACTACTCTGCTTTAATAGAATTTTTAAGTAAAAGACAATACCCACCAGAATACACTCGACATTAAAGAGAACATTTGCACAAACAATCAAATTTCTATTTGATTCACCAGAACCAATTATACAAAAGAAACAGAAAAAATCCTGACTGCTTCCAAAAAGTCATCAGATTTAAAGAAAAAAAAATTGTAATATACAATATGTATACTGACCTATTAGCTGGATACTTTGGAAAAACAAAAACAATTCAGAAAACTTTAGCTCATTATTATTGGCTTATCTTGAGAAAAGACATTGTTGAATACATTAAAACTTGTAACATCTGCCAAAGAAGAAGCAAACCCAATTGCAAAGAAGATATTCATCCAATCTCTGTTGGTCAATCCTTTGACAGAATTAGTATAGATATTGTTAGGCCTTTAACAATTACTTCTGATGACAACAAATATATTATCACAACTACTGACTATTTTATAAAGTGAGTAGAAGCAAGAGCCATCCCAGACCAAACAGCAGTTTCAATAGCCAATTTTATTTATGAAGATATTATTTGCCATTATGACTGTCCCAAAGAACTTTTATTTAATAAAAGAAGAGCTTTTCTCAGTACACTGGTTAAAGAACTTTGTAGAAAAATGGAAATACGTCATAAACTTTCCTCCCCTTATCATCCCCAAACAAATAGCTTAGTAGAACATTTCAATAGAACATTATGTAAAACTCTAACCAAACCCAGTAAAGAAATAAACTTATGAGACAAAGTACTGTCTTCAGCTTTGTTTGCTTATAAAACTGTAAATCATGACATAACAAGTTATGAACCTTTTTATCTGCTCTATGAATACATGGTAACACTACCAATAGAAACTAACATTAAAACAATACTCTTTGAAGAGATCACAATAGAAAATTACAAAGACATTTTGCAAAGAAGACTTGATACCATTCTTGATTTCTTGATAGAAGCATGAATAATTGCTTTTGAAAAGATAAAACAGTTTCAAGAAAAGCTTAAGAAAAAGAAAACCTATAAAACACTTTCTTTAAGTATTGGTAATTTGGTACTAGAATACTGTTCTAACAGAGACAATGTTTATGATAATAAATTTTTTAGCCAGTGGAAAGGACTCTTTATAATCAACAAAGTTTTGAACAATAGTTCTTATATTCTTCAAGATCAATCTGGAACAATCTTCAATGATTGTTCTGTTTATGATACATGACTAAAAAAATATCATAAACGACCTAATTGGCTGTCTGTTGTGATAATACTGACTCAAATGATTAGCAAAAATCAAGTATAATAAATGCACTATTTCCAAAACAGAGGTATCTTCAATTGACATGAACAATTATTTTCTGGATCAAAACATTCAAAACACCTTCTATACTCTTTATGAGTATTGGATCAAAAACTATCCAAATGCTACTCTAACCATTGGAAAACAAATCACCATAATTGATAACAGTAGAACACATACTGTTATTAGACCAAAGAAAACTACTACCAGAAGAGAAAAAATTGGTAGTAAAATGGATAAGTATCTGTTGGAAAGTATAACAGCAGCTATACTCCCATCTTTCAACACAATTGGAAAAACACTTCAAGAAATCTTACCCATAGACAAAAACTTGTTATATGGAAGGCAATTAAAACTTTATGGTCACTTTGGTGAAATCATAAAAAATATAAAATTCATAAAGAAAACAATTTCAGAAATACAGGCAGAAATTTTGGGCATTATATGATTAGATGTCCCAAGAGTTTTAACTATTGCTAGAAGAGCCAAAACTCTAATACAAAGATTTGGTCTCTTGAATATAAAACTCATTTTGTCTCAAGTATTATATACCTTATCCACAAAAAACTTCAACAAACTAGTTAGCTTTAAGTTAAATAAAACTCTTCCAATAAATTACATTATAAATAGCTTAATTTTACCAGAGCTCAATCTTTTTGAAGAGGATGATGTTATGGTTGAAACTTATACTTCTTATTAATTATTACATGTATTAGCCACTGATGTCACATAAATTAGCCACTCTATTTTTAGAAAGTGATCATTGACCTGATTAATGACCTGACTGTTGACCTGATTATTGACCTGATTATTAATCTGATCAATAACCTGATCATTGACCTAATTATTGACCTAATTATTGACTTAATTGTTGACCTGATTATTAACTATTTTTAATAGCTATATAAGCAATAAATCTTTTAACTGTAGAAAAGCATATAAAAATCAAAAAAATAAAGAAATAAAATAACAATTTCATCTTAATTCTTCTCTTATCACTAATTTCTCTTTTTCTACTTTCAAGTATCTGAACATTTTAAAAATAAAAGATTATTTGTTGATTATTCCTTACCCTTTTCTAAAATGTGTAATTGCAGCATTTGAAAATTATTGAATAAAATGTGACTGAAGAGTACATTTGATACTTGATATTGAATTTTAAGAATGCCAACATAAGGCATAGAATTATACCAGGTGTGATTATTTGTTGACAGTACGGATTATTCCTCTACCTTCAGATTCCCTAGTTATTCTTTAAAAAGTATAGTGACTGAGATATTTTATGAGACTGATCTTGCTCATTGAATTCATACTTATTTAATTTGCTCCTTGAAGTTGAATTCTCTTTGATTATTTCCATCACCCTACAATTCTGTTCTCCCTTGCTATCTATTAGCTTATTACTCCAACCCATAACAGTAGTAATATGGTATTGAAAGTTGTTTTATCTATTGTTTTTAATTTTTTTTGAAAGTTTTTCTGTTAAAACCATAATGGATATTTTTCTAAAAGTGTTCTTTATTTTTTCTACTATTTATCTGACCAGTTTCTTGGTTGGTTTTATGGTCTCTGGTATGGTGTACTTTTTTTTTTGCTTGGTGTTTTGATAGCAGATTGTTTGGTGGTTGATGGTGATTTCTATGTCTAATTATTGTTGATTTAAGACCTGAAATAATTGTTAAGCTAAGATGTAAATATGGTCTGATATTTCTATTTTTTTGGTTTTTTTGTCATATATACTGTGTTCTTATATACTTTTTTGGTTGATCAATTTAATGTGTTTGTATTGATGATTATAATTGGTCCTAGATCTTATGAAATCTCATCTGGTTGGATTAGTATTTGTTGTACTTTCAGCTATAGAATATTACTGGTAGATGATAATGCTGTTTTGTAATATGGTTTTAGTCAATTTTTATGTGCTGTTTTAGCTAAGATTTTGTTATTTTATCTTAATTTATAAGCTCCATTTCCTAGAATTTCTTCTATGTAAAATGGTCCATCTCATTTGGGGTCAAATTTTCTACTCTATTGTTTTTTGCTTTGGTATAATGCAAAAGTACTTTGTCTTCAATCTTAAATTCTACTGATTTATCCAATAACTGGTTATTATATTGGTTTTTTTGTTTTTTTTGTAATTTCTGAATATTATCAACTGCTTTTTGTCTTTTGTTTTCCAATGTTTTCATTAATTTGTATGTTCTTCTTAGCAATATTCTTTGGAAATTGGTTTCTGTTATTGGTTCTGTTGAATATGTATTAATGTCTATTTCATTTGGTAATATTGCTGTTCTATCATAAACAAGTTTAAATAGTATTGCTTGTATAATATCTTGTTTCATTGTTCAATAAGCAAATAGTACTAATGATATAAACAAATCCTATTTGTCTTGGTTTTCTTGGCTAATTTTGGTGATTGCTTTACACAATGTTTTGTTGAACTTTTTAACTAAACCATTTGTTTATGGATAATATGGTAATGATAATAGTCTCTTAATTCCAAATCTTTGGCTTAATTCTGTTAATGTTCTGTTTACAAAATAGGTTTCTTGATCTGATAGTAATTTTTTTGAACATTTATGTTGACAAATCAGATCTTGGTAAACGAATTTGGCTATAGATTCTGTATCTGCTCTTTGAATTGCTTTTGCCTCTGGCCATTTCATGAGATAGTCTATGGCTATTGCTATATACTAATTGTCTCTGCTGGTTATTGTTAATAGTCTAATTAAGTTAATTCCAATTCTGTGAAATGGTTATTCCACTTTAATTGGTCTTAGTGGCTTATTAGATCTTGTTTCTCCTCTTTTTTAATAAACATCACAATTTTGAACATATTGAATAATGTCTGGATATATTAATAGCCAATAATATTTTTTTCTAATTTTTTTTATGGTTGCTTTTTTATGAAAATATTCTGCTATTGGATCTGAGTGTATATTGTATAGTATTGTTTTTTTTTTTGATTCTGTGATTACTCTAAGTAATTGATCTGGATCTTTTCTGTTTTTCTAATATAATATATTTTGGTAAGTGATAAAATACTTGGATTGTTGTTTAATGTTGTTTTATTCCTTTTGAGATAATTTCTCCTAGAACTGTTGGGTATTAATATAATATTGGAGTTGTTGAAATTTTTGTGTGTTTATTTTTTGTTATATTTTTGGATTAAAATGTTCTTAAATTTGTCTTATTTACAACAAACTATTGTTATGGGTAACTTAGTGGATTAGGAAAATAATAATGTTTGGTGCTCTCAAGTATTGATAATACATCTTTTGCGTAATTCTGTTGGTTTAGTCTTGATTATCAGTTTCTGAAGAGCTTATTTTACTGGTTGTGAATTTACCCATTGAGTTTTTTGGTTATAAAGCACAGAGTTTTGGTTCTTGCTGATTGGAACTTCTTATAAAGATAAGCTTTTTTTTTTGAGCTAAAGAGCACAGTTGTTAGGATTTGGTATTGTCTTTTTGCCCTTCTGGTAAGCTATCAAGATAACATTAATATCCAAACACTTAGGAGGAGCTTTTTTCTTTTATCAGGTTATCACAAAATCTATTCTCAGACAGTCGATTTTACTATATTGTTACTCCACAAGAAAAAAATAAAAAAAGAAAAAAAAAAGAAAAAAAAAGAAAAAAAATAAAGAAAAAGATAAATTAATATTATCAATCACCATAATCAAGAATGATTGGTCCAAATTATTAATAATTTGAGACAGTTATGCTAAGAGCATTTGTCCTGGAACGAAATTACAAAACAATGGTTAATTTATGTAAATTTTACAAAGTTTGAGAACATGAATTCATGATTCTGATATCTTAATAATTGATTTATTTCAGAAAATAAATATGGAATATAATAAATAATAAAGGAGTATGGATATTTGATTCTTGTCTAGTGGTTCATATCTAGATGTTTCTTTTTAATTTCTGCAACTACTCACTTTTATATATTTTTTTGGTTTTACAGAATTGCTTTTGATTGTTTTATTATTGTTAACTATTGCTTTGCTATTTTTGTTATTGCTTTATTCTTCTATGTTATTCCTAGTTATTCTTTGTTATAACACATTATCTGGTGTTATTACATGTTATTCTGTGTTATCTCATATTATAATGTGTTATCTTGTGTTATCCTAAGTTATAACACATTATCCAATGTTATTGTGTGCTATTCTGTATTATGTTATGTTTTTGGTCATGTTTCTTTATAATTTTGGATTGGTTTTTCTATTTGGATAATATTATTCCTCTTTTTTTAAAATTGAGCTTCTGTAAAATTGTATGTATTTGTTATCTTGGCTTTGTTCATGTAATATTTAATGGTTATGTTGAGTATTATTCTTCATAGATCTTTGAATTGTTGATTGGTTATTTGTCCTATGTTGTTAACTGTTATAGTCTTTATAGATTCATACAACAGTATATTTGGACAATGTTAAAAAGTGGCATATAGTTAATATGCTGCTTTGTAATATAAAGTCAAGTTGCTTTTTCCTATAAATTTTTCTACTTGTTGTATTGCTTTTTTGTTAAAAGTTTTCTGACTAAGGTCTCCATATAGTGTCTTTAAATCTAGTTGTTTACCAATTTTGTAAAACCAATATGCTAGAGAAAATCTTTCTTTTCCTTTCTGGATATTGTCTGGTGTTCACTCCTTTGTTTTGGGGAGTTTGGTTCCATAAGCTAAAGCTTCTTTAATTTTTTCAAGCTTGAAGACCAAGTATTTTTTTTTATAAACTTTTTTTCATTCTTCCACTCTTTTTTCAAGTCCTGTCCAAGACAATTTAATTCTTTTTTGTAAAATTTCTTTCTTGGATGGAGTGTAGGAATAAGAACAGTTAGGTTTAGTTGAACTCACATCCATCTCTTTCTTGCTCTTATCTTTATAGCATATTTTTTTTTATCAATTGTCACTTCTATTTGAGCAAAAAATTGTTGAATTGCATCAAATTGTTGTTTCAAGAGTTGTAGAATTTGATTTGACAGGTTTATGTTGAAAGTTTTATCATTTTCTTGTTGTTTTTTGAATGCTATATATATTTGAATTCCCTAATTTAATTTGCTGCACATTGTCTATAGTATGATAACAATGATTGGTTCCAGATCTCATGATATATCTTCTGGTCTGATTAATGAAATTTGTGTTCTTAGTTGAGATATTGATAA
Organism: Geosiphon pyriformis; assembly: GCA_016748015.1. Classification (NCBI taxonomy): domain Eukaryota; kingdom Fungi; phylum Glomeromycota; class Glomeromycetes; order Archaeosporales; family Geosiphonaceae; genus Geosiphon; species Geosiphon pyriformis. The sequence goes on along the minus strand of JAAOMT010000299.1, from coordinate 160,153 downwards.
TGATAATTTTTGTTTTGCATAATAAATTTTTAACTGATTTCAATGCACTACTTTCTTTAGAATTCTTTTTTCCAATCATAATTTGTAAGTTTTATTGCCTAAAACTTTGTGTACATGGAAAAGACCATTCCACTTTGGGTTGAACTTTCCATTCTATTGTTTTTCAGCTTTTGTACAATGTAATAGTATTTGGTCTCCAATCTTGAATTCTATTGATTGTTCAGATAGGCATTTATTATGTCTTTTTTTTTGTTATTCTTAAGCATTACTAATATTGTTAGCTGCTGTTTTATAATTATTTTCTAATATTTCCATAAGCTAATATGTCTTATGGTATAAAGTCACTTCAAAATTTTCTTCAGTGATAGTTTTTGTTAGGTATGACTGTATTTTTTTTTCAATAAGTAGAGTGGCTTTTCTTTTATAGACTAATTTAAATAGTGTGAACTGAATCATATTTTGTTTTAATATTTGATATGCAAAAAGTACAGAAGATATAAATAAGTTCTATTCTTGTTTATTTTTATGACTTATTTTTGGTAGTGCTCCACACAGCATTTGGTTAAATTGTTCTACCAATTTGTTTGTTTGTGGATAATATGGTAACAATAAAGGCTGTTTTATTCTAAACTGTTAACTTAATTTAATTAATATATTATTTATGAAATATGTTCCTTGATTGGATAGCAGTTCTTTTAAACATCCATGTCTGCAAATTAGCTTTTGGTGTATGAACTCAACTACTGTTTTTGCATCTGCTACTTAGATATCTTTGGCTTTTGGCCATTTTGTCAAATAGTCTATGGTCACAGCAATATAACAATTTTTTTTAGATTTTATGGAGAAAGAACCAACTAAATTGATCTCAATTTTATTAAATAAATTTCCAACTGAAATGAATCAAAGTAGTTCTATTGTTTTGGCTCCTTATCTTCACTGGCATAAGTCACAATTGAGCACATATTCAAAAATGTCTTTGTACATTGTTGGTCAATAGTATAAATTTAGGATTTTTTGAGAGTAGCATCTTTGTTAAAGTGTTCTGTGGTTGGATCAGAATACATACTGTGTAATATAATTTTCTTTTCATTGTTTTTGATAACTCATTGTGAGATGAAGTGGTTTTGGCATTCTTGCCAATATAGTTAATTGTCTTGAATAAAATAATTTCAGGTTTGTTTTTGTATAGTATTTTGTTTCTGTTAAGATAATATCTCCTTGAAACATAGTGTTGATAGGTACTGATATAGTCAGTGGTAATTAATTGTGTTCATGAGTCTGGGATTAAGTTTGTGGTATCTTCAACAAACTGTTGACATTGGTGTTTTTGGATTCTTCCTTGTAATAAACTTTGAGTGGGAATTGTTGCAGATAAGTACTCCATCTTGCATATTTTTTCTCTAGTTGTGAATTGTTGAGTAACCAAACAAGTTTTTTATTATTAGTATATAGATTAAAAAATAAGCTGAGATAATGTCTCTATGTCTGTATGGCCCAATAAATGGCAAGACATTTTAAATCTGTTGTGTTGTAATTTTTTTCTACTGGGCTAGTGCTACAACTAGCATAGGCAATTGAATGTTCTCTATTGTCTGGTCCTATCTGTAATAAGACTGTTTCTAGAGCATTTTTTGAGGCATTTGTAGCAACAATAAACTATTTAGTAAAATCTGGATAAATTAGGATTAGGGATGTGATCAATCACTGCTTGAGATAATTGAATGCTTTTTGTTAGTCTTTTTTTCATAGGTACAGCATATATTTGAACAACAAGTGGTGAAGAAGTTTTGTGATAGTTGAAAACCCTTTGACAAATTGGCAGTAATATTTTGCCAATTCTAAAAATCTTTATAACTCTTAAAAATTGATTGGGACTAAAAAATTTTAAACTTTTTGGATCTTGTCTGAATTGGGTTTGACTCCATTTTTACTAATTATGTGTCCTAGAAATTTCAACTCAGTTTTCCCAAAGAAACATTTTTTGGGATTGAGTTTTAATCTGGTATTTCAAAGGCATTTGAAGATTTGTTGAAGGTACAGTAGATGATTATCAAATATTTCGGAAAACACACTTGTATTATTTAAGTAAACTATGACTGATTTTCAAAAAATTCTTTTGTACATAACATCCATAAAACATTGAAACATAACAGGAGCATTGCAGAGTCTGAAAGACATTATATTGAACTCAAAATTTCTGTCTCAAGTAGTAAATACCATTTTTTCTTTATCTTTGGGATCTATTTTGACCTGCCAATATCTACTGGCTAGGTCTAATGACGAGAACCATTTTTTTTTTTCTAGATTGTCTAGAATTTTTTGGATGAGCGAAGTGGGGTAACTATCTCCATAAGTAATGCTATTTAATTTTCAGTAATCCACACAGAATCATATCTTTTTATTTTTCTTGGTGACCAGAACTACTGAGGAGGACCAAGGGCTTAACAATTCTTTGATTAAGCTATTGTTAAACATTCATTGGATTTCTTGTTTAATAAGATTGTTACCAGATGGGAGTACTCAGTAAGTCTGCTGTTTAATAAATCACACATCTCTCATATCAATCTAATGCTTCACAATGTCAATGTGTCTGAACTCATTTTTGCTGGCAAAAACATCAGCATATTAATTTAAGAGAATCTTAAGTTGAATTTGCTAGAGAGTATTCAGGTTTTACAAGTATAGTTTGTTAATTTTTTCTGGCATGAACAGATAACTTTCTTTTGGCAAATTCCATATTTGTGAAGTAATATTACAAAATAAGAATAGCTGTATGAAATTTTGAATAAGCTGGAGTTTTTTGGGATGTTAAATGTCTGGTGAGATGGAACCAATGAGGGTCCCTTCAGAGATTTCAATTACATCTTCTGTGGAGTTGTGAATAGGGATTTTGAAGTGTTTATGGACTTTGGCTGGTAGGTATAATTAGCAACATCAGCTAAAAAACAGATTTTGGAATCTGCTTTGAATAACAAGGCTTGATTTTAAATTGTTCTGTTCACTTTAAGAATGTATTGTTAATATGGAGAGATGGAAATGACAGTGTTAGTGTAGATAAGTTTTACTTTGTTACTGTTCTCCTCCATAAAATTAACTGGTACGTTTTCTCTTTTACTTGATCTAAATCCATTGATTTCTCTGACAATGAGGCCTAATTTTTCATGGTTATTACTGGGTTTAATTGTGGTATTTTTACTAAGGGCAAAAAGATAGCTTGGGCTATTTTTTTATTTGATTCTATTTTGTAGGGTTTATTCAAATTGTTTTGCAATATCATGATAATGTTTCCTGTATAACCAGCATTAATAATTCTTTTCTTTATGTCAATTTCTTTCTTGGCTAAACTAGATTGAGAGACAACTTGTACTATTGTACTAATAGAAATTTCTAATGCTATCTTAAGATCTATTGTTACAAGAGAATATGGGGCTATAATTATGGGTGATTGTCCAGGGTATTATAAATTAAAGCCAGCATTAGTGTTATGTGTTTTTTCTGAACAGATTTTTTTCTTGTTGTTACTGTACTATTTTAATTCCAATTTTTTGAAGAGGTCAGAATAGGTGAAATACTATATCATTTTGGTAGTCTCAATTGGCTCTTGAAATGACATGTCCTTAGTAATCAATTCATAATCTTCTTCTATTTCTGGTAGTTTAGTAATCAGATATAGCATTCTTAAAGGAGAGTTGAACATGAAATCACAATTGTTACAGTACTAAAAGTGACATAAGATCAAGCAGTAATTACATAGTTTTATGTTTAAGTTGGCCAGTTGTTGTTTTTGTTCTTTTTGGGACAGAGCCAATTTCTGGTATTAATCTTGAAATATATCCAAATCATCCATAAAGAAATCATCCATAATATAGTCGGATCCATCATATTTAGAGACAAATGGATTTTTCTTAATTTATCATATTTTATTGAGTATAGCACTTTTGGTTTTAGCACTTGTCATTTTCCATATTTCATGTTTATTGTGCAGGTATTTGTTCAATCTACTAAGTGCTATCTCCAGGCATCCTCAATAGAGGTTCCTTTTCATACCCAATCATTGATCAAAATTGTATATTAACATGCTTTATTACATGTTTTTTCTTTGCCAGGAATATTGTTCCACAGCTTTTCATCTGGCAGGATCTTATTATAGACAAAACATAGTATATTGTCCTATTTACTTTGTTGTTTTGGTCTGCCAAATTTTTCCAATACACAAAGTTTGCAATAATGTTTGGTGGTAGTTGGTCATTTCTTGTCATTTCTGATACATGCATCTATAGAATATAACTTTTTTCCACAGTTAACACAAATTAATTTTGGGGTTTGATACTATTGACTTCTTTGACTTGGGGCAGAATAACCTGTAAATGCTGATTGTAGTTTTTTTTCTGCTTTTTTTTTTCTTTTTCTTTCCAAGTTGGTAGTAAGGATAACTCTGCTCAATAATTGTCAGTCCAAAAAACTTGGTAGGCCTCTATTGTTGGTGGTAGTATTGAGTCTTCAAATTCAATCAGCAGTTTTTCTGGGCTTTGAGCTTTAAAGTATCTACATGTAACCAAAATTTGTGTGTGCTGTCCATTAAAAATAATCTGTAGTTCCTGCATATTTTAGTTGATAGTAGTATTAGCTTTGGCTAACCAATTATTTCCTACAAAGATTTGATATTGGGTGGTCTTTATAATAAGTACTTTAGTGGGAATTTGAATTCTGTCAATTTTGAAGAGGAAGTTGTCAATTTTTCCTATTGGGATTTTAGTATTTCTGTTTGCAGTTATAATTTGGGCAGTAACTGCATGGTCTACTTGGCAACCTAGTTGATCCATGAGTTGCTTCGTGATTATACTAACTGTTGATCCACTATTAAGAATTAATTTGATGTCTATGTTTCTAATTCTAGTGTCAGTATACAGGGCAGTTATTGATTTATCTTAATTAATAGTGGCTCCACTAAAAATGCTATTGGTATTCAGATTGTCAATATCAAAGAGGAAGATAGCAGCAAGAGTAGTGTCTTTAGTAATAGTAACAGGTGGAATAATATTGTTGGTTTAATTTTGTTTCAAAGAGTTGGAAGTCTCTTCTACATTCTTTTCTTCTAAAAGTATAGAGCTATAAAAATCCTGATTTTTAGTAAGACCAAAATATGAGGCTTGATTAGGATATCTGGTTGGTACTGGTCGAGATGGGACATTATTATGATTTAGAAATTGTGATGATATACTGTTAGTTAATATCTGATTGTTGCTGAAGTTCTTCCATCTTTGGTTGTAATCAATTACACAATGTCTAGGTTGATTATTAACAGAGTTTTGGTACTGGAGTGCTGTTTGAGCCATTGGCTGTAATAACTGATAGTAGTTTTATGCAATTGCTAGATATACTGAATTTGTTGTGAATATTAAGGCAGTTGATATTAAGATGCAGGGTATTGAAATACCATATTTTGAGAGTATCTCAGTTGCTAATATTGATTTCCTTAATTTTGGTTTATTACTTTTTTATGGCAATTCCAGAAAATATGTTCAAATTTTTGGCAATAGTAACAATTGTGAAGATCAGATCTCCAAGGTTGTTGTTATTGCTAACAATTCTGTTGTTGTTAGTATCTGTTGTTATTATTATCCCTTTGTTGTAGTGGCTGGTAGGGTCCTATGATACTGGCTAAAAATTCCTTAATTTTCTGAGTTAATTTTTTACTTAATTGAGTTATTTTTGTGTCAATATCAGATGTTCTATTAATAGCCAGATTAACGGCTTGAGTATGGATAGCCTCTTGTTTTACTGACTTAAAGTTATGAGCAAGAGTAATTGTCTCTTATAAGTTTGTTGGATGGTGGGATCTTATAGATTGAAGAAGGCTGCTCTTTAATCTTTTGATGAATTGATTAAAAATTTGCACTACAGTGTAGTAGTTCTTTTCAATAATCTGGATTTGACAAAGGATTTGGTTAAATTGTTCAAGATAAGTGGTCACTGCTTTGTAATCTTTTTGTTTTATGATACTAAACTAATTTTGTAATCTGATGAAAGTATTGAGATCACAAAAGTATTGCAAAAAAGCAAGTTTAAAAACAGCAAAGTCAGTTGGTTTCTCTGCAAAACTTTGACATCATGAGTCTATGGTTTTGGTCAAAAAGAATGACAATGCTTGAATGGCTCTATTATCATTCCAATTGTTGGCAGTAATGGCTTTCTTGGCTTTCACAATTCATGTATATGTGTTGTTTTTTTTACCAAAGAATTTTTTTAATTTGGCAATATTTCGGTAAGCTATGATCTGGTGAGTAGATGAAGTTTTACTGGTTGATGATAAAAGACTTGGTGTTTGCATGCTAGAGTGTTCTCTTGGTGCTAATTCTGGTTGTTTCTCTTTGTTAATTTTCTCAATGGGCTGGAGGATAGCTGTTTCTTTCATTAGAAGAGATGCTAATTTGGCTGGGATTTGTGCTGGTGGTTCTTTCCAGATTGATGGGTTTCCTTTTGTTTGACTGGCTGTCAGAGTAAGATTTCCAAACAGTGATTCATATTCTCCTAATGATTTGGTCCAACTGTGTTGATCCCAGAGGTGTGAATTTCCAGGAGTTTATGATGTTTCTGACTGGGTTTCTGGGGGTGAATTGAATACAATTCTACTTTGGAATGTCTGACAATATAATGAAGTTGTTGAAGAAAAGAATCTTGGTTTTTTGTTAACTGTAGACTTGACTTGAGCAGTTGTAGAGTTGTTAGATTTATCTTCATATTTCTCAGAGTCAGATTCCACTGGTTGTTGTATTTGAGAGAATTGTTTTGCCATGTAATATTTAATGTCTATATTGATTATGTGCAGAGTTTTAGTGATTGCTCAAGTAGTTATGGCTGTTAAGTACCCTAATAAGTTTTGATGAATTTGTTCTCCCAGTTTTTCTGTGTTGGTTGTACAGCCTAATAAGCAGTCAATTTTTGCATTAATATAGTTACAAAAATCACTTTCTGTGTAAGCAGTTTCTGCTAATATTTCTAGGTCTTTTCAAAAGTATTGAAATAATGCTCTTCTGTATAAGAAGTAGTCCTTTTCTACTGTTCCAATAATCACCACTTTTGTGAATTTCTGGAGTGCTCTGTTTCTGTGAATTTATAACCTCACAGGAAACACCAAATGTTATAGGTAAACTCAGTAGGATAGAGAAATGGTAACATTTAGTGCTCTTAAGTATTGATAATACATCTTTTGCATAATTCTGTTGGCTTAGTCTTGATTATCAGTCTTTGAAAGTCTTATTTTACTGGTTGTAAATTTACCTGTTGAGTTCTTTGGTTATAAGACACAGAGTTTTTGTTCTCACTAATTGCAACTTCTTATAAAAGTAAACTTTTTTTTCCAAGTTAACAAAGGCAGTTGTTAAAATCTGGTATTGTTTTTTTGCTGTTACTTATAAAAAGAAAAAAAAAACAACAGATATAAAAAAGAGTAAACCAATAGAAAAGTAGTAGTTAGCATGTGAGCATATTGTTCAACAATGTAAAACAATGTCAGAAATCATAGTGCATTGCTTAAGAAATTATAGCACATTGCTTGGAAATGTAAGTGATCTCGTAAAACATTAATTATGTATATATAGTGGTAGCATTAAAAGAAGAAAAAACAGACCTTTCAGTTTAGATTTGATCTAAGCAATTATTCAATTCACAAATATTAATAAATAATTATTTGCTATCTAAATTCATTCTCCACTATCAACATTTCATATTAATAGTATTAAATACTTAACCATGCTGGAACAATAACTCTTGATCATGGCTATTAATAAAATATTAACTTGAATTGCCTTGGCTTATTTCTTATTTCTTTTATTTTTCTCTTTTGTTGTTATTTGTTAATTGTTTAAAAGATTAAAGTGCTGAAGTACAGACATTATAGAAACTGGTAAAAGACCTGTGAAACAAGGGTAAAACACTCATAGATTTGAGAATAGCTTACCAGAAAGATTACCAGCTACCATGCTGAAAAAAAATTCAATGGTGTTACCCAAGTAGAAAAACCAAAAAACTATGAGAAAACATGACAAAGAAACATGACAAAAAAATACAGTACAACTCGAGGTAACATAGGACAAATGCAAGCAATAGCTAGCAATAACAAGCAATAGCTAGCAATAACAAGCAATAGCTAGTAATAATAAGCAATAGTTAGCAATAATAAGCAATAGCTAGCAATAACAAGCAATAGTTAGCAATAACAAAACAATAGCTAGCAATAGTGAAACAATTGAAAGCAATCCTATAGAACAAAAAAAATGTATAAAAAAACGAGTAGCTGTAGAAGTTAAAAAGACATCCAGAGAGAAAATTAGACTTTCAGGAGTTAATTAGACTTACAGGCCATAATTATTAAATACTCCTCTTTTCAAGGATAGTTGCTATCAACCGAAATAGAATTATATTAATAAAATATCTCTTCAATTTTTCAAATTCATGTTATTATCCACTACTTAACTTGCTGGCACAATAGCTCTTAATCATGGCTATTGACAAGACACTTATTTCTTATTTTTTTATTTTATTTTTTTTTTATTTTTATTTTATTTTTTTTATTTTTCTCTTGTGAAGTAACAATATAGAAAAATCAACTATCTAAGAATAGACTTTGTGATAGCCTGATAAAAGAGGGAAGCTTCTCCTAGGTTTTTGGATATTAATATTATCTTAATAGCTTACCAAAAGAGCAAAAAAACAATGCCAAACCCTAATGACTGTGCTTGTTAGATCAGAAAAAAAAGCTCACTATTATAAGAAGTTGCAATCAACAAAAACCAAAACTCTGTGCCTTATAACCAAAGAACTCAACAGGTAAAAAAACATTCAGAAAAGACCTTTAGAGACTGATAAACATCAACTCTGTGAAAAACATACAACCTTAGAATACTAAATTAGAGCACCAAATGTTACCACCATACCCTACCAAGTTTACCTGTAACATTTGGTGCTCTTTGTGAGATTATAAATTCACAGAAATCGAGCCTCCAAAAATTCACAAAAGTAAAAGACCAAGAGAAAACAAGAGAAAAATCACTTAGGATTTATGAAATCTTTATTTTAGCATTTTCTTTGAAAAACTCATTAAATTAAAACTCCAATTATTCAAAACCCAATCATTAAAACCCCAAACATTCAAAACTTACCTTTGATAAATTTGTAAAACTCATTAAATTAAAACTCCGATTATTCAAAACCTGATCATTAAAACCCTGAACATTCGAAACTTACCTTTAATAAACTTGTAAAACTTGTTAAATTAAAACTCTGATTATTCAAAATCTGATCATTAAAACCCTGAACATTTGAAACTTATCTTTGATAAACTCATAAAACTTGTTAAATTAAAAACTTTGATTATTCAAAACCTGATCATTAAAACCCTGAATATTTGAAACTTATCTTTGATAAACTTGTAAAACTCATTAAATTAAAACTCTGATTATTCAAGACCCAATCGTTCAAAAACTTGTTAAAATTAAAAACTCTGAAAATTATTCAAAACCCAATGATTCCAACTCTGCTATTATATAAAGAACTTACTTTCGATAAACTCATTAAATTAAAAACTCCAAAAATTATGTGAAACCCAATAATTTCAACCCCACTATTGTATAAAGAACTTACCTTTGATAAACTTATTAAAAACTCCAAAAATTATTCAAAACCCAATAAATTTCAACTCTGCTATTATATAAAGAAACTTATCTTTAATAAAACTCATTAAAACTCCAATTCTTTAAGACCTGATAGTTCAAAACCCAATAAGTTCAACCCTACTATTGTACAAGGAAACTTACCTCAGATAAAACCCATCAAACCTCTAGAAATTCAAAACTTTGATTATTTAAAGACCTATTGAAAGAATTCCAGAAAAAACTACCCAGATTTATACTTACCTGTGTAAAGACTGCCTTCTTCTGTGCCAAAAGTCTGTGCTGAAAAAGTGTTAATACAAAAAAGACTTAGAGAAGAAAAAGAAATTTGAGAATCAGTAGTACCAAAATCAATCAACAAACCATTAAAACTCACTTGATGGTTCCGAGTCACAATCCACTTCCACATGTCATATATTTGAACTCCAAGAAAGACGACCCAATCAGCGAAAATCAGAATCAGAACTTAATCCCAATTCAAACTCTATTGATGATAATGACAATAATTCAAACTCCACTGATAATAACAACAATAATTCAAACTCCATTGACAATGACAACAACAATTCAAACTTTACTTCAAACACCAAACAATATATTACACTTTTAGATCTTATAATGGAGTAGGAATTAACTCAATTCAGTGATAATAATAAGGGCATTATGGCTGAACATGCACATAATATGAATACAAAATTTGAAATTAGATATCTTGGACAGACCTCTATAGATTAAAAACACCATTCACACACCAAAATAGATTTAAAAATAGCAATAAAAATTATGGCAACAACATAAAGACAAGAGAGAAATTTAAAAGTTTTTACAAGAGCTTAATTCTAAAAGAGAGAGATAATATTATCCAAGTAGAAAAACCAAAAAGCTATGGGGAAACATGACAAAAAAACATGACAAAAAAATACGGTACAATTCGAGGTAACATAAGACAAATGCGAACAATAACTAACAATAATGAGCAATAGTTAACAATAATAAGCAATAGCTAGCAATAACAAAACAATAGCTAGCAATAGTAAACCAATCAAAAGCAATCCTGTAGAACAAAAAAAATGTATAAAAATAAGTAGCTGTAGAAGTTAAAAGACATCCAGAGAAAAAATTAGACTTTCAGAAGTCAATTAGACTCACAGACCATAATTATTAAATACTTCTCCTTTCAAAGATAGTTGCTATCAGCCAAAATGGAATTATATTAATAAAATATCTCTTCAATTCTTCAAATCCATGTTATTATCTACTATTTAACTTGCTGGCACAATAGCTCTTAATCATGGCTATTGACAAGACACTTATTTTTTATTTTATTTTCTTTATTTTTTTTATTTTTATTTTATTTTATTTTCTTTTATTTTATTTTATTTTCTTTATTTTTCTCTTGTGAAATGGCAACATAGAAAAATTGACTGTCTGAAAATAGACTTTGTGATAGCCTGGTAAAAGAAAGAAGCTCCCTCTAGGTTTTTAAATATTAATGTTATCTTGATAGCTTACCAAAAGGGTGAAAAGACAACACCGAATCTTAACAACTGTGTTTGGAGAAAAAAACTCACCATTATAAGAAGTTGCAATCAGTAAAAACCAAAACTCTGTGTCTTATAACCAAAAAACTCAATGAGTAAATTTACATTCAGAAAAGACCTTCAAAAACTGATAAACATCAACTCTATAAAAAACATACAACCTTAAAATACTAAATTAGAGCACTAAATGTTACCATTATACCCCACCAAGTTTATCCATAACAATAGAATTGCAATTCTAGAAGACTACTGAAACAACTATTGAATCTCTGTTCATTATATAAAGAACTCCACAATAAAATCTTTGAATATAAAAACCTTCAGATCTATAATCTTATTAAATATCCACCACCATAGCATCAATTGAGCACCAAGTTATGAGTTTGTTATTTGCTTTAAGACCCCAAATAATTATCTGTAATATTTAGTGCTCCTTATAAGGTATAATCCTATAGAAAACTAGCACCAACACAACATCCATCAGAAACAGTAGCAGAATCCGAAGAAACAGGGACAAACCATTTGGAATTTGCAAAATCCTTATTTCAACATTATAACATCTATCTTGAATTAACAAATAATAGTTGGCTAACAGAATCAGCTTTCAACTGTTATGTCAACAAAAAAATAGTATATTATTTGAGAGACCAAAGAGATCCAGAATCCACTGTTACAAGTGATTATTTGGGGCCTTAAATCAAATAACAAACTTATAATCTGGTGCTTAATTGATGTTTTGGTGTTGGTTTCTGAAGGTTTGGGTGATCTAAAGGTTTTGGTTAAGTCCTTTGTATAATGAACAGAGATTCAATTCTTGTCTTCTCAGTAGTTTCTTGGAATCACAATTCCATCAAATTTTTTTTTCAGCATGGTGGTCAGTAATTTGACAGAGAGCCCTTTTGGTAAGCTATCCTTAAGTTCTGAATTTTTATACTCTTTTTTTGGGGTCTTTTACCAGGCTATTCTTGACATCAATAACTCAGTACTTATTTCTCAATCAATTTAGTAAAACAAAAGAAATAACAAAAAAAATAAAAGAAAATAAAAAAATAAGAAATAAGCCAAGACAATAGATGTTAGTATCCTGTCAATAGCCATGATCAAAAGCTATTGTTCCAGTGTGGTTAAGTATCAATTCCTATCAATATAAAGTGTTGATAGTGAAAGTGGATTAAGATAGAAAATAATTATTTATTTGTTATTTATAATGTAAAAGGTTGTTTAGATCAAATCTAAACTAAGAAGTCTGTTTTTTCTACTTTTAACACTACCATTATATATATATAATTGAGATTTCTCAATTCTTTAATTCTTTACACCAGAAATCCTGGAATTTCTGGAATCTTGCAATTTCTGAAATTCTGCAATTCCTGGAATTCTGCACTTTTTTTAAGAGGAATTCTGAAATTCTGGAATTCTGCGATTCCTTTAAGAGAATCCTAAAATTCTTGGAATTCTGCAATTTTTCTGAGAAAAATCCTGGAATTTCACATTTACTATGGCTACTTTTGATTGGCTAATTTATATGCTAATATACTTCCTATATTTTATGAATAACATTATTCCCTCTTTTTTAATATTGTGATTTGTCAAGATTTTTTAATTCTAATTCTTTATTTTTAAGTATTTCTTGGACTTTTTTTTCAAGAATTATTTGTGCAATTTTGTTCTGTAAGTCTTCTAATTGAGCATTGGTTATTTTTTCCATTTGGTTAATGGTAATAGAGTCTATTTCTGAATTGAGTAAGATTTCTGGTCGATCTTAAAATCTGGTGTGTAGCTGATAAATGGTTCTTGCTTGTGTGGTTAAATTGTTTTTTCTCACAAATTGTTCCAGTTGTTACAGTATTATTGTATTAAATAATCATTTTGTTTTATCCATGTATAAGCTTTGAATGTTCAAGTGTTGTCTCAAATAAAAATAACAAAAGTTTTTTGAAAATTGTTGTATTCACCAATTCCAAGTTTCTATAGTTAACTCTTAATATTGGGTAACTTTTAGTTGTGTTTCTATTGTTAATTTCACTTTTGTGATTATTTTGTCAACAGTGTTTTCTGTTTTTTTCCATATATTATCTTGTGGTCTTTTTTTGGTGTTTGTATATTTGATAGTTTGTTGGTTGATTGTAATTTCCATCTCTTGTTGTTGGATCATTTGGAAGAGTTGTTGTGTTAGTAAGTGAATACCATCAGTAATTTCCATTTTTCTGCTGTTTTTTGTTGCATATACCATGTTTTTATATACTCTTTTGGTTGTTCAATTTTATGTGTTTGGTTCAATAATTATAATTGGTTCCAGATTTCATGAAATTTCATTTGGTTTAACTATTATTCTCTGTACTTCTAATTGTAGAATATTACTGATAGATGATATTGTTATATTGTAGTATGATTTTAGTCAATTTTTATGTGCTGCTTTGATTAAAATTTTGTTGTTTAATCTTAATATATAAGCTCTATTTCCTAGAATTTCTTTTATGTGAAATGATTCATCCCATTTGGGGTCAAATTTTCGACTTTATTGTTTTTCTGTTTTGGTATGATGTAAAAGTACTTTGTCTCCAATCTTGAATTCAATTGGTTTCTTTAGTAGTTGGTTATTGTGTCTTTTTTTTTGTTTTTTTGTGACTTTTGGATGTTGTCAGCTGTTCTTTATTATTTATTTTCTAGAGTTTCTATCAAGTCATATGTTTTTCTTAGTAATGTTTTCTAAAAATTGTCTTCAGTTATTGGTTCTGTTGAATAAGTGTTGACTTCTATTTTAATTGGTAATATTGCTGTTCTACCATATACTAATTCAAATGATGTTACTTGTGTAGTGTTCTGCTTTATTGTCTAATAAGCAAATAATACTAATGATATGAATAAATTTTATTCATCCTGGTTTTTTTGGCTGATTTTGGCTATTGTTTCACATAATGTTCAGTTAAATTGTTTAATTAACCCATTTGTTTGTAGATGATATGATAATAATAGTGGTCTTTTTATCCCAAATCTTTGACTCAATTCTGTCAATATTCTATTCACAAAGTGAGTTTCTTGATCAGATAACAATTCTTTTGGGCATTCATGTCAACAGATCAAATCTTGATAAACAAATTCAGCAATGAATTCTGTATCTGCTCTTTGAATGGCTTTTGCTTCTGGCTATTTAGTGAGATAATCCATTGTTACTGCAATATATCTGTTGTCTCTGCTAGTGATTGTTAATAGTCCAATTAAGTTAATTCTAATGTGATCAAATAGTTGTCCCACTTTGATTGGTCTTAATGGTTCATTGGGTCTTGTTCTCTTTCTTTTCTGACAAGCATTACAATTTTGAACATATTGGATGATGTCTGAATATATTGATGGCCAATAATATATTTTTCTGGTTCTTTCCATAGTTGCTTCTTTGTGAAAATGTTCTACTATTGAATCTGAGTGCATATTGAACAGTATTGTCTTTTTTTTTGGTTTTGTGATTACTCTGGTTGGTTGATCTGGATTTTTTTTGTTCTTTTGATAAAGTATATTTTGATAGTTGATAAAATGTTTTGATTGTTGTTTTATGTTTTTTTGTTTTTTTTGAGATAATTTTTCCTTGAACAATTGGGTATTTATATAATGTTGCAATTGTTGGTATTTTTGTATATTCATCTTTTGTTATATTTTTGGGTTGAAATGTTTTTAGATTTGTCTTATTTGCAACAATCCATTGGCATTTCCATTTTTTTTTCCTTTTTTGTAATGTATTATATAATTAAATGATAAAAGTTTTATTTTCCATCTGGCATGATAATCATCTCCAAATTCTTGGTTTTGGATTGAAGTCAATCTTTTATGATCAATGTACACATCAAACTTTTGACTCAAGTATTCTTTTTATTTGGTGACAGTCCAATAAATAGCTAAGTGTTTCAGTGCTGGAGTTCTATAGTTCTTTTCAGTTGAATTTAAGCTTCTGCTGGCATAAACTACTAGGTATTTTTATCCATCTGGTTTTTTTGAGATAGTATCACTCCCAATACTTGACCAGATATATCAGTTGTGATTATGAATAGCTTGCTATGATCCAGATAGATTAGTACTGGAACTTGAATAAGCTTTCTTCTTAATGTATTAAAAGCTTCTTGCTGAGTTTCTGTCCATTTATATTTGGTGTTCTTTGTTTAGAGTTGGTATAGTGGTTGAGTTATTTTGGAAAAGTTTTTGATAAAGCAGCAATAGTATCTGACAAATCCCAATAATAATCTTAGTTTTGTGAGATTATTTGGTACTGGAAAGTTTTTAACAATCTCAATCTTGTCTAAATCTGTTTTGATACAATCTTTGCTCATAACATCTCCCAAAAACTTGAGTTCTGTTTTGCCAAAGAAGCATTTGTTGGCATTTAATTTCAATTTTGCTCATCTGAGTCTTTCAAATATTTTTTGAAAATAATATAGATAATCATTGAATATTTTTGAGAACACATTGGTGTTATCCAAGTATACGACTACTGATTTCCATAGCAGTCCAGTATAGACAATCTTCATGAGTCATTGAAATGTGGCAAGAGCATTCATCAAGCCAAATGGCATAATATTGAATTTGAAATTCCTTTCTTGCATTATAAAAGCTGTTTTCTCTTTATCTTCTGATTTCATGGCTACTTGTCAGTAACCACTATTTAAATCTAGCATTGAGAACCATTTTTTTTCTTCAAAAGCATTAAACAATTCTTTGATCTTTGGAGTCAGGTAACTATCTCTTTTGGTTATTCTATTCAGTTTTTAGTAATCTACACAAAAGTGGATTTTCCTATTTTTCTTATAAACTAATACTACTGATAATAACTATAGGCTTATTAATGGCTAAATTAGCCTATTTTCAAGCATCTAATTGATTTCTTGACAAATAATCTTATGGCTGGCTGGTGGTACTCTGTATGCTCTTTGTTTAATTGACATTGTATTTTCAGTCTTAATTTGATGCTAAATTATGTCAATTCTGCCAAATTCATTTTTGCTTGCAAAAATGTTGTTAAAATTGTTGAGTAATATCTTAAGCTGTATACGTTATAGTGAGTTTAGATTTCCTAAGTTTATCTGTTTCAATTGTTCTGGTTAGAGCAGATAATATTTTTCTCATCCATATATTGTTTAAAATATAATATCTACATATCCACATAGTTGTGAAAAGTCTGGAATGGTGTTTGGCAATTGGTTTTCAATTTCAATAATTAAGTATTCAATAGTGGTTCTTTCTGATATCTCAATAATATTTTTCATGTTGTTATAAATAAAAATTTTGATGTGTCTGTAGTTTTTAGCTGGTATATATAGATTGACTAGTCTAATTTTTCCTAATTCACAAAGTGTTGTTTCTGTTTTAAAAATCTGAACTTGATCCTTTATTTTTCTTTCTATAACTACCATGTACTAATTATATGGTGAAATAGAAATTAATTAATGGGTGGAGATAATTTCTCCCTTGTCAATAATTTTTTTCTTTGCCATATTAACTGGTACATCTATTCTACCCGTGGATCCAAAACTCTGTATCTCTCTAGTTGTAATTTCTAATTTTTTTCTATTTCTCACTAATACTAATTGAGTTATTTTGATTAGAAGCAGAAATATTGTCTGTGCTATTTTTTCATTTGGTTTTATAATGTAGGTCTTTTCTGAGTTATTTTATAACATTGCAATGATATTTTCTATATATCTTGCATCAATTATTCTTCCTCTGATGTTAATTCTTTTTTTTGCTAGACTATTCTTAAATGCTAATTGAATCATTGTTGTTGCTAAAATTTCCAGTGCTATTTTTAAATTGATACAAGTACACAAATGTGGTTCCAATTTGAGAGTGTCTTTTCTTGAATATTTCAGATTAAACTCTGTATTAGTATTATGCACTCATTTTGGCATAATATCTTCATCATTATTACTAAACCATTTAAGTTCTTGCTCTTTGGTAAGATCAGGCAGTACAATGTATGTTTTGGAGTTTAAATCAGAATCCAAATTGTTGTTATTTTTGTTGTTATATTGAGCAGAACTAGAACTGTTGTTTTTATTATTGTCATTGTTGGAGTTTGAATCAGGATTGAAAGTTGATTCTGATTCTGATGTGCAGTTGCTGATTGGTTTGTTTTTCTCTGGAATTGTGTAGATTATACATAATGATGAATTGTAAATGAAGTCATACTCATTACAATACTAAAAATCACATGGAATTAAACAGTGGTCATATAATCTTGTGTTTATTTCTTTCAAATGTTGTTTTTGTTCTTTTCTTATTGGTGCCAAGTTTTGATAGTGCTCATAAAACTTTTTTGGGCTTGCCTCTATGTCAAGAAAAGCATCTGGATTTGGGATAAGGATGATGTTAACTGGTTCTGAGAGATTATTCTTAATTTCCAGAATTTCACTGGGCATGGCTTTTTCAACTTTGGCATTCATCATTCTTTAGATCTTGTTTTTATCATGTGGATAGCCATCCAAGCAAATTATTGCTTGGTATCAGGCTGCAGTAATAGAAGTACCACAATTGATCCAGTTACTTATAAGGATTGTGTACTGGCACAAAGCATTATATGTTTCTCCTTGACCAAGAATGTTATTCCACATTCTTTCATCAAGTAACTATTTGCTATAAGCAAAACATAGTTTATTGTTCTACTTTCCCTATTTCTTTGGGTAACCATAATGTTTTCTATGGCATAACTTGCAGTAGTAGTGGATTTTGGTCTAATAGTCTTCATCAGGAGCTATCCAAGTTTCTATAAAGGAAAGTTTTTTTTTACAGTCCTTGTATTTGAAGAGTATATAAGGTGGTTCTTTTATCAGTTTACGTAAGTATTCTCTTTTCCAGCCATTAGTTATTTCCTCTGTAGTAGTGTTTTCTTCTGGTGCATCTTTTTCCTTTTCTTTTCCTTTGTCATCCCAGGAAAATACTGGTGGTAGCTCATTGTGTTTAATGTCAGCCCAGAAAACTTAGTATGCTTTCTAGGTAGATTTTCTTTTTTTTTTTTCTAATTCAATAAGTGGCTTGTTATTGATAATGGTCTTAAAGTGACCACAAGTGGCTGGCATGCATTGTTACCAGAGGTTTTTGGTCTCTTTTCTTGAATGTTATTGATGCCTGTTTGCTGTAAATTCACGTTTCCAGGAAGTAGTTGGACCTCTAGTAACTGAATTTAGCTTCAAATTATATCCTATAATTTGAACTTGCTGGGCTTATGAGTGAAATGGCCAATTCTGTGCCAGTTGCTTTATGTAATTATGTTGTAGTAAACATCAACTCTTTTCCAAGAATTGCTCATCTGGAAGCTTACTAAAATGTGTAGTTACTTTGCTGTAAAAGTCAAATCTTCTACAAAAATCTCATCTTTAGACTACCCTAATAATTGTAATGAAAAAAGAAAAGAAAAATAAAAGAAATGTAAAAGAAATAGAATTCTGTTAAGGGAAACGTTTTCTATCCAGGCCTGGAGTCACTAACAGTTTACTGAAATTGGTAGCTAATTAATTTCAAAACGTTAGTTGGGTTTTGGGGATTTTCCAAGTACAATAATTAAAGAATTTGGTTTTTCGAATTATTTGATATTTATTTCTTTTTGTGTGTGTAGGAATGGTTTTAAGTAATAAATCTAAAGTAAGATACATTTTAGAATTCTGTTAAGGGAAACGTTTTCTATCCAGGCCTGGAGTCACTAACAGTTTACTGAAATTGGTAGCTAATTAATTTCAAAACGTTAGTTGGGTTTTGGGGATTTTCCAAGTACAATAATTAAAGAATTTGGTTTTTCGAATTATTTGATATTTATTTCTTTTTGTGTGTGTAGGAATGGTTT
Source organism: Geosiphon pyriformis (assembly GCA_016748015.1). NCBI lineage: Eukaryota > Fungi > Glomeromycota > Glomeromycetes > Archaeosporales > Geosiphonaceae > Geosiphon > Geosiphon pyriformis. Next base: position 141,119 of record JAAOMT010000299.1, on the reverse strand, counting down.
TAAGTAATAAATCTAAAGTAAGATACATTTTCTCAAAGAGAAAAGCTCTTTTTTTATACAACTTGTTGTAACACTATTCTATAAACTTGAACTTTGCTATTTTTTACAATTTCGCTGAACTAAAGATACATTTTGGCGAACTACAAGTTATTTCTGCGAACTTATTAGATATTTCGGTGATCTATCAATTATTTTGGTGAATTTCTATAAATTTCAGCGAACTTTTGAATGTTACATAGTTTGGGGTATTGCATGATTTAATCATTGCAATTAGGTTACATTTGTGTTGTGTACAAATTGGGTTATTAATTAAATGATAATTTCAGACATTTTGCTAATGTAATAAGTGATAATTTGAAATGATAATATATGCTAATTAATGATAAGATTTATAAGATAATTTCATGCTAAATAATATCTCTAATTTTGTCTGGTAACATAACCTTCTCTTCAAGACTGAGCTCCATCAAAATCCAAGTACTGTCTGTCATTTCCAGATAATAATCCAAAATTATTGAAGAAATTTGGTCTGAAAATTGTTGAAATTTCAGTTCTGTGAGCTTTCCAATGTATTGAATCTTCAAAGGTTGAAAAATTGGGTTTTGTAGTATGTTTTCACAGGTGTGGAATAGGTCATAGAGTCTAAGAGCAGCTCTGAGCCTGTAGTGACTGTTTGTTGATCCCGTTGTTGTCTTGAATTTGTTGTGGAGTTGTTTCTGAATAGTTTCTTTTGTGAGGTTTGCTGTTGTAAGTTCCAGTTTCCGTTCGTAGAGTGTTTTTCTAATGTGAAAATATCTATAAATTGGAGGATATTCAGTGTTTTCCTCATTGAAACACAATTGAAGTCTTTGTTGAATTGTAGCATTTGGTGGAATACTAATTGGAGTGAGCATTAGATTTTCTTTTAAAGCAAGCTTTAAAAGTTCTGGCAGGTGAATTCCAGTATAACTTCTTGTGTTTTTCTTATACGGGTGATATTTTTGTGAATTTGGGGCTAAATTTGTAACTATTTCTGTTTGGATATAATTAATGTGGTTTCCAGTAACAGTAATGGATAATTCGGGTATTGTTTTTAAAGCTAACATTAGTTTTTGGGATAATTGTTGGATGTTTTGAGGAATAGTTATTATAAGCAATTTGAAATAAAAGGAAATTATTTTTGGCATATGGGTTTTTATGTTATTTTTGTTTTTGTTTTTTTTTGTGAGATTGTTTCTAAATTATAAGAAAATAACTAGTAAAATTAAATTAAGTGTTCAGGTTGGAAGGTTGTTCAATGACAACTATTGGTTCTAAGTTTCGTAGAATATCTTCAGGACTGACCAAAGGGAAATGTGTACCAATTTGTGGAATTAATGGTTCAGGATTGTTTTTGGAATGATAGTGTTTCAAACAATCTCCATGTGCAACTTTTGCTAGGATTTTGTCATCAAGTCTTAGCTTGTATGATCCATTGCCTAGGACTTCATGGATAAAGAATGGTTCATCCTATTTATTTTCAAATTTTCCACTCCATTGTTTTTCAGCTTTAGTTCTGTGTAAGAGAACTTTGTTTCCAACTTTAAATTCGTTGGTGACTGGTGGCAATTTGTTGTCATGCTGTTCTTTTTATTGAGCTTGGGAGTGTCTGATATGGGTGGCTGTTATTCATCATTTTTCTTCCAATGTGCTGAAAAGAGTGTAAGCTCTTTGTTAAAGTGTTTCCTGAAAGTTTTCTTTGTTGATTGATTGCACTGGATATGGTTCTACTGTAAAATTGATTGATAACATTGCTGTCCTTCCATAGGCTAAGTCAAATGGTGTGTGTTTTGTGGTATCTTGTTTTAGTGTTCTGTATGCTAGTAACACTGATGGAATAAAAATATCCCATTCTTGCTCAAAATCAGTTAAAACTTTGGCCAATAACTCACACAATGTTCTGTTAAAACGTTCCACAAGTCCGTTTGTTTGTGGATAGTAGGGTGAAAATAAAGGTCTCTTGACATTGAATCATTCACAAATTTCTTGAATTAGATTGTTCACAAAATGTGTTCTTTGATCAAATAAAAGTTCAATTGGGCATCCATGTCTACAAATGATGTCTTTGTAGATGAAATTTGCTACTGATTTTGCATCTGCTTGCTGAATGGCTCTGGCTTCGGGCCATTTGGTAAGATAATCTACAGCTACTGCAATATAATGGTTTCTTTGGTTTGTAATAGGTAGTGGTCCAACTAAATCGATACCAACTCTATTAAAAGGCTGTCCAACTTTGATTGGATTTAAAGGTTCTGTAGAGCGAGTTCCTCCTCTTCTTTGACAACTATCACAAGATTCGACATATTTGTGAATGTCTTTTCTCATTCGAGGCCAAAAGTAGTATTCTAGTGTTTTTTGGGTGGTACTGTCTTTTCTGAAGTGTGCTGATGAAGGGTTTGAGTGCATGTTGTATAAAATAGTTTCTTTTTCATGTTCTTGTATTAATCTGAGTGAACTGTCTGGGTTTCTGAAGTTTCGATAGTAAATAATGTTGTTGTAGTTTTTAGGGTTCATTGTTTGTTGTTTTGATGCTGTTAATTCAAATGGGTGTTGGTTTTGTTTTCTAATCTTGCCTCATTCTTGAGAGACAATCGACGTTGGTGTGGAGTTTTCCTGGTTTGTGGTGTACAATGTATTGGTAGTTAGCTAAAAATCCTGTCCATCAGGTTTGTTTTGCATTTAGCTGGGTGTTTTTGTTCTGAAGCCATTTAAGTTCAATATTATCAGTGATAATATCAAATTCTTTGGGTCTGAGGTAAAGGTTGAAGTGATGTAAGGCCCAGATTACTGCTGCGGTTTCTAATTTTGTTGCGGGGTAGTTTTTTTTGGCTGGCTTTAATGTTCTACTAGCATAAGCAATTATTTGCTCATTTCCATTGTCATCTAACTGTGATAGAATGGCACCAAAGGCAGTATAAAAGACGTCGGTTGCTGACCAGAATCAGTTGCTGAAATCTGGGTAGATGAGAATTGGAGCTGTTGTAAGTTTTTCTTTAAGTATCTCAAAGGCATTTTGATGTTCTTCTGTCTATTTGTATTTGACATTTTTAGTAGTGAGCTGGTTGAGGGGTTTTGCAATTTTTGAGAATTCTTTGATGAATTTTCAGTAATAGGATGCTAATCCAATAAATTCTCTTAATTCTGTGGTATTTTATAGAGTCTTGAAGTTCTTGACAGTACTGATTTTTCTGGGGTCTGGTTTAATTCTATTTTTGCTAACAATGTGACCAAGAAAAGCTAAACTTGTTTTTCCGAAGTAGCATTTTTCAATGTTCAGTTTCAATCCTGCTTTCCGTAATCGTTAAAAAACTTCTCGCAGGTAAATTAAATGTAACTCAAAAGATGGTAAATAAACATCAGTGTCATCAAGATAAACTACTACTGATTTCCAAAGGAGGCCTTTGTAAACAACATCCATGAGTTTTTGGAATGTTGCTAGTGTATTGCATAATCCGAAAGGCATTACATTGAACTTGTAATTTCCTCTTTGAGTGGTGAATGCTGTTTTGGGGCAGTCTTTGGGATCCATAGCAACTTGCCAATATCCACTCTCTAAATCTAATATTGAAAAGTATTTGGACTTTCCAAGGGCATCCAACATGTCATTAATTCAGGGAAGAGGGTAGGCATCTTCAATGATGACACTGTTGAGTTGTCGATAATCAACACAAAATTGTATCTTTCCATTTTTCTTTTTAACTAGGACCACAGGTGAGGCCCATAGGCTCATTGATGGTTGAATAAGCCCATTGTTAAGCATCTGTTGTACTTCTTCTCAGATAAATTGGTAACTTTCTGGAGCAACTCGGTAGGCTTGTTGTCATCTTGGTTTGGCATCTCCTGTATAGATTTGGTGTTGAACCAAATCAGTTCTTCCTAAGTCATTGTTGTTTTTGGCGAAGATATCGGCAAATTCTGCAATTAGCTCTTTGAGCTGGATCTGTTGTTGTAGTTCAAGTTGTCCTATGTTGATTCAAGATAGTTTTTCCATGACAACATGATAGTTTTCAGAGTTAGGGTTTGGGTTGATTTTTGGTAGTGAATATCCAATGATTTCTGAGAAATTGGGAACTTTCTGGGGTAGTTCTTGTTAAAAGATGTTATTGTGAATAACTCCAATTTCTAAGTTATTTAATAGAACTATGGGATAATTGTGGGATTGTAAAAAGTAACTCGGACTTTCTTTGTTCCTTCTGGAATATAAATGTTTGAAATCAAAATGTTATGTTCCAAGCAGACTTGTTTATTGGACTCAAAAATTTGTTGTGTGGTTATTGGTTTTGGGCAGGTGTAGATTTCTGGATGTTCTCCAAAGGGTGAGATGATAATTGGTTGTGGAAGTCTGAGAATCTGGTGGGATTCATTCTGTGTGTTAAGAGCTATATTAACTGGAACTGTGAATCGTCCAGTTGAACCAAAACCTTGGGTTCCTCTGTTGCTTTTTCCTAATTGTTCTCTTTAATTGACTAGTTGCAAACTCGAAATGTTGATTAGGGGTAGGTAAATAGCTTGGGCAATTTTTTTAGCATGTTCGATCTTGAATGGTTTGTCAGTTTCATTTTGAAGCATCACTGTAATGTCTCTAATATATCCAGCATTGATTATTCCTCCTCTGATATTGATTCCTTTGCTTGCCAGAGAAGACCAGGAGGTGATTTGAATCATTGCTCCTGGCGGGATTTCGAGTGCAATTTTGAGGTTGATTTTTGTAAGAGATTTGGGTTTGAGAACAAGAGTATCCTTGTTTAGATATCTTAGGTTATATCTAGCATCAATTTCATGTGCTTTTTCAGGTTTTATTCTTTGTTCATTGTTGTTGAAATATTTGAGTTGTAAGGCAGGCTGATTTTCAATAAGGTAGATGGGTGTTATTTCAATTTCTTCTATTGCTTCAGGTTCTCCAAATTCAATTTCATTCTCATCATTTTCGCTGGGCAAGGAGATATTAAGAGCATAACATTCAGAACACCACTGTTCATCACAAGGCATAATGCATTCTTTACATAGCCTAATGTTTATTTGCTCTAATTGTTGAATTTGAGCTTCTTGGATTGGGTAGATGTGACTTGCAATTTGGTGATAGACTTCTACTTTGTCTTCGTAATCAAATCCAGCTAATTCCATGGTGTATTTAATGTATTTTGCTTCCTTCATTTGATAAACATCTTCTTTGGTAGCTTTATTAATTAATGCCATTGCTAAGTTGAAAATCATCTCAGCATCATGGGGGTAGTGATAAAGTTTGTTAAGAGCACTATTGTATGCCACATTAAAGGGTGTTCCTCTTTTTACTTTTTCTGAAATTGATAAAGCATATTGGCAGGTCTGATCGCAGACTCCTCCTCTCATTGCTACATTAATCCAATTGCATTCTTCTGGTAGCATATCTCCACAAGTCAAACAAGGGGTGTTGTCCCATTTTCTACTTCTTTTTATTAGATAACCCCATCATTCTCTGTGGCACACTTTGCAGTAATAACAAGTATGTTTTTCATATTCTTTTTTAGGTGAAATGCAGGCTCCCATTGATGAGAGTTTCTTGTGGCAATCTTTGCATTTGAGTGGAATGTAAGGGCGTTGTTTCTGTGGCTCTGGTTTTGAATAAGGAACATTCTATCCAGGTGTTATTGGTTCTTTTGTTTCACGAGGATTGTTTGTTGAAAAATACTGTTGTTCAGTTTCATCAGCCCAATTGGAGGTTGATCCAAGTGCCATGAAAGTTTTGATTGTTGGTTTTTCTTTTTCTGGTTCGAATTCAAAAGCCGGGGCCTTTTCGGAGTGTTTATTGAATGTACCACAAGTGGCAGGTACTTGGGCATGTTGTTCTTGGTAGGAGATTTGTAGTTCTTGAGTTTTCCAGTCTAATTTCGCATTGGCTTTTTGGAGCCAATCATTTCTGACAAGGGCTTGATATTGGGGAGCATCTATTACAAGAACTTTGGTTGGAATGGTGATTCTGTTAAGAGTGAATGGAAAATTGTCAATTTCTCCTACTGGAGTTTTTTTCATGTCATCAGCAGTAACAATAATTGTCTGAGCTGGTCAGTCAACATTTCTCTTTAGCTGTTGCATTAATTGATATGTGACGATGCTTCCAGCAGATCCACTGTCTAGGATCAAGTGAATTGGCTTTCCTTCTACTTCAGCTTCTGTGTATATTGCAGTGATGGCTTTTTGCTCATTAGCCACTGCATTGCTAAGCAAGAATGGTGATTCATTTGCTTCAAATTCGAAAGGAAAGATATCAGAGAGATTGGCATTTTCAGCAATTCGGGCTGGTGGAATAGTGGTGTGATTATGAGAAGAGTTTTGTTGTTGTGCTGCAGCTTTATCTTCCGAGGGTGCAGTATGGTGAAAATCCTGTTTTTCTGACATTGTTAAATAACTGGGTTGAGTGTGATAGTGGTTGGGTCTTGGTTGAATGGAATTTCGGGGAACCAATTGGTTGTTTGAACTGATTCCATTGTTGTTTACTTGGTATCGGTTTTGTGGTGTGAATTGACTTTGTGTACTCAGTCTTCGAGCAGGTACTTGATAATGTTGTGTGGGTGGTTGTTGGTATTGCTGTTGGATTGGCTGTGGGACGGGCTAATAATAGTTATTTTGGTATTGGGGTCTTGGTGGATAGTAAGCTGATGATGGTGGTTGATAATAAGATTGCTGTGGTGGAGAGTAACATTGATTACTCCTATTTTGTTGGTCTCATTGTAGCTTTCTGCAATCTTTTTTCCAGTGACCAGAGATTCCACAATAATGGCAATTCTGAGGCTGGTTATTGAAAAGTGGTGCAAAGTTATTTTGATTTCGTTTTTGGGGTGGTTGATATCTTTGGCGTTGTTGTTGTTGGTTGGTAAAGTAGTTTTCAACTTTCTTTGTGAGTTGGTCAATTTTTTCTTCAGCTGCTGAGCTGGTTTCTCCAATTGCCAAATTTACAAGTTTTGTATGATTGGCTTCTTTCATAGCCATTTCATATCTTTTTGCATGTTGGATGGCAGAGTTCAAATCTTCTGGGGCATGTGGGCAAACTTTTTTAATTAGTTTATCTTTTAGACCAGTGATAAATTGATTCAGGATTTGAGCATCAGAATAATAATCATTTGTTTTGAGTTGGCAAATTTGTCTGAGAAGTTTGTTAAATTTCCCAATATAAGTCATAACAGATTCGGAGGGTTCTTGTTTGATATTTCGAAAATGATTATGAAGGATAATGGAGGTATTATTGTCGGTGAACTGTTCAAGGAAGACTGCTTTAAAAGCATTCCAATCATTGAATGGGGTGGCCAGGTTTTCAAACCATTCTCCTGCTGTTCCTTTGAGAAAGTAAGGAATTGTTCTTAACATTCTGGCAGCATTCCATCCATTTGCATCTCCGGCTTTAGTAACTTGGTTGAGCTATTCTTGAGGACTAGTCTCAATGTCTTCTCCATTAAATTCAGAGATTTTTGTGATGTAGGTTGTCATTTCGTCTTCTTCATTTTCGTTAACTATTGATTCTTCTTTAGATGTTTTAGGGTCATTTTCTTCATTCGTTGCTGTCTCAGAGTGTTTACTTTGATTTTCAGCTATAAATTCAAGAAGATTGGGACTAGTTTGAAGGAATTCTTGTTGTCTGGTAGAACTTCTGAGTGATGTAAAATCTTCTGGTCTTAAAAATTGATTCAAAGGTGAATTAAGTGTTTGTGCTTATGCAAGTGAAGCTGGAAAAGGTGTGATAGTAAGTGGAAATTTTGAACTGGTTCCTTGTTCAGGTGTTTGTAAATGTATGGCAGTTGTTTTCGGTAGTGTTGGAGTATTTGGGGTGGTTCTTAAGTATTGCTTCAATTTGTTTTTGTCTTTGTTGCTTGTTTCTGTTTCTAATTCAAAATCAATAGTGTATTGAGACTGCACTGGATATGTTTCTTCACAGTACTTGATAATGTTAAAATTAAGTTCATGAAAGTAAGTGGCAAGTGTTTTACTATTAAGGTCTTCAGTTCCCAACTGTGAATAGTGTGCTAAATTATTGTAAAGATTGCTTCTAACTTTTAAGATATTGTAATTTCTAAAAAGATAATTGTTGATGTGGTTTTCAATGTATTGGTATACTGATTTCTTGACAACTTCAATTCCGTCTGGAATGTTGAATCTTTGTTTGCAGTGAGTGTAAATTGACTGGTAATACTCTAGAGTTGTTGCATCTGGTGTGGTCGCCACTTTGAAGTTATTTTTGCTGTGTTGTTTCTGTGGAAGAGCACCAAATGTTACCAGAGGTTTTTGGTCTCTTTTCTTGAATGTTATTGATGTCTGTTTGCTGTAAATTCACATTTCCAGGAAGTAGTTAGACCTCCAGTAACTGAATTTATCTTCAAATTATATCCTATAATTTGAACTTGCTGGGCTTATGAGTGGAATGGCCAATTCCGTGCCAGTTGCTTTATGTAGTTACATTGTAGTAAATGTCAACTTTTTTCCAGGAATTGCTCATCTGGAAGCTCACTAAAATGTGTAGTTACTTTGCTGTGAAAGTCAACTCTTTTACAGAAATCTCATCTGTAGGCTACTTTAATGATTGTAATGAGAAAAGAAAAAAAAAATAAAAGAAATGTAAAAGAAATAGAATTCTGTCAAGGGAAACGTTTTCTATTCAGGCCTGAAGTCACTAACAGTTTACTGAAATTGGTAGCTAATCAATTTCAAAACGTTAGTTGGGTTTTGGGGATTTTCCAAGTACAATAATTAAAGAGTTTGGTTTTTCAAATTATTTGATATTTATTTCTTTTTGTGTGTGTAGGAATGGTTCTAAGTAATAAATCTAAAGTAAGATACATTTTCTCAAAAAGAGAAGCTCTTTTTTTATACAACTTGTTGTAACACTATTCTATAAACTTGAACTTTGCTATTTTCTACAATTTCGCTGAACTAAAGATACATTTCGGCAAATTTACAAGTTATTTCTGCGAACTATTAGATATTTCGGTGAACTATCAATTATTTCGGCAAATTTTTACAAATTTCAGTGAACTTTTGAATGTTACATAGTTTGGGGTATTGCATGATTTGATCATCACAATTAGATTACATTTGTGTTGTGTACAAATTGAGTTATTAATTAAATGATAATTTTGGACATTTTGCTAATGTAATAAGTGATAATTTGAAATGATAATATATGCTAATTAATGATAGAATTTATAAGATAATTTTATGCTAAATAATATCTCTAATTTCGTCTGGTAACAGCATGTATAGTGGCCATTTTGGCTGAACTGCAGTTCTTGAGTGTTCCAATTGAGCATGGCATTAGTTTTGTATAGCCAGTTATTTCCAACAAGAGCTTGGTACTGAGTTGCTTCCATTACTAATATCTTGATTGGTATTATGATGCCATTGACTTCAAATAAGAAGTTGTTTATTTTACCAATTGGAGTTTTGGTTGCTCTATTAGCAGTTATAATCCTGGTGTTGGCAGTATGATTAACTCAGTGATCTAATTGGTTCATAAGTTATTGTGTGATAATACTGTCTGCTAACCGACTATTAAGGATAAGCTTGATAAAATGGCCATCAACTTTGGCATTAGTATACATGGTGGTGATTGGTTTTTCCTTAAATACAGCTCTACTGAACAAAGGCATAGATGTCAGTTTCTCAAGTTTGAACAGAAAAATAGCTGTAAGTAATTTGTTATTGATAACAGTAGTTAGAAATATATTGCTGATGAGTGGTTGTTTTTGGTTGGATTCTGTGTTGTTGGATGAGACATCTTCTGGAGTTACCAATAGACTTAAATAGTTTTGAGAACTCAGGTTTTGGATATATCTGGTTTCTGAACTCTACTGGCATAATCTTAATGGCTGGTTTAAGGAGCTGAGAATCAGTTGGTAAACAATTATCACTGATCTCCAGTTTTGAGTAACTTTAGACCTGGGATTTCTTGATGTTATATGAGCTGAGTTTGGGATTAAGATTGCTGGTGTTTAATAGATTACTTGTGGCTGCAATAGTTGATAGATTACAAATATTGTCAGTTAATAAATTGATGCTGGATACTAATATACTAAAAGTGAGTATAATTGCTGTGTCATTGGGGTTTGATAAATCAGCTGTGTCATTAAAGAGTAATGTAATTAAGGTTGGTATTGTTCTAATAATTGATTACTGATGTAATTCTGAGTTTGTAGTCAGCAATTGAAGTTTTAATACTGATTAACTGATTGTAGATTGCTTATCTTTTTGTGATATTCAAATTGCAAATGTTTTTGTTTACTACAATAATAGTATATGCATGTTTTCTGCTACCACTGGTAATTGGTCATCAATGCTAAACACAGTTAATTTTAAGCACAATTAGAGTTTTCTTGATTATTGTGTTGTTAAAGAAATTGATAAATTGTCTAATTGTTGTTAACTAAGTATCTCTCTAATTTCTGATTGATTGATTCACTGAATTGTTTCCAAGTCAGATGATCTGTTTATTACTAGATTTACAGCTTAGATGTGGTTGGCTTCAAGTTCAGCTGTTTCAAAATCTCTGGCATTTATAATGGCAGTTTGAAGGTCTGCTGAATGCAATAGATATATGTGTTAGAAGATATTACTGTGCAGATCTCTAATAAATTAATTTAAAATTTGTGGCACTGTAAAATAATTAGCTTGTATGGCCTGAATTTGGCACAAATTTCTGTGAAAGCATTTTAAATAAGTAGTGACTGCTTTAGTTTCTCCTTGCTTGATGGTAGTAAAAGTGTTAGCCAATTGGTTGATGCTATTATTGTTGCTAAAATATCTCAAAAACTCTGTTTTAAACACATTGAAGATGACAGGTTTATTAATCAAGCTTTGATATCATGAATTGGTAGTATCTTGCAAAAAGTATGAGATGGCTTATAGTGCTCTGGCATTGTCCCAATTGTTAGCAGTAATTGCTTTGATAATATTGTTGAGCCAGACTTGGGCATTATTTTTTTCACCAGTAAATTTTTCCAGTTTGGCAATAGGAGCATATGCCATTGGTGCTATAACTTGTTGTTGTTGCTGTGGTGGTTGTTGGAGTGGTTGTTGTGGCTGTTGAATCAGTTCAGCAATCAGTTCAATTGGTTGTTGATTGATAATGATTTTTGGAGGTAAGTTTTTCTGATTAATTAGCTTAGGGTTTGTATTGTTTGGATTTTGGTGAGTTTGAAAATTTGGAGTTTCAATTTCCGACTTTTCTAGGATTGGGTTTTGGTAAGTAAATTCTTGATTCTCACTTTTTTCTTCTTTTGATTTTATTACTTCCTATGGACTTGCAGTTCCAAAATCTGGTTGAGGTGGCAGTAATCAAAATCCTAATGGCATTGGTAATTGCAATTTAAATCCTTCAAAATATTTGCCATATGGTCCTAATAACTCTGCTCTTCTTTGTTTACTTTGAAATAGGAATTGTCCAAAAATTGATGTTACATTTAATGTGAATGCATCTGCTAAGGAAATATTGAGGGCACTTCTTAATATATAATGATATGATGGTGTTACTCATAATATATAAGAAGTATATTAGCACATAAATTAGCCAATCAAGAAATAACTGTAGTAAATGTGGAATTCCAGGATTTCTCTCAGAAGAATTGCAGGATTCCAGGAATTTCAGAATTCTTATACAAAGAATTACAAGATTCCAGAATTCCAGGATTCCTTTCAAAGAAATTGCAGGATTCCAAGAATTCCAGAATTTTTGGTGTAAAGAATTGAAGAATTAAGGAATCTCAATTATGTATATATAGTAGTAACATTAGAAGTAGAAAAAACAGACTTCTCAGTTTAGATTTGATTTAAACAATCTTCTACATCACAAATATTAATAAATAATTATTCAATATCTCCAAATTCACTTCTACTATCAACATGAAGTGTTAATAGAAATTGATACTTAACCATACTGGAACAATAGCTCTTGATTATGGCTATTGACAGGATACTAACTTGCAAATGCCTTGGCTTAATTTTTTATCTTTTTTTATTTTTTTATTATTATTTTTTTCTTATTTTGTTGTGTTTGCTAATTGATTAAGGATTAAGTACTGAATTATTGACATCAAGAATAGTTTGATAAAAGACCCCAAAGGAAGGGTTTAAGAATTGAGAATTTAAGGATAGCTTACCAGAAGAGCATCTCTGCCAAGATTACTGGTCATCATGCTAAGAAAGAAATTCAATAAAATTGCGATTCTGGAAGGCTACTGTGAAAACAACCAATTGAATCTCTGTTCATTATACAAAAAACTCAACCAAAATCTTCAGATCATGAAAACCTTTAGAAACTATTATCAAGACATTAATTGAATACCAAGTTATGGGTTTGCTATTTAATTTGAAATCCCAAATAATCACTTATAACAATGAATTGGTTGGTGATTCAACTCTGGTTTTTTTACAAGTGGGTGGTTGTATCCTTTTGAGTGTTATTGCTGGTGTTTGCAATTTTTCTTTGCCTTTATTTGCATAGATAATGGAGAATTGTTGTTGGGTGTATCTTTCAATAGTTGGATTTATTTCCCTAATAATTGGTACAAAACTGTAGTTTCTTGGTAAACTGGTATGTTAAAACAATTCTGTATAGAAATTTTTTTTTGTGGATTCAATGTTAACTGTTTCTCTTAAGCAGTCTGTGATTTTATTGTTGACATAAAAGTTAAAGGCTAATTCTGCTGAGAAATAGTTATTGTTTAATTCTAATTGTTGACTGTACTGTTAAAACAAAGATTTAACAAATCCTAAATGGTTTGCTCCTATGATTTCTGATTCTGCCACTTTTAGATAATTGTTGTTGATGCTGGTTTTCTGTAGAATTATACCTCATAGGGAGCTCTAAATGTTACAAGTAATTATTTGGGGCCTCAAATCAAATAACAAACTTGTAATCTGATGCTCAATTGATGTTTTGGTGTTGGTTTTTGAAGGTTTGGGTGATCTAAAGGTTTTAGTTGAGTTCTTTGTATAATAGACAGAAATTCAATTTTTGTCTTTTCAGTAATCTTTCAGAATTGCAATTCTGTTGAATTTTTTTCTCAGCATGGTGGCCGGTAATCTGGCAAAGATGCTCTTTTGGTAAGCTATTTTTAAGTTCTGAATTCCTATATTTTTCCTTTAGGGTCTTTTACCAGACTATCCTTGATGTCAATAACTCAGCACTTATTTCTCAATCAATTTAGTAAAACAAAAGAAATAATAAAAAAAATAAAAGAAAATAAAGAAATAAAAAATAAGTCAAGGCAATAGATATTAATATCTTATTAATAACTGTGATTAAGAGCTATTGTTCTAGTGTAGTTAAGTATCAATTCTTATTAACACTTCATGTTAATAGTAGAAGTGGATTAAAATAAAGAATAATTATTTATTTGTTATTTGTGATGTGGAAGGTTTTTTAGATCAAATTTAAACTAAGAAGTCTGTTTTTTTTACTTTTAATCCTACTACTATATATACATAATTGAGATTTCTCAATTTCTCAATTCTTCACACCAAGAATCCTGAAATTTTTGGAATTCTGCAATTTCTTTAAGAGGAATCCTAAAATTTCTGAAATTCTGTAATTCCTTTAAGAAGAATCCTGGAATTCTGGAATCCTGTGATTCCTTTGAGAAAATCCTGAAATTTTTAGAATCCTGCAATTTTTCTGAGAGGAATCCTGGAATTTTACATTTACTATGGCTACTTTTGATTGGCTAATTTATATGCTAATATACTTTCTATATTTTATGAGTAACACTGTCTTCAACAATTTTTTTAGTAAACTATTTCAAAGCATCACTCTTCCACAAAACTACCTATTTGCATCTTTAATCACAAAAATAAACAGAAAAATTAAAAAATACACCAAGCAAAGATTTCTTATTACTTTTGTCAACAAAAAAAAAAGAAGGTTACAAACACTAGTAGGAACACCAAAGCAAATCCAACTACCCACTTGAAAGAAACAAAGATTTGATTTACCTACTAATTCATCATATTACCATATATCCAAAAGTACTATTAATATAATAAACATAATTACAGCAAGTGTGACAACACCACTAAACAGAATTTCATTTCAAAGTAAACAAAAGAAAGCAGAGTTATTAAGAACATATGGTGATTATTTTAAGAGATTTAAATTATGATCCCCAATGCTATCAGGAATTTGATCACCACAACCACAACCAGATTTTGGAGCCATTAGTTTTTGAGAAATAACCAACTCTAAAGAAAAGAAAAGTAGTAATCAAGAAACTAGCAAGCAAAACCCAATCCTAAAAAATCCAGAAATTGAAACTTCAATTAATCAAACTCCAAAAAATCAGAACAATTCAAACTCCGACATTATTAATCAAAAACACTTATCTCCAATAATTGTTATTAACTCACCATTAGTTGCCATATAACAACAGCTATTGCTGCAATTTCAAATTTAGTTACCATTCCAACCACAACAACAACAACCAAACTTGGATCCAATGGCCTATGCTCCAATAACAAAATTTGAAAAATTTACTGGTAAAGAAGATAATGCATAAATATGGCTCAATGATATCAAAAAAGCCATTACAGCAAATAGATGGAATAATGCAAGAGCCCTCCAAGCCATTCCATATTTTTTTCAGGATACTGCTGATTTATGATATCAAAGTCTGGCCAATAAACTTCAGGATTTCAATGCATTCAAACTTGCATTTCTACAATATTTTAGCAATAATAATAGTATTAATTGTCTAGCAAATACTTTCACCACCATCAAACAAAAAGAAAATGAAGCAGTCACTACTTACCTAGAACACTTCCATAAGAATTTGCACCAAATTCAGGCAATTTAAGCTGATTATTTTACAGTGTCACAAATTCTAAATCAATTCATTAGAGACCAGTACAGTAGCATCCTTCAATATGTATATCTATTACATCCAGCAGACTTTTAGGCTGCAGTTACAAATGCTAGAGATTTTGAAGCAGCTAAGCTTGAAGCTAACCATGTCCAAACCATAAATTTAGTTATAAATAGATCATCTGAATTGGATTCTAAGTTGAAACAATTCAGTAATTCTATTAACCAAAAATTAGAGGAATACTTAGCTAACAATCAGGCAATTTATCAACTTTCACAATAATGCAATAATCAAGAAAATGCAAATTGTTTCTAGAATCAGTTGTATTCATTATCCTTAACTAATCAACAGTGGCAGCAAAAGATGTGTGTTTGTTACTACTGTGGTAAATAAGGACATTTGAAAATTGACTGCAGATTAAAAATAGATAATCAATGATCAGGAAATCAATATCGAAATGCCAATCACAGGTTTTAAACTCTGAATCAATACCCAAATTAGGATCAATATTCACCTTATTACACTCAAATAATACAACAGCCAATTTATCAACCACTCATATATTAAGCTCTAATTTATCAGCCAACAACACCCATCATTTATCAACTGCAGCCCTAATCTATTTATTAGCCACAGCTTCAAGTAATTTATTAACCCCAACAAAATTCAACACTGCCACAAAACTTACCTTAAAGCAGAACCCAAAGGCCGAAAATAATACAACAAAGCTAGAGATTGGCAATAGTAGTACATTAACTGATTTCCAGTTTCTCAAACCAGTCATTAGGATCTTGACAATAAAATCTAGGCACTGAATACACTTAAAACCCGAATTCCCAACACTATTTAAGTTTTCTAATTATTTTAGAAGATGTCTCATCTAACAACTAAGAACTCAACCAGAACAAATTACTTACCAGCAACATACCTCCAGTCACTGTAACCAATGACAAATTGCTAGCAGCAATTTTCCTATTTGAATTCAAAAAACCATCACAAACACTATTGTTTAATAGAGCCACACTAAAAAAAACCAATTACTACTATGTACACTAATGCAAGAGTTGATGACTACTCCATTAAACTGATTTTAGATAGTAGATTAGCTGACAGCATTATCACAAAACAACTCATGGACCAACTAGATCACCAAGTTGATTGAGCTGTTAGCACACAAATCATCATGGCTGATGGAATGACAAAAACTCCAATCAGTAAAATTAATGACTTTTTTATAGAAGTCAATGGTATTATTATACCAATCAAGATATTAGTTATAGAAGCTATCTAATATCAAGCACTCATTGGTAATAACTGGCTGTCCAAAACCAATGCGGTACTCAATTGGACCATCTAAGAACTCCAGTTAAGCCAGAACAGCCAACATACGAGAGTATCAGCTACCTGTGGCCACTTTAAACTAACCACCATATGACTACTAATTGAGCTGGAAGAAAAGAAAACTAAACTTACCTGGGAAGTGTATCAAGTTTCTTGGGCCGACAATAATCACAATGAGCTGTTGCCAGTACTTTTGTAAAACAAGCAAGGAAAAGGAAAAAGAAGAGAAGAACTTACTTGGAACATTGACTAATTATTGTGAACTGATAATGATCAAAGTAAGTTATCATCAATTTGGATCTGGAAAGAGAAAAGAAAAGAAAAAGAAAAAAAAAGCAAAAATACACAAGACTCCAATTCTATATATATCTCCTATTCAGCACTACAACCACCAACCAGTTACTATTGACCCAAGCTAGTATGTGTTGATTGTGGCAAGAAATTGTTATTAATGGGCACATCCTGTGGCAATGATAAGGAATATCTCACAGCAACCAAGTTTTATTGTCAACCATGCATTTTAGAATGCTTTAAATAACCAAAACAACAAAAAAAATGGGACAATAAACCATGTTTGACATGTAACAAAACATTGTTAGATGAAAGAATGTGAAACAACATTTTTGAGTGAAGAGAAACATGTGATAAATCATGTTAATACACAATTCTAATAAGCAACTGGATTAAAAAAGGGACACTAATAGAAGCCACCTGGAGAAAAGCAGTAAAATGTTTAGATGGCTGTCCACATAATGATGATGAAATATAGTGGATGACATTTGCCAAAATTGAAGATACATTGCCAAAGAAAATCAGAATAATAAAAAATAATCCCTCAGAACTCATAAAACTTGACTAGAACCCAGAACCAGTCATAAATCTCCTGGATCCAAAACAATTCCATAAATACTACCAAAAATTAGTGCCCATTAGAAAAGAGCAAGAGCAATGCTTGGAGCAGCTGAACACTTGACTGTGTCAACACTGCCTAATTCCACGTAACTTTTAATATTGTAATAAATGTAATCTCATTTACAATTCACTACCATGCATAATCTACATGATCCTGAAAGAAGAAGAATCAATCAGCAGCTGTGCATCAAAATCGGAATCAATTTTCAATCTTGATTCAAACTCTAACAATGACAACAATGAAAACAATGGTTCCAATTTCACTCAATATGGCAACAAAATTAACAATGATTCGAACTCTGATTCAAAACCTGAAATATACATTGTGCTTCCTGACCTCACCAAGAAACAGGAACTAAAATGGTTTAGCAATAATAACAAAAATATTATGCCAGAATGTGTGCATGATATTGATACAGAGTTTGATCTGAAATATCCAAAAAAAGATGCTATTACATTGGAACCACATTTATGCATCTGCATTAACTTTAAGATAGCACTGAAAATTCTAACAACAACAATAATTCAACTAGCATCTAGAAATAGCTTAGCAAAAAAAGAAATCAACATTAGAAGAGAAATAATTAATACAAGATATATAGAAAATATTATTACAATACTACAAAATGACTCAAAAAAGGCCTATATCATAAAGCCAAATGAAAAAATAGCACAGGCAATATTTCTGCTTCTGGTTAAAATAGCTCAATTAGTATTAGTGAGAAACAAGGAAAAATTAGAGATTACAGCTAAAGGGATACAAGGATTCAAATCAACAGATAAAATAAATGTACTAGTTAATATGGCAGAAAAAAAAATTGTTGACAAAGGAGAAATTATTTCCATCTGTCAATCAATTTCTATTCCACCATATGACTAGTACATGCTAGTTATAGAGAGGAAAGTGAAGAGTCAAGCCCAAATATTTGAAGCAAAAACAACTATTTGTGAATTAAGAAAAATTGGACTTATCAATTTTTATATATCAGCCAAAAGCCCAAAACACATTAAAATTCCCATCTACAATACAATTGGAAATATCATCGAGATACCAAAAAGAACTATAATCAAATACATAAGCACTAAAGTAGAAAATCAACTACCAAGCACCATTTTAGACTTTTCACAACTTTATGAATATATGGATATTATATTACAAACAATATATGAATGAAATAAATATTATTTGCTTCAATCAAAACAATTGGAACAGATGAACTTAGAAAATTTGGACCCACTACAATGTATGCAGCTCAAAATGTTACTCAACAATTTCAATAACATCTTTGCCAACAAAAACGAATTTGGCAGAATTGACATAATCTAGCACCAGATCAAGACTAGAAATGTAATGTCAATTAAACAAAAGGCATATTAAGTACTACCAGCCAGCCATAAGATCATTCATCAAAAAATCAATTGAATGCTTGACAATAGACTAATTCAGTTATCAATAAGCCCATGGTCATTATCAGTGGTATTAGTCTATAAAAAAAATAGAAAAATCCACTTTTGTGTGGATTACCAGAAACTGAATAAAGTAACCAAAGGAGATAGCTACTCAACACCAAAGATTCAAGAGCTGTTCAATGTTTTTGGAGGAAAGAAATAGTTCTCAACTTTAAACTTAGACAGTGGTTACTGGCAAATAGCCATGAAACCAGAAGATAAAGAGAAAATGGCTTTCACAACACAAGAAAAGAATTTCAAATTTGAAGTTATGTCATTTGGCTTAATGAATACTCCCACCATATTTCAACAACTTATAGAAATTGTCTATATTAGACTGTTATAGAAATCAGTAGTCATATATTTAGATAACATCAATGTGTTCTTAAGAACATTTGATGATTATTTGCATTATCTCCAACAAGTATTTGAAAAACTTAGATGAGCAGAATTGAAATTGAATGCAAACAAATGCTTCTTTGAAAAAACTGAACTCAAGTTTTTGGAACATGTTATAAGCAAAAATAATATTAAAACAGATCCAGACAAGATTAAGGTAGTTAAAAACTTTTTAGTACCAACCAACTTAAAAAAACTAAGAGCATTCTTGAAATTTGCCAAATATTATCACCACTTTATTAAAAATTTTTCTAAATTGGCTCAGTCATTACACCAGCTTTAATCAAAAAACACCAAATATGAATGGACAGAAAACCAGCATAAGACTTTTGACATATTAAGAAGAAAGCTTATTTAAGCTTCAGTGTTAATGTATTCAGATTACAGCAAACCATTTATCATCATTACCAATGCATTAAACCAAGCATTGGGAGCAGTACTATTACAGAGAAGACTGAATGGAAGAAAACATCCAGTAATATATACTAATCAAAGTTTGAGTTCAGTAGAAAAAAACTATGGAACACCAGCATTAGAATACTTGACAATCTATTGGGCAGTCATGAAATGAAAAAAATACTTGAGCCAGAAATTTGACATATACACAGACCACAAAAAATTGACTTCAATTCAGAATTAGAAATTTGGAAATAATTGCTATGCAAGATAGAAAATAGCATTATCACCATATACATTTATAATACATTATAAAAAGAGAAAAGACAATGGAAATGCTAATGGTTTGTTACAAATAAAAAAAATCAAAGAATATTTCAACTCAAAAATATAGAAAAACCAGAACAAATCAATGAAAAATATAACAAAAAATGAATATACAAAAATATTAACAACTCTAATATTATATAAATACTCAATTGTTCAAGGAGAAATAATCTCAAAAGAAACAAAACAACATAAAACAACAATCAAAATATTTTATCAACCATTAAAATATACTGTACCAAAAAAACAAAAGAAATTCAAATTAACCAATCAGAGTAATCACAGAACCAAAGAAAGAAACAATATTGTTGAACATGCATTCAGATCCAACAGCAGGTTATTTTTATAAAGAAGCAATCATAGAAAGAACCAAGAAAAGATATTATTGGCCATCAATGTATCCAGATATCATTCAATATGTTCAAAATTGTAATGTTTGTCAGAGAAGAGATGAAGCAAAACCCAGTGAACTATTGAAACCAATCAAAGTGAGATGACTATTTGATTATATTGGAATTGATTTAATTGGACCACTATCAATTATCAGCAGAGACAACAAATATATTGCAGTAGCCATTAATTATCTTATAAAATAGCCAGAAGCAAAAGCTATTCAAAAAGCAGATGCAGAATCTGTTGCCAAATTTGTTTATCAAGATTTGATCTGTCAACACAGATGTCTAAAAGAATTGTTATCTGATTAAGAAACTCACTTTGTGAATAAAACATTAACAGAATTGAGTCAAAAATTTGGGATAAAAAAACCATTATCATCATCATACTATCCACAAACAAATGGGTTAGTTAAAAGATTTAACAAAACATTGTGTGAAGCAATTGCCAAAATCAGCCAAAAAAACCAAGACAAATGGAATTTGTTTATATTATTAGTATTATTTGTTTATCAAACAATGAAGCAAAACACTACACAAGCAACACTATTCAAATTAGTATATGGTAGAACAGCAATATTATCAGTTGAGATAGAAGTCAAAACATATCCAACAGAACCAATAACAAAAGAAAATTTTCAAAGAACATTGTTGAAAAGAACATATGACTTAATGAAGACATTGGAAAACACATGGCGAAGAGCAGCTAATAATATCCAAAAGTTACAAAAAAAAAGACACAATAACCAACTATCAGAGAAACCAGTTGAATTCAAGATTGGAAACAAAGTATTTCTATATTATACCAAAACAGAAAAACAATGGAGTGGAAAATTTGATCCCAAATGGGATGGACCATTTTACATAGAAGAAATTCTTGGAAATGGAGCTTATAAATTAAGATAGAACAACAAAATCTTAGCTAAAACAGCACATGGTGATTGACTGAAACCATATCATCATATAGTGTTATCATCTAACAGTAATATTCTACAATTAGGAGTACAGAGAATACTAGTCCAACCAGATGAGATTCTACAAGATTTGGAACCAATCATAATTATTGAACCAAACACATTAAATTAAACAATCAAAAAAGTATATAAAGAGACAATATACATAACAAAAGCAACAAAAAAAAATTGAAATACCAGACCATATTCACACTTTAGCTCAACAATTGTTTCAGGCTTTAAGTCAACAACCAGGAAACATGGAAATTATTATCAACAACCAAACAATTTGTTATCAAAACACCAAACTAAAAAAAAAAAGTACATCATACTAGCAACCACAAAAACAATCAATAAACTGGTCAAATAAAATAGTAAAGAAAGTAAAGAACACTTTTGGAAAGATAACCATCAGAGTTTTAACAGAAGAACTGGTAAAAAAAAAATTGGAACCAATGATTAGACCAACTTTCAATACCATACTGCTACTACTAATTGAAACAAAAAGTAGATATTTAGAAATTATATCTTGACAAATCCAAGAGAATCTTCAATCAAGAGATAGTCCAGAACATTAAAGACATTATTGAAAAGAAAACAAACTTGACACTACATATCAGGACTATTTATTAACTACACACTATATTTCAAAACTACCCAAAAGTATTGTTATACTTTGACATAGAAACAATAATTATCAACCAATAAAGAAAAATTAACAACTCACAAATTAAAGAAATAAAGAGTAGGGTAAAACAAATGCTACTTGAAAAAGAAATATTTGACATAATTCAAAATGAGAATTTTGATGGAGCTCAATATTAAAAGAAAGAGATAATGTTATTCATAAAAAGAAAAAAAAACAACAGATATAGAAAAGAGTAGACCAATAGGAGAGTAGTAGTTAGCACATAAGCACATTGCTCAGCAATGTGGAGCAATATCAGAAATCACAGTACATTGTTCAACAATGTGAAGCAATATCAGAAATCACAGCAAATTGTTTAGCAATATGAAGCAATGTTAGAAAATTAGGGCACATTGCTCAGCAATATGAACATTGTTCAAAAAATCATAGCACATCACTCGGGAATGTGAGTGATCTCATAGAACATCAATTATGTATATATAGTAGTAGTATTAGAAGAAAAAAAAACAGACCTCTCAGTTTAGATTTGATTTAAGCAACCATTTAATTTACAAATATTAATAAATAATTATTTGCTATCTAAATTTACTCTTCACTATTAACATTTCATATTGATAGTATCAAATACTTAACCATACTGGAACAATAGCTCTTAATCATGACTATTGACAGGATACTAATTTGAATTGCCTTGGTTTATTTCTTATTTTTTTCATTTTTCTCTTTTGTTGTTATTTGTTAATTGTTTAAAAGATTAAAGCACTAAAGTACAGACATTATAAGGATTAGTAAAAGACTCATAGATTTGAAAATAGCTTACCAGGAGAATTACCAGCCACCACACTAAGAAAAAAATTCTACAGAATTGCAATTTCGGAAGACTACTGAAACAACTATTGAATCTTTGTCCATTATACAAAAAACTTCACAACAAAACCTTTGGATATGAAAACCTTCAGATCTATAATCCCATTAGATATCTACTATTACCAGTAGAATTTTAGCTATTAACTAGCATAAAATTACTCTTATAATTCTTATTATTAATTAACATATATCATTATTATTTCGATTATAATTATTATTTAATCAAATTATCAAATATTATTACTCAATCAATAATCCGATTTGTACTCTAGAAATTAAGATGATCAAATTACACAATACTCTAAACCATTTAGCATAGTCAAAATTCGCCGAAATTAATGAAAATTTGCTGAAATAATCAATAGTTCAGTGAAATAACTTGTAAATTCACCGAAATATATCTTTAGTTCACCCAAATTGTAGAAAAGAGAAAAGTACAAGTTCAAAAACTAGTACTACAAAAAGTTGTATAAAAGAAAAGCTTCTCTCTTCAAGAAAATGTATCTTCTCATAGTCTCTTAACATAGTATCTTACTTTAGATATCTTAATTGAAACAAATTATTTTTTACACATTCAAATAAAAATTAAATATTCAAAAAACAAATTCTTAAAATTATTACACTTGAAATTCTCTCAACACAACTAACGTTTTGAAATTGATTAGCTACTAATTTCAATAATCTGTTAGTGACTCCAGGCCTGGATAGAAAACGTTTCCCTTAATAAATTCTATTTCTTTTACATTTCTTTTATTTTTCTTTCTTTTTCTTATTATAATCATTAGAGTAGCCTACAGACGAGATTCCTGTAGAAAAGTTGACTTTCACAGCAAAGTAACTACACATTTTTAGTGAGCTTCCAGATAAGCAATTTCTGGGAAAGAGTTGACATTTACTACAATGTAACTACATAAAGTAACTGGCAAGGAATTGGCCATTCCATTCATAAGCCCAGCAGTTCAAATTATAGGAGATAATTTGAAGATAAATTCAGTTACTGGAGGTCCAACTACTTCCTGAAAACGTGAATTCACAGCAAATCAACATTAACAACATTCAAGAAAAGAAACCAAAAATCTCCAGTAACATTTGGTGTTCTCTCACGGAAATAACACAGCAATAACAACTTCAAAGTGGCGACTATATCAGACACAGCAACTCTAGAGTATTATCAGTCAATTTACACCCACTGCAAGCAAAGATTCAACATTCCAGACGGAATTAAAGCTGTCAAAAAATCAGTATACCAATATATTGAAAATTGTATCAACAATTATCTTCTTGGAAATTACAACATTTCAGAAGTGAGAAGCAACTTTTACAATAAATTAGTGCACTATTCACAGTTGGAAACTGAAGACCTTAACAGTGATACACTTGCCACCTACTTCCAAGAACTCAATTTTAACATTATCAAGTATTGTGAAGAAACATACCCAGTCCAGTCTCAATACTCTCTTGATTTTGAATCAGAAACAGAAACAAGCAACAAAGGCAAAAACAAAGTAAAACAATATTCAAGAACCACACCAAACACTCTAACACTACCAAAGACAACTACCAAACACTTACAAACACCTGAACAAGGAACCAGTGTCAAATTACTACTTTCTATTACACTATTTCCAATTTCACTTGTTCAATCACAAACACCAAATTTACCACTTAGCCATTTCTCTAGACCAAAAGATTTTCAGTTACTTAGAAATCCTACTTAACAGCAGGAACCCATATCAACAAGTACCAATATTATTGAGTACTTAGAGGAAATCGAAAGTAATCTTTCAGAAAACTTAGAAAGTGAAGAAACTGAATCAGAACAAGAAGAAACTACAGAAAACGAAAAAGAAATGGCAACTGCTTACATTGCAAAGATCCCAGAATTTACTGGTGAAGATAATGATACCAGTTCTCAAGAATGGCTTAACAAAGTTCAAAAAGCAGGAGATGCAAATGGTTGGAATGCAGCAAGAATGCTCAAAGCAATCTCATACTTTCTCTAAGGAACAGCAGGAGAATGGTTTGAAAACTTAGAAGAACTATTTGAAAGCTGGCAAGCATTCAAAGATGCTTTTCTACAACAACACCTCTATCACTCTCAGAAACCACTTTCACAATATCAAACAAGAAACATCTGAAACTGTTATGACCTATCTTGGAAGATTCAACAAACTTCTTTGACAAATTCAACAATTGGAAACCAATGACTACTATTTCAATGCTCAGATTTTGGATCAGTTTATAGCAGAATTAAAGAACAAATTAATCAAGAAAATTTACTCACATGCCCCAGAAGACTTAGCAACTGCCATTAGACATGCAAAAAACTATGAAATGGCAATGAAAGAAACAAATTACACCAAACTTGTCAACTTAGCTATTGGAGAAACCAGCTCAGCAGCTGAAAAAAAAATAGACCAACTTACAAAGAAGGTTGAAAATTACTTTACCAATCAACAACAACAACAGCAGCAACTACAAAGATACCAACCACCACAATGACATAACCAAAACAACTCTGATCACTCCCAACAACCAAACTTAAAATTGTCATTATTGTAGAATTCCAGGACATTGGAAACAAGATTGCAGGAAATTGCAAAGAGACCAACAAAACAGGAATAATCAATGTTACTCTTCACCACAACAATCTTATTACCAACTTCCACCACCAACTTATTATTCACCAAGACCACAAAATCAAAACAGCTACTATTAACCAGCTCCACAACCAATACAGCCACAATATCAGCAACCTTTACCAATTCAGCAATATTAAACACCACTCACTTAACAATATCAAATACCAGCCAGAAGATTGATTCAACATAACCAATTTACATCCCAAAATCAATTTCAGAATAATAATAACAGAATCAATCCAAATAACCAGTTGGTTCCCCGAAATTCTGGTCAGCAGAGACCCAACCACTATCACATTCAACCCAGTTATCTTACAATACCAGAAGAATCGGATTTTTAACAAACTGCACTTTCTGAAGGTGAAGTTGCAGCACCAAGATCAAACCCTTCCAACAACACCATTCTATCAGCCCAAATTGCCCAAAATGCCAATCTTTCAGATATATTCCCATTCGAATTTGAAGCAAATAAAGCACCATTTTTACTTAGCAATGCAGCAGTCAATGAGCAAAAAACTATTACTGCCATGTATACTGAAGCTACAGTTGAAGGAAAGTCCATCTGACTAATTCTAGATAGTGGATCAGCTGGAAATATTATCACCTACCAGTTAATGCAACAGTTTCAAAAAACTGTTGACAAACCAGCCCAAACTGTAATTGTTATAGTGAAGGGTATGAAAAAGACACCAGTAGGAGAAATTGACAATTTTTTATTTATCATTGATGGAATCACCATTCTAGTTAAAGTTCTAATTATGAATGCACCCTAATACCAAGCTCTGGTCGGAAATGATTGGCTTCTCAAGACAAATGCAAACTTAGATTGGAAAACCCAAGAACTAAAAATCTTATATCAAGAACAATACACTATAGTATCTGCTACTTGTAGTACTTTTAACAAACAATTAGAAAAAGCCCCAGTATTTGAATTTGAAGAGAGGAAAGAAATGCCACTTACTGAAATCTACATGGCTCTTGGATCAACATTCAATTGGGCTGAAGAAACAAAACAGGAGATTTTTGAAGAATCAAGAAGATGGAGGAAAGTTAGATATTCTACAGCAGAACCACGGAAACAACCACCCTACATTCCACTCAAATGCAAAGATTGCAACAAAAAACTTTCATCCATGGGAGCATGTATCTTTCCAGAAGAGGAATATGAAACTCGTACCTGCTATTTTTGCAAAGCATGTCATAAAGAACGATTTGGATATCCCAAAAAGAATGGAAAATGGGACAACACTTCTTGTCTCACATGTGGAGATATTCTACCAGAAGAATGCAACTGGATTGATGTTGCAATGAGAGGAGAAGTATGTGATCAAACCTGTCAATATGCTCTATTAATCTCGGAAAAAGTCAGAAGAGGAACACCATTTGATGCAGCATACAACAATGCTCTCAATAAACTTTACCACTACTCTCATAATGCTGAAATGATCTTTGACTTAGCAATAACATTAATCAATAGAGCCACCCAAGAAGATGTCTGCCAAATGAAAGAAGCTAAATACATTGAGTATACCATAGAATTAGCTGGATTTGATTATAAAGATGAAATAGAAACCTACCACCAAATTGCAAGCCACACATATCTCACCAAAAAAGCTTAAATTCAATAATTAGAGCAAATGCATATTTAATTATGTGAAGAATGTGTTATGCTATGTAATGACCAATGATGTTTAGAATGCTATGCTCTTAGCATTCCTCTGTCAGATGGGAATAATAAAAATGAAATCGAATTTGGAGTATCTGAATTGGTAGAAAACTACCAATCACCCCTATTTATCTTCTTGAAAATCAACCACCCCTATAATTCAAATATTTCGATAACTATGGCCAAGGAATAAAACCAGAAAAAGCCCACGAAATTGATGCAGGATATGACCTCAGATATCCTGGCAAAGACACTTTAGTTCTTCAACCAAAATCCTTAACAAAAATCAATTTCAAAATTGCTCTTGAAATTTCACCTGGAGCAATGGTTCAAATTGCATCCAGATCATCATTGGCAAGCAAAGAAATCAACATTAGAAGAAGAATTATAGATGCAGGATATACTGGAGACATTACCATTATGTTACAGAATGAAACAAACAAACCATTAAGGATTGAACATGCTGAGAAAATTGCCCAAGCAATTTACCTACCCTTAATCAACATTTCGGATTTACAATCAGTTAAAAACAGAGAACAATTAGGAAAAAGTGAAAGAGGAACTCAAGGTTTTAGTTCAACTGAACGATTTACAGTGCCAGTAAACATAGCTCTCAATACACAGAATAAATCTTACCAGATTCTTTAACTTCCCCAACCAATTACCATTTCTTTTTTTGGTGAACATCACGAAATTTACACTTGCTCAAAACTCACCACTACCCAACAAATCTTTGAATCCAATGAACAAATCTGTTTAGAGCATGAAATCTCAATCCCAAACATTTATATTCCCAAAGAAATAAAAAAATTCCGAGTTACATTTTATAACCCCAATAATTACCCTATTGTTTTATTAAACAAATTACAGATTGGAATAATACACAGTAACATCTTTCAAGATGAAAACTCTCAAATTGTCTCTAATTTCATCGAAATTATAAGACATACCCTACTCTCAAATCCAAACATCATTCCTACTACTGAAAACTATCATCTTTTGGAAGAAAAACTCTCTTAAATCAACATGGGTCTCTTAGAACCCCAACAACAAAGACAATTGAAACAATTGATAGCTGAATTTGCTGACATATTTGCAAAAAACAACAATGATCTGGGAAAAACTGATATTGTCCAACATCAGATTCATACAGGAGATGCTCCACCAAAACATCAGCAAGCTTACAAAGTACCACCTGCCAGCCACCAATTCATCAGAGAAAAAGTCCAGAGAATGCTCAATAATGGATTGATTCAACCATCAAGAAGTCCATGGGTCTTACCAGTAGTTTTAGTTAAAAAGAAAAACGAAAAAATCAGATTCTGTGTTGATTATAGACAACTGAATAGTGTTATAATTAGAGATGCCTATCCTCTTCCAAGAATTAATGACATATTAGATGCTTTAGGAAAAGCCAAGTTCTTCTCAACTTTAGACTTAGAAAGTGGATACTGGCAAGTCGAAATGGACCCAAAAGATAGACCCAAAACAGCATTTAACACTCAAGGAGGAAACTATAAGTTCAATGTTATGCCTTTTGGACTCTGCAATGCACCAGCAACATTCCAACGACTTATAGATGTTGTATATAAAAAACTCTTGTGGCAATTAGTAGTTGTTTATTTTGATAACACTGATGTATACTCACCAAGCTTTGAAGACCACCTTATTTACCTGTGAAAAGTTTTTCAACTATTACAGAAAACAGGATTAAAGTTGAACATTGAGAAATGTCACTTTGAAAAAACAAGCTTAATCTTTCTTGAACACATTGTAAGCAAAGATGGAGTCAAACCAAACTCTAGAACAATCAGTGCTGTCAAAAACCTCCAAACTCTCAAAAATACCACAGAGCTATGAGAATTTGTAGGATTAACCTCCTACTATTAGAAATTCATTAAAGAATTCTCAGAAATTGCTAAACCACTCAATTATTTTACCAACAAAAATGTGTTATACCAATAGACTAAAGAACAACAAAAAGCCTTTGACACTCTCAAAACAAAATTGACAACAGCCCCAGTTCTTGGTTATTCAGACTTCAACAAATGGTTTCAACTAGCCACTGATGCTTCACATACAGCATTTGGTGCCATCCTATCACAATTAGATGAAAATGGCCAGGAACAAGTCATTGCCTATGCTAGTAAAACACTTAAACCAACAGAACTCAAATATGGCTCAACTGAACTAAAAGCTGCTGCAGTCATTTGGGCTCTCAAACACTTTCAACAATACCTGAAGAATGGAAAAGAGTTTAATATTATAACTGACAATATTGGCTTCAAATGGCTCAATAAAAAGAAAACTGAACAAAGTGCCAAACAGTCTTGATGAAATGATTTCCTAGCAGACTACAGATACATTGTACATTACAAACCAGGAAAATTACACACCAATGTTGATAGCCTCTCAAGAATGAGACAAGATTAATACCATCAACAATTCCACTACAACTTATTACTACCAACAAACCAACAAAACAACAATGGATTCCAGAAATTACAACAATCTTAAAAACTATTTGGAGACTCTCACCATGCCAGAAGATTGGTCTCCAAGTGAAAAACATCGATTACAACACCAATCTAAACAATACTTCATATATCACAACAAAATTTATTACAAAAATTACAGAAATTTAAACTAATTACTCAGATTAGTACAAGAAAATGAAAATGAAACAATCTTATACAACATGCACACAGATCCTTCTTCAGCACACTTGGAAAGAGATAGAACAATACAAAGAACTTTTGAACATTACTTTTGGCCTTAAATGCAAAAAGACATTTGACAATATGTAGAATCTTGTAATAGTTGTCAAAAAAAAAGAGAAACTCACCTTATAGAACCTTTAAATCCAATCAAAGTTGGACAACCTTTTGACAGAGTTGGAATTGATTTAGTCAGTCCATTACCTATCACAACTCAAGAAAATTGTTATATTGCAATTGTAGTAGATTATCTTACCAAATGGTCTGAAGCTAAAGCCATTCAAAGAGCAGATGCAAAATCAGTAGCAAATTTCATCTATGAAGACATTATTTGTAGACATGGATGCCCAATTGAACTTTTATCTAATTAAGGAACACATTTTGTGAACAACTTGATACAAGAAATTTGTGAAAGATTCAATGTCAAAAAACCTCTGTCATTACCTTATTATCTCCAAACAAATAGACTTGTAGAATGTTTCAACAGAACATTGTGTAAATCTTTAGCCAAAGTCTTAACAAACTTTGAACAGGAATGGGATATCTTTATTTCATCAGTGTTACTAGCATACAGAACACTAAAACAAGATACTATAAAACACACACTATTTGATTTAACTTATGGAAAGACAGCAACATTACCAATTAATTCCACAGTGGAAACATATTCAGTGCAACCAATCAATGAAGAAAACTTTCAAGAAACACTCCAAAGAAGGGCCTACACTCTTCTTAGTACACTAAAAGGAAAAAAAAAGATAGCAGCAACTCATATTGAACATTCCCAAGCTCAACAAAAAGAAAGACATGACAACAAATTATCACCCATTACCAACAAATTTAAAGTTGGAAATAAAGTTCTCTTGCACAGAACTAAGGCTGAAAAACAATGGAGTGGAAAATTTGAAAACAAATAGGATGGACCATTTTATATTCACGAAATTCTAGACAATAAATCATACAAGTTAAGACTTGATGACAAAATACTAGCAAAAATTGCATATGAAGACAGATTAAAACACTATTATTCCAGAAATAATCCTGAACCATTAATTCCACAAATTGGTACACATTCCCTTTTAATTAACATTGAAAATATTCCCTGAAATTTAGAACCAATAATTATAATAGAACAACAACCAAACTTGAACACTTAATTCAACATAAGTTTACAATAATTTTTTTAATAAACACACAAAAACAAAAATAGTAAAAAATTACAAAAACATTCAAACCCAAAAACAAATAAAAACCCTATACCCAAAAATAATTTTCTTTATTCTTTTCAAACTTTGTTATTAATTAGTCATTTTTATCATGATTATTCCCTGAAATATTCAACAAATATTCCAAAAATTAATGTTAGCTTTGAAACCACTTCCTGACTTGTCCATAACGATTAATGGAAGTCAAATTAATTACATTCAAAAAGAAACCACAGCTCCAATAGTAAATAATTCTCAGAACTATCAACCTTATAGAAGAAAAACAAGAGGTCACTCTGGAAATAGGTTACCAGAACTTTTGAAGCAAGCACTAAAAAAAAACCTTTTAATTGCCTCTATTGACATTCCACCAAATGCCACAATGCAACAAAAACTTCTACTATTCCTCAATGAACAGAACAAGAAACATACTCTTATATATAGATATTTTCATATTGGAAAAACACTTTATAAACGAAAACTGGAACTTGAAGCAACCAACATCACTCCTGAGACTATACAAAAACAAATTCACAATGAATTCAAAACAGCAGCTGGACTAACAAACACTTGCTACAAACTTAGAACAGCATCTAGACTCTATAATTTATTCAATACTTGTGAAAACGTCCTACAAAATCCAATACTCCATCCAATAAAGATTTAATACATTGGAAAACTCACAGAACTAAAATTTCAACAATTTTCAGCCCAGATCACTTCAATTATCTTGGACCACTATCTTAACATCACAGATAGTACTTGGACTTTGACGGAGC
The DNA here is from genome assembly GCA_016748015.1 of Geosiphon pyriformis. NCBI lineage: Eukaryota > Fungi > Glomeromycota > Glomeromycetes > Archaeosporales > Geosiphonaceae > Geosiphon > Geosiphon pyriformis. The sequence goes on along the minus strand of JAAOMT010000299.1, from coordinate 109,588 downwards.
TCAGTCTTGAGGAGAAAATTATGTTACCAGTAGAATTTTAGCTATTAATTAGCATGAAATTACCCTTATAATTCTTATTATTAATTAGCATATATCATTATCATTTCGATTATCACTTATTATTTAATCAAATTATCAAATATTATTACTCAATCAATAATCCGATTTGTACTCTAGAAATTAAGATGATCAAATTACACAATACTCTGAACCATTTAGCATAGTCAAAATTCGCCGAAATTAATGAAAATTCGCTGAAATAATCAATAGTTCAGTGAAATAACTTGTAAATTCGCCGAAATGTATCTTTAATTCACCCAAATTGTAGAAAAGAGAAAAGTGCAAGTTCAAAAACTAGTACTACAACAAGTTGTATAAAAGAAGAGCTTCTCTCTTCAAGAAAATGTATCTTCTCATAGTCTTTTAACATAGTATCTTACTTTAAATATCTTAATTGAAACAAATTACTTTTTATACATTCAAATAAAAATTAAATATTCAAAAAACAAATTCTTAAAATTATCACACTTGAAATTCTCTCAACACAACTAACGTTTTGAAATTGATTAGCTACCAATTTCAATAATCTGTTAGTAACTCCAGGCCTGGATAGAAAACGTTTCCCTTGATAAATTCTATTTCTTTTACATTTCTTTTATTTTTCTTTCTTTTTCTTATTATAATCATTAGGGTAGCCTACAAACGAGATTCCTGTAGAAGAGTTGACTTTTACAGCAAAGTAACTACACATTTTTAGTGAGCTTCCAGACGAGCAATTCCTGGGAAAAAATTGATGTTTACTACAACGTAACTACATAAAGTAACTGGCAAGGAATTGGCCATTCCACTCATAAGCCCAGCAGTTCAAATTATAGGAGATAATTTGAAGATAAATTCAGTTACTGGAGGTCCAACTACTTCCTGGAAACGTGAATTCACAGCAAATCAACATTAACAACATTCAAGAAAAGAGACCAAAAACCTCCAGTAACATTACCACCATAGCATCAATTGAGCACCAAGTTACAAGTTTGTTATTTGCTTTGAGATCCCAAATAATTATTTGTAATATCACTCTTCTGGTAAGCTATCAAAATAACATTAATATCCAAACACCTAGGAAGAGCTTTTTTCTTTTACCAGACTATCATAAAGTCTATTTCCAGACAGTTGATTTTTATTATGTTGCCACTCCACAAAAGAAAAATAAAGAAAGAAAAAGAAAAGAAAATAAAATAAAATAAAATAAAAAAAAAGATAAATTAGTATTATCAATTGTCATGATCAAAAACAATTGGTCCAAATTGTTAATAGTTCAAGACAGTTATACTAAGAGCATCTGTTCTGGAATGAAAGTATGAAACAATAATTAATTTACGTAAATTCCACAAAATTCAAAAACATAAATTCATGATTCTGATTTTTTAATAATTGATTTATTTCAAAAGATGAATATGGAATATAATAAATGATGAAAGGGTATAAATATTTGATTCTTGTCTAGTGGTTTGTATCTAAATGTCCTTTTTTAACTTTTGCAACTACTTGCTTTTATATATTCTTTTGGTTTTATAGGATTGATTTTGATTGTTTTATTATTGCTAACCATTGCTTTGTTATTTCTGTTATTGCTTTGTTCTTTTATGTTATTCTTAGTTATTCTTTGTTATAACATGTTATTTGGTGTTATTATATGTTATTTTGTGTTATCCCATATTATAACACATTATCTTGTGTTATTCTAAGTTATAACATATTATCTAATGTTATTGTGTGCTATTCTGGGTTATGTTACGTTTTTGGTCATGTTTCTTCATAACTTTGAATCAGTTTTTCTACTCAGATAATACCATCAGCATTTCTATTTTTTTTTCTCTTTTTATAATGTATTGTATATTTGAATAGTAAAAGTTCTATTTTCTATCTGACATAATAGTTGTTTCCAAATTTTTGCTTCTGAATTAATGTTAATTCTTTGTAATTAGTGTATATATCAAATTTCTGGCTTAAGTATTCTTTCTATTTCATAATTGCTCAATAGATAGCTAAGTGTTTTAGTGCTGGTGTTCTATAGTTCTTTTTAGCTGGACTCAAATTTTGGTTGGCATATGCCACTGGATGTTCTCATTCATTCAGTCTTTTCTGAGATAGTATAGCTCTTAATGCTTAACCAGATGCACTGGTAATAATAATAAATGGCTTGTTGTAATCTGGATAGATTAACACTGGTGCTTAGATAAGCTTGCTTTTTAGTATATCAAAAGCTTTTTGCTGGGTTTCCATTCATTTATATTTTATATTTTTGGCTTGAAGCTGGTAAAGTAATTGAGCTATTTTTGAAAAGTTTTGGATAAAGCAGCAGTAGTATCTGGCAAATTCCAAGAATACTTGTAGTTCTGTCAAATTTGTTGGTACTAAAAAGTTTTTGACTATCTCAATTTTATCTGAATCTGTTTTGATGCTATCTTTGCTTATAACATGTCCCAAAAATTTCAATTTTGTCTTGCTGAAAAAGCATTTGGTGGCATTTAACTTTAGTCCTGCTTGTCTTAGTCTTTCAAACATTTGTTATAAATAATAAAGATGGTTATCAAATGTTTTTAAGAATACATTGATATTATCTAAGTAGACTATTACTAATTTCTATAACAGTCTAGTGTAAACAATTTCTATTAGCTATTGGAAAATGGCTGGTGTATTGGTTAAGCTAAATAGTATAACTTCAAATTCAAAATTCTTTTCTCTTGTGGTAAATACAGTTTTCTCTTTGTCTTCTGGTTTTATGGCTACTTGCCAGTAACTCCTGTCTAAATTTAAGGTTAAGAACCATTTTTTTCCTACAAAAGCATCAAATAATTCCTGAATCTATAGAGTTAGATAGCTGTTTCTACAAATAACACTGTTGAGTTTTCTGTAATCTACACAAAAGCAAATTTTCCCATTTTTTTTGCAAACTAGTACCACTGGTAATAACCATAGACTTATTGATAGTTGAATTAATCTGTTGTCTAACATCTGGTTAATTTTCTGTCAAATGATTTCATGGCTTGCTGGTAGTATTCTGTATGCTTTTTGTTTAATTGGCATTGTATCTCTAGTCTTAATCTGATTAAATGATGTTAGTTCTATCAAATTTATTTTCACTTGCAAAGATATCAGTGAAATTGTTAAGTAACATCTTGAGCTGCATTCAATGAAGTAGATCTAAGTTTCCCAAATTTATTTGTTCCAATTGTTCTGATTAGAGCAAATAGCATTCTTTTTATTTATATATAGTTTATAATATAATATCCACATATCTGCATAGTTGTAGAAAATCTAAAATAAGGTTTGGTAGTTGATCCTCAACTTTAGTGTTTAAGTATCCAATAATGGTTCTTCAATTGTGTTGTGGATAGAAATTTTGATGTGTTTAGGGCTTTTGGCTAATATATAAAGATTGATAAGTTCAATATTTTCTGATTTACAAATTATAGTTTCTACTTCAAAAATTTGAGCTTGACTTTTTACTTTTTTTTCTATAACTAATATGTACTGGTCATATAGTGAGATAGAAATTAATTAATAAATGGAGATAATTTTTCTTTTTGTCAATAACTTTTTTTTCTGCCATGTTAACTGGTATGTCTATTCTACTCATGGATTTAAATCCACTTATCCCTCTTATTGTCATCCTTAATTTTTTTCTTTTTCTTATTAATACTAACTGAGCTATTTTAATCAGAAGTAGAAATATTGTCTGTGCTATCTTTTTATTTAGCTTGATAATATATGCTTTTTCTGAATTATTTTGTAGTATTATAATGATATTTCCTATATATTCTGTATTAATTATTTTTTCTCTTATATTTATTCCTTTCTTTGCTAAATTAGATCTAAAAACTAATTAAATTATTGTTGTTGTCAGAATTTTCAGTATTATTTTTAAATCTATGCATGTATATAAATATGGCTCTAATTTGATGGCATTTTTTTCTAAATATCTAAGATCAAATCTTGTATCAATATTGTGCATACATTCTAGCATAATATTTTCATTATTATCACTAAACCATTTCAATTCTTGTTTTTTAAACAGATTAAGGAATGTAATATATTGTTTGAAGTTTGAATCAGAGTTTGAATTGTTATTATCAGTGTTGCTCTTTTGGATTGAACTGGAACTGTTGTTTTTATTATTGTTATTAGAATTTAAATTGGAATTAAATGGTTATTCCAATTCTAAAGTGCAGCTGCTAATTGGTTCTTCTTTTTTTGGAATCATGTAGATTATGTATGGTGGTAAATTGTAAATGAGGTTACAATTATTACAATACTAAAAGTTACATGGTATTAAACAATAGTTACATAGTTGGGTATTTAGCTCTTCTAAATGTTGTTTTTACTTTTTTCGTGTAAGTACCAAATTCTGATAGTATTCATAGAACTGCTTTGGATTATTCTTGATATCATTAAAGATGTTAAAAGTAAGGATATATTCTGGTTTGGATAATAAGAGTGAATTGTTCTTAATTTTCAGCAGTTTGCTGGTTAAAGCACTTTCAACTTTGGTGCTTGCTATTTTTTATATCTTGTGTTTATTATATAAATATTCTTTTAAGCATCATAGTGCTTGTTTTTAGGCATTGTTAATTGAAGTCCCTTTTTGTATCCAATTGTTGATTAGAATTATGTACTAACATATTTTGTCACATGTTTTTTCTTACTCAAAAATGTTATTTCACATTCCTTCATTATGAAGAATTATTTTACATGTAAAACAAAACTTATTGTTCTATTTTTCTTGTTTTTTTGGTCATCCAAAGCATTCCAAGATGCATAGGTGACAATAATATTTGGTAGTTATTGGCCATTTCTTATTATTGCCATAATATGTATCTATTGTTGACAATTTCTTGTTACAATTGACACAAATTAATTTTGGTCGATAATAGTTTGGTTGACATTGAGTAGTAGTGCTGTATAGAGTATATGTGAAGGTAGTTGCTTGGGTTTTTTCTTCTTCTCTTTTTTTTCTTTTTCTTTTCTCTTTCTATGTAAGTATCAATAGTAATTTATTGTGTTTTTTTTTGGCCCATGATATCTGATACATTTTCTAAGTAGGTTTTTTTTCTTCTTTTTCTAACTTAATTAGTGGCTGTTTATTAATAGTAGTCTTGAAATGACCACAAATGGCTGGTACTCGAGTGTGTTAGCTATTTTGACTGAGTTGTAGCTCCTGAGTGTTCCAGTTGAGTACCACATTAGTTTTGAACAGCCAGTCATTACCAATGAAAACTTGGTACTAGGTGGCTTTTATTACTAACACATTGATAGATGTAATAATGCCATTAACTTCAAAAGGGAAGTTATCAATTTTGCTGATTGGAGTTTTTGTTGTTCTATTAACCATTATTATTCTGATGCTAGTAGCATAATCAACTTAGCAATTTAATTGGTTTATGAATTGTTTGGTAATAATCCTGTTTGCTAAACCATTATTAAAAATCAGTTTGATAGGGTGGCTATCAATTTTCACATCAGTATATATGGTCATGATTGGTTTAATATTAAAAGCAGCTCCACTAAATAGGAGTTTTATTGCTGGTTCTTTGAGTTCAAAAAGAAAGATGACTTTTAATAAGTTGTTGTTAGTAATGGTTGTTGGTAAAATATTGTTGGTAAGTGGCTGCTTTTGGTTAAACTCTGGTTTGTTGGATGATGTGTCTTTAGAGTTAACCAAAAGACTTAAATAGTTCTAAAAATTCGGATTTTAGGCATATCTAGTTCTTGAATTCCACTGGCATGATTTTAATGATTGGTTTGAAGAGCTTGAAATTGGCTGATAAACAACTATTGCTGATCTCCAGTTCTGGGTCATTCTTGGCCTTTGATTTTCAGATGTTATTTGATCTGAAATTTGTGGCAGTGTTTGAAGTTGTTGAGATTGATAAATAATTTGTGGCTGCAGTTGATATATTATGGATGCTAGAATTTAATATACAGGAGATGAGTATATTTGTTGTGTTATGAGTAGGTAATAGAATTAATAGTAATTCTAATTTGGTTGATAATTTGGAGTTAGATATTAGCAATCAGAGTTTCAATATTAATTTCCTGATTGTGGGTTATTATTAAAACAGCAGTCAATTCTAATATGACCTTGTTTACTACAATTGTAGTAGGTACACATTTCTGGCTACCATGGTTGATTGGTTAATAATAGAGAATGTAACTGATTTTGGAAATGATTTGAGTTTCCTTGATTATTATGTTATTGTGAAAATTGATAAATAGTCTGATTGTTAACTAAGTATCATTCCAATTTCTGATTAATTAAATTATTAAATTGTTTCAATTTGGAATCTAATTTAGATGATTCATTTATTACTAGATTTATGGCTTGGATATAATTGGCTTTTAACTTTGCTGATTTAAAATCTTGGGCATATATGACTGTGTTTTGGAATGTATTTGGGTGCATTGGACATACTCTCTGTAGCAAGCTGCTGTATAACTTGTGAATAAACTGATTCAGAATCTGTGACACTGTGAAGTAGTCAGCTTCAATGACTTGTATTTGGCACAAATTTTTGTGAAAGTGTCTAAAATAGGTGGTAACTGTTTTAGTATCACTTTGTTTAATTGTAGTGAAACTATTGACTAGGTAATTAATACTATTATTATTACTTAAATACTATAGAAACACAGTTTTAAATACATTAAAGTTTTGTAATTTGTTAACAAGATTTTGATGCTATAAATTGGCAATATCTTGAAAAAAATATGGGATTGCTTGAAATGCTTTAGCATTATCCTAGTTATTTGCCATAATTGCTTTAGTGATATTGTTTAACCAGGCTTAGGTGTTATCTTTTTTGCCAGTAAATTTTTTAAGTTTTGTAATTAAAGCATAGGTTATTGGTTGTTAAAGTTGTAGTTGTGATGGTTGTTGCTAAGGTTGTGGCTGTGGCTGTTGTGAGGGTGTGGCAACTAATAGTGAATTGATCATAATTATTGGAAATAAGTTTTGCTGATTAGTAATATTAGAATTTGGATTGTTTTGATTTTGCTGAGTTGTAACAATCAGAGTTTGAATTTCTGAGATTTTTAGAATTGGGTTTTGATAATTAAATTCCTGATTGTTGTTTTTTTTTTCTCTAATTTTATTACATTTTATGGACTAGTAATTCCAAAATTTGGTTGAGATAGTGGTGATTGAAATCTTGATGGTGTTGAGAATCATAATTTAAATTTCTTAAAATAATTGCCATAGGTTTCTAATAACTCTGCTTTTTTTTGTTTACTTTGGAACAAAAATCTGTTCAATAGGGTTGTTGTATTTGCTGTAGATATACTTATTAATGTTATATTAATAGTACTTCCAAGTGTGTAATGATATGATAAATTAACTAGTAAATTAATTCTTTGTTTCTTCTAAGTAAGTAATTATATTTGCTTTGAGATTCTTGCTAATGTTTGTAGTTTCCTTTGTTTTTTTTGCATAGATAATAGGAAATGTTTATTGAATGTAATTTTCAATTTCTTTGTTGATTTCAGTGATGATTGAAGCAAAGTTGTAATTTAATAATAAGCTGATGTATTGAATTAATTTGTTGTAGAAATTTTCTCTTGCTAATTCAGTATTTACTGGTTTTTTCAGAAAATATTTAATTTTTTTGTTGATGTAAAAGTTGAAGACTGATTCCACTAATAGTTGGTTGTTGGTTAATCTCAAGTGTTGACAGTAGTGTTAAAATATAGATTTGGCAAATCCTAAATGGTTTGTTCTTTTTCTTTTTAATTCTGTCACTTTTGAATAGTTATTGCTAGTGCTGATTTTCTGTAAGATTATATCTCACAGAAAGCACCAAATATTACAAGTGATTATTTGGGGTTTTAAATCAAATAACAAATCCATAATTTGGTGCTTAATAGCTGATATAGTTGGTAATATCTAAAGATTTTGGTTTGAGTTTTTTGTATAATAAACAGAGATTTAAGTGTTGTTTTTATTTGTCACTTCCTGAAATTGCAATTCTATCAAATTTTTTTCTTAACATAGTGGCTGGTAATTTTTTTGGTAAGCTATCCTCAATTTTTGAGTATTCTATCTTTATTCTTGGGCCTTTTACCAGTTACTTTGACATCAATAACTCCATGTATTTAATTCTTAATCAATTAGTAAATAATAATGAAACAAAAAAAATAAAATAAAAAAGAAATAAAATAAAATAAAATAAAATAAAAAAATAAGCCAAGACAAGAAAAAGTTAGTATTCTGTTAATAGTTATGATCAAGAGCTATTGTTTCAATATGATCAAATATCAGAGACTATTAACATAAAGTGTTGATAGTAGTAAAAATAATTTAGATGGTGAATAATTATTTATTAATATTAATAATTCTAACTAAGATGTTTTAACCAAGAAATCTTGATATCAATTTTGTCTTTTTTGTTTCTAACACTCTTGCTATATATACATAATTTGGATTCTATAAGATTACTCATATTCCCAAGTGATGTGTTATAATTTTTTAAGCAATATGTCATGATTTTCTGATATTGCTCCATATTGCTAAGCAATGTGTCATAATTTCTAACAATACTTTATATTACTAAGCAATGTGCTCATGTGTTAACTACTATTCTCTTATTGATTTATCTGTTTTTCCTATTTATTTTCTTGTATGTTTTTTCTATGAGTAACATTGTTATTATTCTGTCTTTTCTGCTTCTAATATTTTTGTTATATATACATAATTTATATTATATAAGATCTATACATTTCTATTTTTTTGATATTACTTCCTAAAAATATGCTTATTTTTAAAAATATATTATAATTTTCTGAAAATGTGTCATAATTTTCTAAAAATGTGTTTATTTATTAAGTATTATTCTATTATTGGTTTATTTTATAATTTGTTTTTTCTTTTTTTTTTGCATTCTTTTTTTATAAGTAATAATATTTTTTTTTAATATTGAACTTCATCAAAATTCTTATTTTAAATTAAGTTTATTACTTTTTTATTAATATTATTTATTTAATTCTGGTTTTTATGTTTTTGAATTGAAAATTGGTTATTTTTCCTTACTGATTAATAGTTATTTTTTTTATTTTTGAATATATTAATATTTTTGAATAAATTTAAAATATAATGTATAATTAATAAATTGTTTTAATATATAGTATAAATTTGTTTTTTTTTAATAAAGTCTTCAGTTTATTGTATTATTTTTTAATTGAACATTTTTTTGGATTTATTAATATATAATTCTTAAATATTTAACTTTTGTTTTAACTAATAGTAATAGTATGCTATTAAAAATTGTTTTATTTATAGCTTTTAGTTTTTTTAATTAGTTCTTTTTTTAGAACAGTAATTGGTATTTTCCCAAAAGTGTTTTTTACTTTTTTTATAATTTTATCTGACTAGTGTTTTGTTTGGTCTTATAATTATTAGTATAAAGTAATTTTTGCCTTTTTTTTTTTTTGTGTTTTTATAACAAATTATTTAGTAATTAATAATAATTTCTATATCTAATTGTTGTTAATTTATGGCTTGAAACAATTGTTGTGTCATTATGTAAATGTGGTCTGGTATTTCTATTTTTTAATATTGCTTTTATTATGTATATTGTGTTTTTATATATTTTTATTTTAATTTATTTTTTCATGTTTTTTTTAATAATTATAATTGGTTTTAAATCTTATGGAATCTTATCTGGTTTAATTAGTATTCTTTGTATTCTTAGTTGTGAAATATTACCAGTAAACAATAATGTTATATTGTAATATAGTTTTAGTCAATTATTATATACTGCTTTAATTAAAATTTTGTTGTTTTATCTTAATTTATAAGCTTTATTTTCTAGAATTTTTTCAATGTAAAATAGACTGTTCTATTTAGGATTAAACTTTTCACTTTATTGTTTTTTTACTTTAATACAATATAAAAATACTTTTTTTTTAATCCTGAATTTAACCAATTTATTTGATAATTAGTTGTTATGTTGTTTTTTTGTAACTTTTATATGTTATTAGCTGTTTTTTGTCTTTTGTTTTTTAAAGTTTTCTTTAAGTTATATGTTTTTTTTAGCAATGTTTCTTAAAAGTTGGCTTCTATTATTGGTTTTATTAAATATGTATTAATATTTATCTTAAGTAGTAATGTTGTTGTTCTATTATAAACTAGTTCAAATAGTGTTGTTTGTGTTGTATCTTGGTTTATTGTTTAATAAGTAAATAATACTGATAATATAAATAAATTCTATTTGTTCTGGGTTTTTTGACTGATTTTGGCTATTGTTTTACATAATGTTTTATTAAATCTTTCAACTAAGTTATTTGTTTGTAAATAATATAAAAATAATAATGATTGTTTAATTCCAAATCTTTGACTTAATTTTGTCAATTTTTTGTTCATAAAATAAGTTTCTTGGTCTAATAACAATTTTTTTGGACATTTATATTGACAAATCAAATCATAATATGTAAATTTTACATCTGTTCTTTGAATAATTTTAACTTCTGGCCATTTTATAAGATAGTTTATAACTACTACTATGTATTAATTGTCTCTATTGATTATGGTTAATAATTTTACTAAGTCAATTTCAATTTAATTAAATAATTGTTCTATTTTAATTGGTTTTAATAATTTGCTAAGTTTTGTTCCTCTTTTTTTTTGATAAATATTATAATTTAAACATATTAAATAATAGCTAAATATATTAATAATTAATAGTATTTTTTTCTGGTTCTTTCTATAATTGCTTTTTTATGGAAATATTCTGTAATTAGATCTAAATAGATATTAAACAGTATTGTTTTTTTTTAATTCTGTAATTACTCTGAGTAGCTGGTCTGAATTTTTTTTGTTTTTTTAATATAGTATATTTTGGTAAATAATAAAATACTTTGATTGTTATTTTATGTTGTTTTGTTCTTTTTGAAATAATTTTTTTTTAACTGTTAGATATTAATTTAATGTTAAAATTTTTGATATTTTTGTGTATTTATTTTTTGTTATATTTTTGGGTTAAAATGTTTTTAAATTTGTTTTATTTGTGATAAATTATCAATATTTCTGTTTTTTTTCTCTTTTTATAATGTACTGTATAATTAAATAGTAATAGTTTTATTTTCTATTTTGTATGACAATTGTCTCCAAATTTTTGCTTCTAAATAAATATTAATTCTTTGTAATTAATATATTGTTACAGATTGGAGTAACAAACTAACAGATAGCAAGAGAAAACAGGATTGTAGGATGATGAAAAGAATCAAAGAGAATTCAACTTCAAAGAGCGAATTGAATGAGTATAGATTCAATGTGCAAGATCAGTCTTATAAAATATCTCAGTCATTGTACTTTTCAAAAAATAACCAGGGAATCTGAAGGTAGAGGAATAGTTCATACTGTCAACAAATAATCATGCCTGATATAATTCTAGTCTCATGTCAGTGCTTTTAGAATTCAATATTAGATATTAGATGTACTCTTCAGTCATGTTTTATTCAATAATCTTCAAATGCTGTAATTACACATTTCAGGAAAAGGGTAGGTAAAGGCCAACAAATATCTTTTATCTTAAGATGTTCAGATATTTGAAGGTAGGGAAAGGGAAATTAGTGATAAAAAAATGATTGAGATGAAAGTTGTTATTTTATTTATTTGATTTTCTTAATTTCTACATGCTTTTCTATAGCTAAGAAATTCATCACTTATATGGCTATCAAAAGTGGTCAATGATCAGGTCAATAATTACTTTCTAAAAATAAAGTGGTTAATTTATATGACATCAGTGACTAATACATGTGATAATTAATAAGAAGTATAAGTTTCAACCATAACATCATCTTCTCCAAAGAGATTGAGCTTCAATGAAATCAAGCTATTTATGATGTAATCTAGTTGAAGGGTTTTATCTAAATCAAAGCTAACTAGTTTGTTAAAGTCTTTTGTGGATAAAGTATATAATACTTGAGGTGAAATGAGTTTTGTATTCAAGAGACCAAATCTTTGTATTAGAGTTTTGGCTCTTTTAGCAATAGTTAAAACTCTTGGGACATCTAATCATATAATGCCCAAAATTTCTGCCTGTATCTCTGAAGTTGTTTTCTTTATAAATTTCATATCCTCTATGATTTTACCAAGGCAACCATAGAATTCTAATTGCCTTCTATATGCCAAATTTTTGTCTATGGGTAAGATTTCTTGGAGTGTTTTTCCAATTGTGCTGGAAGGTGGAAATATAGCTGCTGTTATACTTTCCAACAAATATTTATCCATTTTGTTACCAATTCTTTCTTTTCTGGTAGTAGTTTTCTTTGGTCTAATAACAGTATGTGTTCCATTGTTATCAGTTATAGTGGTCTGTTTTCCAATAGTCAGAGTAGCATTTGGATAGTTTTTAATCCAATACTTATGGAAAGTATAAAAGGCATTTTGAATATTTTGATCCAGAAAATAATTGTTCATGTTAATTAAAAATATCTCTGTTTTGGAAATGATGTATTTATTTATATTTGATTTTTGCTAATCATTTGAGTCAGTATTATTACAATAAGCAGCCAATTAGGTCATTTATGATATTTCTTGAGTCATGTATCATGAACAGAATGATCATTGAAGATTGTTCTAGATTGATCTTGAAGAATATAAGAACTATTGTTCAAAACTTTGTTGACTATAAAGAGTCCTTTTTATTAATTAGAGAATTTATCACCATAAACATTGTCTCTGTCTGAATAATATTCTAGTACCAAGTTACCAATACTTAAAGAAAGTGTTTTATAGATTTTTTTTTTCTTAAGCTTTTCTTAAAACTGTTTTATCTTTTCAAAAGCAATTATTTGTGCTTTTATTAAGAAGTCAAAAATTGTACCAAGTTTTTTTTGCAAAATGTCTTTGTAATTTCCTATTGTAATCTCTTCAAAGAGTATTGTTTCAATATCAGTTTCTATTGGTAGTATTGCCATGTGTCTGTAGAACAGATAAAAAGATTTATGATTTGTTATGTCATGATTTACAGTTCTATAAGCAAACAAAGCTGAAAACAGTACTTTGTCTCATAAATTTGTTTTTTTACTGGTTTTGGCTAGAGTTTTACATAGAATTCTATTGAAATATTCCACTAGACCATTTGTTTGGAGATGATAAAAAGAGGAAAGTTTATGACATATTCCCATTTTTCTACAAAGTTTTTCAACCAGTGTACTGAGAAAAGCTCTTTCTCTATCAGATAAAAGTTTTTTGGAGCAGTCATAATGGCAGATGATATCTTCATAAATGAAATTGGCTATTGAAACTGCTATTTGGTCTGAAGTGGCTCTTGTTTTTATCCATTTTGTAAGATAGTCAGTAGCTGTAATAATGTATTTGTTGTCATCAAAGATTATTGTTAAAGATTCAACAACATCTATACCAATTCTGTCAAATAGTTAATAGAGATTAGATGAATATCTTCTTTGCGATTGGATTTGCTTCTTCTTTGGCAGATGTTACAAGTTTTGATATATTCAGCAATGTTCTTTCCTAAGATAGGCCAATAATAGTAAGCTAAAGTTTTCTGAATTGTTTTTGTTTTTCTAAAGTGTCTAGCTAATGAGTCAATGTACATGTTGTATATTACAATTTCTCTTTCTTTAAATCTGATAACTCTCTGAGAGCAGTCAGAATCTTTTCTGTTTCTTTTGTATAATTGGTTTTGGTGAATCAAATAGAAATTTGATTGTTTGTGCAAATGTTTTTTTTGCTGTCAAGTGTATTCTGGTGGGTATTGTTTTTTACCCAAAAATTCTATTAAAGCAGAGTAGTTGTTCAAGTTCATTATTGTGTTTGTTTATAAAGGAGTTATTAATAATTAAGTTGGTTTGGTTTGAGAGGTTGTATTATCACTAGATGGTAAGTCTAGAGAGAGCATCGGCATTTTGATAATTTGCTTCTTTGTGGTGTTGAATATTATAGTCAAATTCATTCAAATGGAGTATTCAGTAAGTTATTCATTTGTGTTCCAGCTTTTTTTTATTGTGCAGCCAAACCAAGGCTTAATGATCTGTTACCACTAAGAATTTTGCACTAAGAAGATATTGATCTCAGTAACTAGTAGTCCAAACTACTGCTAAGCATTCCTGTTCAGTAACTGAATAGTTCTTTTTTGCTGGTGTGAGAGATCTACTAGTATATGCTATGGTATGTTCTCTGCCATTTTTATCTTTCTGTGAAAGAACAACACCAAGTCTATAGCCAGATGTATCAGTGTGGAGGATGAAAAGTTGGTTCAAATCAGGTTGCTTAAGAATTGGTTTAGTAACAAGTTTTTCCTTCAGAATTTCAAAAGCTTTTTGTTGATGGGTGCCCCAATAATAATTGACATTTTTTCTGAGTAGCTGATTGAAAGAAAAGGCAATTTTAGAGAAATCCTTGATAAATTTGCAATAGTAAAAGACCAAACCAAGAAAAGAGCATAGTTCAAGAATATTCATTGGTTGTCTAATATTTTGAACTTTTTCAACTTTAACTGGGTCAGAGAAGATTCCATCTTTTGTAATAAGATGGCCAAGGAACTGGGTAGATTGATGTCTAAAAAAGAATTTGATTGAGTTTATCTTAAGGCCAGCATTTCTAAGGAGATCAAAAATCTTTTACAGATGTTCAAAGTGTTTATTTCAGGTTTTTGAATATATCATTATGTCATTTAAGTAAACTAGAACAAAGTTTTTTTTTACTGATTCAAACACTTTATTCATTAGGCATTGAAAGGTGGGAGGAATATTGATAAGACTAAAAGGCATGACTATAAATTCATAAGTGCCATACTTGGTGATGAAGGCAGTTTTCTTTCTGCTTTCTGGATCCATCTCTACTTGCCAGAATTCAGCAGTTAAGTCAATGGTTGAAAAGAAAGCAGCACTATTGAATTTATTTAGCATTGTATCAATCTTGGGAAATAAGTATATGTCTCTTATAGTGATAGCATTTAATTGGTGATAGTCAACACAGAAACATAGGATTCCACCTTTTTTGGATACCACTACAACTGGGAAAGCCCATTTGCTCTTGGTTTTTTGTATGAATCCAAGATTTTTCATCTGGTTTATCTCTTTCTTAATAAACTCATTATTGTGTTTATTAGATTGATAAGGCTTCAAATGAATGGGGTGAGTTTCTTTGGTGGTAATGGTATGTTGTATTACATGGATTCATCCAGGAGTATCACTTTTTTTTGAAATAACTGGGCTATTTCTAGCCAACAGGTTTTCAATATCTATTTTTCTTTCTTCAAGGGAAGATTTTCTTTATTCTATAACTAATAATTGGATTTCAGATGGTTTATTCTCAAAGGACTTTTGTACTTCTTTAAGTTCTTCTCAAGATATCAAGCTAATTGGTTCCCAATCTTTGTAATAGATCAGACAAAACTTGTATTCATTACTTGGTGAATACAAAGGTTTATTACACCAGTACTGTGCACAAGAATCATGTCACCAATAACTGTATTTTGCTTTCTTGCCAGGTTTTTTGTTAAAAGTTCTTCTGAGAATATTATAGTATGGCCAGCAAATCAGCTTGCCATTTATTATGATTCCTTCTTTGTCAGCTTTAACATTGTCCAGTGGCTTGCCATTGCTGGTAAAGATGATATAGACAAGTTCAGCAGTTTTTTCTTGTTCTTTTTGATCTTCATTATTGCTTTTATCATCATTTGATTCATCTGATTGTTTTTTTTCTTGGTTTTGTTTGGTTACTGGAGGAGTTGTTCAATGATGACATTTAACTACAATGAGTTTCTTATCATATTTGATAGTTAGCTCACAAAGTTTATAGTTAAGTAGTGCTTTGGCTTTTTTAAACCACTTATTACTAACAATGATGGTATATTTTTTTGCTTTAGATACTTCCATGTCTGTTTCAATGCTGATACCATTGATGTAAACAAGAACAGCTTTGGCTATATCCAGATTTTTCTTTTTGTCACCATGTATATTGGTTATAAGCTGGGTAAAAGGTTCATTAATCTTTCTTTCAATGGCTTCCAGGAAGTGTTTGGCAATTACATTAACAGATGATCTACTGTCTAGAATTAGATCAATGAAGTAGCCAACCACTTGGGCTTTGCAAATCAGAAGAGTGACATTGCTGTTGTTAGCAAGTTTAGCTTAACAAGAATGCTTGTTGGTTTTTGGTGTCTTTTTTTTTGGTATTAATGATTTGTGAAAATTTTTTTTGAATTGTGGATGGATCATTAGTTGGCCAAATGTAATGTGTGCTGGAGTTTCCATAAAATTTTTAACAACAGAATAAGGGCCAGATTTTTGTACTATTTCTGGAGGTTCCAACTTTGAAGGATTTTTAAAAACTTTAGCCTTTGGTGGCTCATTGTTGTTAGCAGCAAAAGTTGAGACTTTGTTGGAATTTAGAACGAAATCAACCTTGGCTTTCTTCTTTTTTCTTGTTAAGTTAGAGATGTTGATTGCCAGTTCATCCATATTATGGTCATCATTAGTTAAGTTAAAAGCATAAAAGAAGTTTTCTTCTGGTTGGCTTGTACTCTCACTCTTTGGAGGTGTGCCTACCAGTTTAAAGATTGATAAACAGTGGCTTCAACTAAGGGATCTTCTTTAAAAAAATTGATGTTGGCATGATTGGGTCTTTGATTGGGGGCATTGTTGTTAATAGTTCTGTTGTTTTGATTATCATTGTTTCTTGGAGCTAAAGGTGGCAAAGAAGGATTGTTGCAATCTCTTGAAAAATGTCCAGTTAATCCACAGTGGTAGCACACAGGTGGACCACAATTTTGTTGTCTTTGGTAAGAGAGTTGCTGGAATTGATTAAAGCATAGTTCAAATCTAGGTCTTTGTGGTTGCTAGTTGTTTCTGACTGCTTGGGCTAATGATTCTAATACCAAGCAAGATTTGCTGTAAGTTTATCTATCAACTGTTCATTGGGGTCTTGAGTTTGGGCAGTAAAAAAAGTAGCAGCCATTTGTGGAGCAGAAACTATAGCAAGAGCAGGAGCAAAAACTAGAAGAATAGATCCCAGGTGCATCTTTTAGTTATCTTCAATTTGTTGGGCTAGTTCAATGGCCATATCTATTATGAGATTATCTTTCAAGGCCAAGAAGAGCCAAAGAGCATATAAGAGATCAGTTCTCAATCCTTTTGTAAAGAAATGTATTTTCTGCTCTTTTGTCCAATTTCATCTTAAGTTTACCTGTTTAATTAGCTTTTTTATTGTTTTGGCATATTCAGTTACTACTTTTTCTGGGCCTTGGGTTCTTTTTTCCAATTTCATATGCCACTTGGATATCAAGATTGGGGTTCTGAACTTATTTTCAAACCAGATAGTAAAAAAAATGTTGTTTTCTCTAACATTTACAAGTGTCTATCTAATAATTCTTTGATGGACATTGGCATCTGTTTCTTGTAAGAACCACATAGCAGAAGAGCATTGAAGATAGCCACCAACAATTTGGAACTTGTATTTGTCATTATATTGATTGGCTGTAACAGCTCTTTTAAAGTCATCCAACCATTCAATTGGATCTTGTGCATCACCTCTGAATAGTAATAGTGGGGTATTGTTTTTTTTTCCTAGAGCAGTTTGTATATCTTGGAGGGTGGCCAGAATGTTTGCTTGCATGAGGTTATTAGCCATTGGTTCAGGAGTAACTGTTTGTGTAGATGAATTTGATTTACTTGATAAAAAGTCAAAAACAGGAGCAGTTTGATAGCTTTCTTCTTCTGTTTTAAAGAAAGTTTCAGTTGATTAATGAGCAGCAATCCAAATGTGGATTTAATAATTCAAATATTCGAAATCAGAAGGCTGTTGTTTAAAAGTTGTGGAATATAAGAGCTGATTAATACTATTGTTTCTTTTTTCAAAGTTGTCTTTAAAATAAGTTTGGTCAAAATAATAAGTTGAATAAGCTGTGTAAGTTTTAACTGAATGCTTGTTTAGGAACCAGTTCCAAAAGTCTTGGAATTGTTTGCTAGATTGTTCTTTAATGGGGAAGCAAATTAAGCAAGAGGGCAAAGGATTAAGTTCAATAAAGTCTAGATTGTTTTTGTTGTGTGCTTTAAAGTGTACTTTTGATTGTTGTGGCAGGTATGAATAATTACTTATACAATAGGAAACAAAGTGGATTTTGACAATCTCACAGGGAACACCACTTTTATGTTATGGGTTGGAGTAACAAGCTAACAGATAGCAAGGGAGAACAGAATTGTAGGGTAATAAAAAGAATCAAAGGAAATTCAACTTCAAAGAGTGAATTGAATGAGTATGGATTCAATGTGCAAGATCAGTCTCATAAAATATCTCAGTCGCTATACTTTTCAAAAGATAACCAGGGAATTTGAAGATAGAAAGATAGTCCATACTGTCAACAAATAATTATGTCTAGTATAATTTTATGCTTCATATCAGTGCTCTTAGAATTCAATATCAGTGTTACTTATAGAATATAGGAATTAAATATTAGTACATAAATTAGCCAATCAGAATAAACATAGTAAAAGTGGAATTCCAGAATTCTTTTCAAAGGAATTGCAGGATTCCAGGAATTTTAGGATTCTCATATGAAAAATTGCAGGATTCCAGAATTCCAGGATTTTTGGCTAGAGAATTGAGGAATTTTGTACAATAAAATTTATGTATATATAGCAGTAGTATCAGAAGCTAAAAAATTAGTAAAGAAAACTCAGAGTTAGTAGAACTCTCAGAGTCAATTAGACTTGCAAGTCATAATTATTAGAATTTCTAAGACCTTTCAGTTTAGATTTGATCTAAGCAATCTTCTCCTCCACAAATATTAATAAATAATTATTTACTATCTCAATCTACTCTCCACTATCAACACTTCATGTTGATAGTAATTGATACTTAACCACACTGGAACAATAGCTCTTGATCACAGCTATTGACGGAATACTAACTTGCAAATATCTTGGCTTATTTTCTTTATCTTTTCTTTATTTTTTTTCTTCTTTCTTATTGTGTTGTGTTTATTAATTAATTAAAGATAAAGCACTGAATTATTGACATCATAGATAGTCTGGTAAAAACCCAGAAATAAGGATAGAATTATATTAACAGATAGCTTATCAGAAGAGCACAACTGCCAGAATAAATCCAGCCACCAAGCTGAGAAAAAAATTGAGAAACAACTTATTAACAACAGCAATATTATCATCAACTCTCTGTCTCTTATACAAAAAACTCAACCAAAACCTTCAGATCCATAACACTTTCAACAACCAATATTAATTAAAACATTAAACACCAAGTTACAGGTTTGTTATTTGATTTAAGACCCCAAATAATCACCTGTAATATTTGGTGCTCCTTGTGAGGTATAATCCTACAGAGAACTAGCACCAACAACCCTATCCAAACAATAACAGAATCCAAAAAAATAGGAACAAACCATTTGGGATTTGCAAAATCCTTATTCCAACATTATTACTCCCATCTTGGATTAACAAATAATAGTTGACCAACAGAATCAGCTTTCAACTGTTACATCAACAAAAGAATCGTATATTATTTAAGAGGCTAAGGAGATCCAAAATCCAACTTCAACAATTTCTTCAGTAAACTACTTCAAAGCACTACCCTTCTACAAAACTATTTATTTGTATCACTAATCACAGAAATAAACAGGAAAATTAAGAAATACACCAAACAAAGATTTCCTATTACATTTACTGACAAAGAAAAAAAAAGACTACAAACACCAGTAGGAACCCCAAAGCAAATCCAACTACCCACTTAGAAGAAACAAAGATTTGATTCACCAGCCAATTCATCTTATTATTACATACCTGGAAGCACTATCAACATAACATCAACAGACATGTCCATCACAAATGCAACAATACTATTGAACAAAATCCTATTTCAAAGTAAACAAAAGAAAACAGAGTTACTAAGAACATATGGCAATTACTTTAAAGGATTTAAATTGCAATCCTCAATGCTATCAAGAATTTGATCACTATTACCACAACCAGATTTCGGAGCCATTAGTTCTTGAAAAATAATTGACTCTGAGAAAGAGGAAAGTAGTAATCAGGAAAATAGTAAACAAAATCTAATCCTAAAAAATCCAAAAATTGAGACTTTGGTTAATCAAACCCTGAAAAATCTGAATGATCAAAACTCTGAACATTCAAAAATTATCATTGATAAACTTATTAAAAAAAAACTTGTTAAATTAAAAACTCTGAAAATTATTTAAAATCCAATAATTTCAATTCCACTATCATATAAAGAATTTACCTTCAATAAACTCATTAAATTAAAAACTCGAAAAATTATTCAAAACCTGATAATTTCAACTCCACTATCATATAAAGAAACTTATCTTCAATAAAACTCATTAAAACTCCGATTCTTCAAGACCCGATAGTTCAAAATCTGAACATTTAAAACCTAATAAATTCTAATCCTACTAGTGTAAAAAGAAACTTACCTTTAATAAAACTTGTTAAAAGTTAAAACTCTGATTATTTTAAGACCCATTAGAAGAATTCCAGAAAAAAACTACCCAGATTCATACTTACCTGTACAAAGACTACCTTCTTCTGTGCCAAAAGTCAGCATTGGAAAAGTGTCAATACAAAAAAAACTTAGAGAAGAAAAAGGAATTTGAGAATCAGTAGTACCAAAATTGATCAACAAATTATTAAAACTCACCTAACAGCCTCAAATTACAATCCACTTCTATACATCATATATTTGAACTTCAAGGAAGACAAGCCAATCAGTAAAAATCAGAATCAGAACTTAATTCTGATTTAAACTCCACTAATGATGACAACAATAATTCAAACTCCACCAACAATGACAACAACAATTCAAACTCCACTTTAAACACCAAACAATATATCATGCTTCTAGATCTTACAATGGAGCAGGAATTAACTAAATTCAGTGATAATAATAAGGGCATTATGTTTGAACATACACATAATACAGATGCAAGATTTGAACATAGATATTTTGAACAGACCACTATAGTTAAAAACCCCAATCATGTATAAAATTAGATTTACAAATAGCAATAAAAATTACAGCAACAACATTAATACAAAAGAGAGATTTAGAAGATTTTGCAGAAGCTTAATATTAAAGGAGAGAATAATATTACTCATAGAATATAGGAATTAAATATTAATACATAAATTAGCCAATTAGAATAAACATAGTAAAAGTGGAATTCCAAAATTCCTCTCAGAGAAATTGCAGGATTCCAGGAATTTCAGAATTTTTGTATGAAGAATTGCAGGATTCCAGAATTACAGAATTCCTGGCTAGAGAATTAAGGAATTCAAGGAATCTTATACAATAAAATTTATGTATATATAGCAGTAGTATCAGAAGCTAGAAAATTAGTAAAAAAAACTCAGAGTTAGTAGAACTTTTAGAGTCAATTAGACTCACAAGTCATAATTATTAGAATTTTCAAGACCTCTTAGTTTAGATTTAATCTAAGCAACCTTTTCTTCCACAAATATTAATAAATAATTATTCACTATCTCAATCTACTCTCTACTATCAACACTTTATGTTAATAGTAATTGATACTTAACCATACTAGAACAATAGCTCTTGATTATAGCTATTGACAGAATACTAACTTGCAAATGCCTTGGCTTATTTTCTTTATCTTTTTTTTATTTTTTTCTTCTTTCTTATTGTGTTGTGTTTACTAATTGATTAAAGATAAAGTGCTGAATTATTGATGTCACAGATAGCCTAATAAAGATTCAGAAATAAGGATAGAATTATATATATTAACAGATAACTTACCAGAAGGGCACAACTGCCAAAATAAATCAGGCCATCAAGCTGAAAAAAAATTTAAGAAACAACTTACTAACAACAGCAATATTATTATCAACTCTCTGTTTCTTATACAAAGAACTCAACCAAAACCTTCAGATCCATAACACTTTCAGCAATTGATATCAATTAAGACATTAAGCACTAAGTTATGGATTTGTTATTTGATTTGAGACTCCAAATAATCACCTGTAACATCAGATATCAGATGTGCTCTTTAGTCACATTTTATTCAATAATCTTCAAATGCTGTAATTACATGTTTCAAAAAAAGGATGAATAAAGGCCAACAAATATTTTTTATCCCAAGATATTCGGATATTTGAAGATAGGAAAAGGGAAATTAGCGATAAAAAAATAATTGAGATGAAAGTATTATTTTATTTATTTGATTTCCTTAATTTTTACATGTTTTTTTACAGCTAAGAAATTCATCACTTATATAGCTATCAAAAGTAGTCAATGATCAAGTCAACAACTAGGTCAATAATTAAGTCAATAATCAGGTTAATAATCAGGTCAACAATCAGATTATTAATTAGGTCAATAATCATTTTCTAAAAATAGAGTGGCTAATTTATATGATATTAGTGGCTAATACATGTAATAATTAATAAGAAGTATAAATTTCAATCATAACAATATACATCAAACTTTTGACTTAAGTATTTTTTTTATTTAATAATAATTCAATAAATAGTTAAATGTTCCAATACTAAGATATTATAGTTTTTTTCAGCTGAACTTAAACTTTAGCTGGCATATACTACTAAATATTCTTGTCTATTCAATTTTTTTTGTAATAGTACTGTTCTCAATTCTTGGTCTAATGTATTTATTGTAATAATAAATAGTTTATTATAATTTAAATAGATTAATATTGGAGCTTAAATAAGCTTTTTTCTTAATATATCAAAAGCTTTTTATTGTTTTTAATCTATTCATATTTGGTGTTTTTTGCTTAAAACTAATATAATAGTTGAGTTATTTTGGAAAAATTCTGAATAAAGTAGCAATAATATTTAGCAAATTTCAAGAATGTTTTTAATTCAGTTAAATTGGTTAAAACTGGAAGTTTTTGACTATTTCAATCTTGTCTGAATTTGTTTTTATGTTATTTTTGCTTACAATATGTTCTAAAAACTTGAATTCTGTTTTTTCAAAGAAGCATTTTGTGGTATTTAACTTTAATTTTGCTCTTTTTAACCTCTTAAACACTTGTTAAAGATGATGAAAATGATTATTAAATGTTTTGGAAAACATGTTGGTATTATTTAAGTAAACTACTACTGATTTCTATAATAATTCAGTATAAACAATTTCTATTAACTGTTAAAAAATGGCTAAAGCATTGGTTAAGCCAAAAAACATAACATTAAATTCAAAGTTTTTTTTTTAGTAGTAAATACTGTTTTCTTTTTATTAGCTGAATTTATAGCTACTTGTTAGTATTTACTGTTTAAGTTCAATATAAAAAACCATTTTTTTTTAAAAACATTAAATAATTTTTGAATTTATAAAATTGGATATTTGTTTTCACAAGTAATACTGTTAAGTTTTTTATAATCTATACAAAAGTGGATTTTTCCATTTTTTTCCAGACAAATATTAGTAGTAATAACCATAAACTCATTAATAATTAAATTAATTTATTGTTTAATATATAGTTGATTTTTTAATGAATAATTTTATAACTAACAGATAGTACTTAGTATGTTTTTTATTTAATTGACATTGTATTTCCAGTTTTGATTTGGTGTTTAATAATATTAGTTCTGCCAAATTCGTTTTTACTTGCAAAAATATTAGTGAAATTATTAAGTAGTAGCTTAATTTGCATATATTAAAATAAGTCTAAGTTTCCCAAGTTTATTTGCTTCAATTGTTTTGGTTATAAAAAATAGTATTTTTTTTGTTTAAAAATGGCTTGTAATATAATATCCACATATTTACATAGTTATAAAAAATCTAGAATGATGGTTGGTACTTGATTTTAACTTTAATACTTAAGTATTTAATAATAGTTCTATTTGGTATTTCTATTGGATCTTTAATTGTATTGTATATTAGAATCTTAATGTGTTTATGGTTTTTGGCTGGTATATAGAAATTGGTAACAGCAATCTTTTTTGACTTATAAATGATAAGATTTATTTCAAAAATTTAGAGTTAATCTTTTACTTTTTTCTTAATAACTAATATATATTGGTTATATAATAAGATAAAAATTAATTAATAGGTAAAGATAATTTCTTCCTAATTAATTGTTTTTTTTATTATATTAACTGGTATTTTTATTTTAATTATAGATCTAAATTCATTTATTTTTTCTGTTATTATCCCTAATTTTTCTTTTATTTTTATTAATATTAATTGAGTTATTTTTATCAGAGACAGAAATATTGTCTGTGCTATTTTTTCATTTGGTTTAATTGTATATGTTTTTTTCGACTTATTTTGTAATATTGCAATAATATTTCTTATATATTCTGCATTAATTATTTCTTTTCTAATATTAATCTTTTTTTTGCTAAATTAGATCTAAATATTAATTGTATTATTATTATTGCTAAAATTTTTAGTGTTAATTTTAAATTTATGTTGGTGCATAAATAGAGTTCCAATTTGATGGCAGTTTTCCTGGAATATTTAAGATCAAACTCTGTATTAGTATTATGTATATATTTTGACATAATATTTTATTGTTATTGCTAAACTATTTAAGTTCTTGCTTTATTAAGAGATTTAAAAGCACAATATATTGTTTAGAGTTTTTATTGAAATTAAAATTGCTGTTATTATTATTGCTATTGTAAATAATATTGGAATTATTATTGTTATCATTGTCAGAATTTGAATTGAAATTAAGTTTTGATTCTAATTTTGAAGTACAACTGTTAATTGGGAGTTTTTTTTTGGAAATTAAATAGATTATGCACAGTAGTGGATTGTAAATGAGATCACAATTATTACAATATTTAAAATCACTGAAAATTAGACAATATTTATAGAATTTAGTATTTAATTGCTCTAAATATTATTTTTGTTCTTCTTGTATAGATATTAAATCTTAATAATGTTTATGAAATTGTTCTAGGTTACTTATAATATTAACAAAAATATTTGAATTTGGAATAAGAATAGTTTTAACAAATTTTGGTAGATTGTTTTTGATTGTTAATATCTTATTAAATAAAGTGCTTTTAACTTTGGCATTTGTTATTTACCAGATTTTGTCTTTGTTATGTGAATAATTATTTAAATATAATAAAACTCTGTTTTACATGATATTAAAAAACATTTTTTTGCTTACTCAGTTGCTAATAAGAATTATGTATTGGCATAATATATTACATGTTTTTTTTTAACCAGAAATGTCATTTTATAATTTTTTATTCAGTAAAGTTTTTCTATAAACTAAACAAAATTTATTGTTTTATTTTTTTTGTTATTTTGGATATCTAAAGTATTCTTAGTAATACACTTTACAATAGTAACAAATATGCACTTTGTATTTTTTTTTGGCAAGATTTAAGCTCTTATGAATATAAGCTTTTTGTTATAATTAATATATCTAAGTGGAATATAAAATGGATGTTTTCTTGGTATCAGTATTGAGTATAAAATATTTTAGCTGTTGGCTGTTTTTTTTGTGGTAATGGTGATTTAAAGTTTGTTTTCTTTTTTTCTTTTTCTTTTTTATTCCAAGTAAGTATTAGTAGTAGTTTATTGTATTTGTTTTTAGCTTACAAAACTTGATAGGCTTTCCAGATAGATTTTTGTTTTTTTTTCTTCAATTCAATCAATAATTGCTCTTTTGAAAAAGCTTTAAAGTGTTTACAGATAACAGATACTTGAATATGCTGACCATTAAATGTTAGCTGGAGCTCTTGGGTGTTTTAGTTAAATATAATATTAGTTTTGGACAGCCAGTTGTTACCAATAAGAGCTTGGTACTACATAACTTCTATTACTAGAACTTTGATTGGTGTGATAATGCTGTTAACTTCAAAAAAAAAAGTCGTCAATTTCACTAATAAGAGTCTTAGTTACTCCATTAGCAGTAATAATTCTGGCACTGGCAGCACAATCAACTTGGCAACCTAATTGATCCATGAGTTGTTGTGTGATACCAGAATGTAATGCATATAAACCATAATATGATTAATATAGAATTATCTTTATATAAAAAATATAATATGAAACTAATATACATTAAGTCCACAATGGAACCAAAGAATTACAGCATACTAAAAAAAGCCCAAGGAGAAAAAATTGCTCCATATGTTTTTAAAATCAACAATACCCAAACTCTCCAGAAGTATCTAGATAAAGAAAAAATTATTTATGAAATTTACCAAGAACAAAAAATAATAAATAATAAACGAACATTAACCCCAACTTATAATGAACCAAGAAAAAAACGAAAACTAGAAACATAAAGCAAATATCTGGTTCTTTATAATTATCGATAATCGGGACAAATTTCCATGATTCTTTATATACTGTTCAAGTAATAATAATAATATGCAAAAGTACTGTACATACTTTGTTTAAGAGAGTAATAAAGAGAATCGATTGTTGTAACTGTTTTTTGCAATTCAAATTCAGTTATCCATTATCATACGACTCGTTACAATACACACGTAAAAAACAATTGCTTCACTTCCAAAAACAGAATTGCATTACGTAGTAGTAGCAGAATACAATAAAACAATTAAACCATTTGTTAATTGTTCCATAACGTGATATGCAAAGAAGCGTAAAAAAGAGATTTCCCTTTGTCTTCATTATCCTTTGTCTCTGACAAAAGCATGGAGGATTCCCGATCTATAGTTGATTCGGCGCTTCAATACGGAGAATTATCACATGTTTGTGTAAGTAAAACGTATAAACAGGGCTGAGTTGGGCGCGACTCTTCTTTTATCATTCACTAAACTCCTACGAAAGACATGGACCCAATAGACGTGGACGCAAGAGTTATGACTAAAGACGAGTTCATGTATAAACATGGTAAAGACTATGCGACCTACGAGGAAGCAAACAATAAATACCAGGAATACTGCAGAACACATGGTAAGCAAGCAACACACGTTTATTGGAGGATAGAGGAGCAACAGGGAGAAGAGTTTGAATACTGTTACTGGTTTTGTGCTATATTGCAAGAGAGGCAGTTGGGCGTTATTAGTTGGGGCAGAGCTGAATCATAGCAGAGCTAGGTTATACATAAACTCGTTTCAAAGGAGAAAGAGACGTTATGGGTTAATAGAGGAGCAGCGGAGAGAGAATAGTTTGAATGCTGTTGTCGCATGCATTCTATGTTTGGTCTCCTACACAAATTAGGGTCAAAGTGGTATCACGTTTATTGAGAGCATATTCGAACGCTGTTACAATGTCAGAATAGAGAACACGACATTGAATGATTGCC